>OZ005744.1:54136327-54511327 GCA_963930735.1 Dioctria linearis
TACTCACAGATTCTAAAAGAATGCTGACAAAAATTCATACCTTTCACGAGCGCGTGCAAAACGCACAATTAAGTGGGTGTCACACCAGGAGCGGCGCGGCGCGGCATTTTTCAGTTGCCGCTGCACGATTGTTCTTGCAAAATTAAATGTATAAGTCACACCGGGAGCGGTGCGTCGTGGCGCGGCACGGCAAAATAGTTGCCGCGCGGCGATTTTGGAGATTACTCAAAAACACAATTTTGCCGCTGGCGGCAAAATTCCTTTTCATTCGAAATAAGTCCGCACAATTCGTTAAATAAGGCTTTTTGCATTCTTAAGTATATTTGTAATCGAACCTCATCACTTTTCTCTGTTTTTCTTCAAGCAGAGCTACTAATAATAGAATTTCTTCCTCGGAATTGGAATACATTTGGATAAAATCTGCCGCTTTCGGTGTGAACACTCTATTTTGCCGCGTGCCAGCGGGCAGTGCCGCGCCGCGCCGCTCTCGGTGTGACCAGGGCTTTATAGGGATGTTATGATTATGATGCAATACATTATCATCTATTACTGCAGCCATTTCTTTTTATTTGGCTTCACTTTCGGTAACTCTTCCTTCAATAGAACGGGGTGGATAAAGACATAATAACTTCTTCTAACTTTTAGGAGAGCCTTTCCTCGAACATTTCAAGAGCACTATTGAAAAATTTCATCAGTTGGGTTTCCAGCTTAGAATTAGAGATGTTGAGATAAACCTTTAATTTCGTTGCCTGGTTTATCAAGTTAAATGCACGAAGAGCAGCCTATGGGTTATACTCTTAACGTGATTTAAATAGGAGCAGCTATTGGAGCATTAACTCCGGTGATCTATATACGGAGAGCAGCTAGATAGCAGAACTCCACCTAAGTTTTAAAAAAACACGATGAGTGAACTTTTGATAATGAATGCTTTCTTTAATTTTCTTAGCTTATTTATATAACTTAAAATTAGCTTAGGGTAACAATAATTACTATTATGATTACTTACTTTATTATTATTTCTCCATCGAAGCCCTCATGTTGAATCGCGGTCAGTGATCGATATTTCGTCACTGCTGGTTAGTTGCGCGCTACTTTAGTGGGTCGCGTTAATAGATTTAGTTTGTTTATGTTGATGCGATTGTGTATTGTGTAAGGGTAACCTAGTCTCGCATTTCTTTATGTATGACAAGTGTCGGAAGCATTTTAATGTTATGAGTACTCATTGTGCTTGGCCAATAAGTATGTCATAACATTATGAATGCAGGTAGGTATGTATGTAGATATGTAGGTAGGTAGGTAGGTAGGTAGGTAGGTAGGTAGGTAGGTAGGTAGGTAGGTAGATATTTATATGTAGGTGTGGAGATAGATATTTATGTATGTAGATATGTTTATATGTAGGTATGTTTATATGTATGTAGCTATGCCACAATGTCCAGTTCGCCCGTACGTTTTTGTTCCTCTCTGGTATTAATTTTAAGAACATTATGTGTTTGTATAGGTGTAATACTCTCAGAGTTGCTCCTCACTTTCTCCTTTTGGGCTTTGCTAGGGGGCCATCGCGAATACTGACAAATCCAAAATTTAAATTAATTTACCAGCGTAAATATTTAATCGGAGACCGAAAGTTAATCAATCACAAATTAGTCGCAGGTATCACGTATAGAAAATGAACTAACAAATTAAATAAAAAAAAAACTGTTTATTATTGCGGAAAAAAAACAACTACAACACGGAGCGAAACACGTCTACTCTGTATCCATATCAGAAGGTAACACAATAGTTGAGGGTGATCATTTGATGAGCCCGACAGTTGTGAAATGAATTTAATTGTTAATTAGCAAAGTTTGCGGCCAATAAATCGCTGTCAATTTTTTTATTCGCAAAAATGGGTTTCAACTTTGTCCCAAAAAATTATTTGATGAATCTGATAGCGGCTTAAAAAATTATAAATCTAAAAGAGGGTTGCGGCTGTGTGGAAAGTACCAATGCATTGTTTTCAGATAATATTGAAATTGAATAATAATCGATTTTGTTGTTGATCGTACCAATAGTAAGTAATGTTTTAATTTAATGACGCGACCAACAAACTCCACCCATGTTGGGTGTTTAGTGTTTAGCTAACAAAATGCTTTCATTTTATATACATATCACTTTAAATTATCGGCCCCTATTTTTGTAGCCGGCTCTCGGACTGAGAGGTGAAGGCCACTGAACAGATCCAGATTAGTTATACGAAGAATTTGCATTCACATAACAAGTAAAAGAAATCACCTAGAATTTGCAGGTGCAACATGTTCAATCAGTTCAACACATTCTACTTTCTTCTTATGTTCAATTAATTATATACATACATACCCTTCATGCTCTTTAATATTTTAAATATTTTCTCACAATGTTAAATGTTTCCCATTTCGCTAGATCTAGATTTTAAGTTTTCCGATTTCATTATTACATTTGGACAATATTATGTTATTCTTAAAATACTTTTAATTTGAAGCACGATAAAAACTTTCACAGTAACTGTTAACCTATCACAGAGCGAGGATAGAATTCCTGTCTTAGTTTATTTACTTGTTTCATAAGTTTCTCCAAGATGTATTCTAAACAATTATGTTTTTCATTTTACAGATGTTATCAGCGATTTATATAACATGACGAACAAAGAAACAAATCAAAGAAGTCCAATGATATCCGACTACCACTACAAGGTGATCATGGAAAATGCTGAACGATTGAATTCGGCGATTATTTATGATCGCGATTTTGGGTACAATTATTTTGGATTCAAAACTCTTGAGCGATCTTATTTATTGAAAATAAACGGTAAGATTGCCGAAAGGCCACAGCATATGCTAATGCGAGTAGCAGTTGGAATACATGGTGAAAACATCGACGCTGGAATAGATACTTATAATTTACTTTCGGAGAAATACTTTACACATGCGTCACCAACTTTATTTGCGGCAGCAACACCCCGTCCACAATTATCATCTTGCTACCTCCTTACAATGATTGATGATTCGATTGAAGGAATATTTAAAACTGTAGACCAGTGCGCAATGATATCGAAAAATGCTGGTGGCATTGGCTTAAATGTTCATTGCATAAGAGCAAAAGGAACTTCCATTGCTGGAACGAATGGTACTTCTAATGGTCTTGTTCCCATGCTACGTGTCTTCAATAATGTGGCTCGGTATGTTGATCAGGGAGGAAACAAAAGACCTGGAGCTTTTGCTATATATTTAGAGCCGTGGCATGCGGATATCTTTGATTTTTTGAATCTTAAGAAAAATACTGGAACAGAAGAATATCGTGCACGGGATTTGTTCTATGCCTTATGGATACCAGATCTTTTTATGAAAAGAGTGGAGGCTGATGGGGATTGGTCATTGATGTGCCCACACAAATGTCCAGGCCTCTTCGAAGTATGGGGTGAGAAATTTGATGACTTATATACACGCTATGAAAATGAAGGCCGAGCAAATAAAAAAATAAAAGCCCGATCACTTTGGTTCGCTGTCATGGAATCACAAGTAGAAACTGGAACACCATATATGTTGTACAAAGACGCATGTAATAGTAAGAGTAATCAGCAAAATATTGGCACAATCAAGTGCAGCAATTTGTGTACAGAAATAGTTGAATATTCTGCTCCGGATGAAATCGCAGTTTGCAACCTGGCTTCAATAGCTCTTAACATGTTTGTCACTGCAGATAAGAAGTTCGATTTCCACAAATTGAAGCATGTCACAAAAATTGTTACTAGAAATTTGAACAAGATTATTGATATAAATTATTACCCTTTGCCGGAGGCTAAGAAATCAAATCTTCGACATCGTCCGATTGGAATTGGTGTTCAAGGGCTAGCAGATGCATTAATTCTTATGCGGTACCCATACGATAGTGAAGAAGCCCAAAAATTAAACCAACAGATATTCGAGACTCTATATTATGGTGCACTTGAAGCTAGTTCTGAACTTGCAGAGCAATATGGGTCGTATGAAACCTATGAGGGGTCGCCAGTAAGCAAAGGTATACTACAGTATGATATGTGGAATAAAACACCTACAGATTTGTGGAATTGGGCAGTACTTAAAGAAAAGATTCAAAAATACGGCGTTCGGAATTCTTTATTGTTAGCCCCAATGCCTACTGCATCTACGGCTCAAATTCTTGGCAACAATGAATCGTTCGAACCGTACACATCAAACTTATATCACCGCCGTGTCCTCTCAGGAGAATTCTTAGTAGTTAACCATCATCTGCTAAAAGATTTAACTGAGCTAGATTTGTGGGATGAAGATATGAAAAATACAATAATTTCACACAGAGGCTCTATTCAAGAGATCGAAAATATTCCAAAAAATATTCGCGATTTATACAAAACTGTGTGGGAAATTTCTGTTAAAATTCAAATGCAAATGGCAGCCGATCGCGGCGCATTTATAGATCAGAGCCAATCTTTCAATATTCACGTAGCAGAGCCCAATTATGGATTACTCACTTCAATGCATTTTTATGGTTGGAAATTGGGCTTGAAAACGGGAATGTATTATCTTAGAACAAAACCGGCAGTTAATGCAATTCAATTCACAGTAGACAAAACTCGTTTGAATACTTCTGTTAAAAAAGCAACTTCAAAAATGAGTCCTGTAAAAATTGAAAATGGCCAAGACAAACGTGAAGGAGGAATTTCAAATGAGGACACTATTGAAAAAGCACTGTCACCACAACAGCAGCGAGATAGAAGAATGGCTGAAATGGTTTGTTCGTTAGAAAATAAGGATGAGTGTCTTATGTGTGGCTCTTAAGGCTTTTGCCGAATATATTTTCAAACAGTTTATTTTATATCAAGTTTCATTATTATATTTCACCAAAGTAAATAAAATCACAATTTTTAAATTCGGTCGTATAGAGTTGCTTCCAAGAAAATATTTCAAAAATACAGATGCATACAGTAGCCATTGAATAAATAACTAATAAGGAAGCGGGGTATCGTGCGAATACAGTGCACGTGTTTAAGCATTTCAATGACAGTGTGGCCTATGGTTGAGGGGGGGGGGAGAAATGACAAGAGGGCGTCGTTGATATTTTGTGTCAGTTCAATATTCTGACATTTCATAATTTTGAAAATAAGTTCAATGATTTGAATTCGCGATATTGTGAAAAATAAAGAATTAAACGTGTTTTTTACGTAATAGTAGTGTGAAATAAGTGCGGAATATTTCTTTTGTGAACGACATTTTGTGTAATAGAGACTCCGGAATCCTAAATTATCGTGGGAAAGCATTCTTCAAGTAAGCTTAATAGCTTTACTAATTAATTATATTGTTTTAAACAAAATAAAAGTGAAATATCTGTAAAAATAAAGAGCCATGGCGAAAGATTTAACATTTTACCAATGCCGGTTTATTTGTTTACAATTGAATTGTCATTGGTAGATAAATTATTCCAGTCATACAAGGCAACGCCAAGAAATATTGCCTGAAAATAAGGGGGAGCTAAAAATTTGTTTATTTTACATAGGAATTTGGATTATAAAAAATGTTCTCCTTCAAAATTGCACGATTCCACTACTGCCATGACGAAACGAATACAAACAGAGCACACTAATACATTTGGCCGAGATGCTTACGTTTTCACCCGATATGCCGTTTCCTTATTAGTTATTTATTCAATGACAGTAGCAGGTCTATACCTGCTGTATCTATATTTAAAAGTTTTAACGCACGCTCCACGTAAAAAACAGGTTTGAATTAGTTTCTTTAATTTTTTTATTAAGCAGTATGAAGTATATTTCAAATAATGGAAGGTCTTATGGACATAAGTGTAACAAGTGGCTCAGATCGATCAAGTGCGAATTAAAAAATATAAATAACTGGGGAAGCTGAGACCTTATATTTGCTTACGGTTAACTGAAGAGAAAATTGTAAATAAACAAGGCAATTTCGTCTTGCGCCCGGGTTAGCCTAATCTACATTTGAGAAATTGTCGCTCAATGCTGGTTGCACCTTGGTCGGGTTCGACTCTTCAGTGAAACTGGTATTTAATTCTTCAGTAAGGCACACAAAGTCTGCTGGATATGCTATCATCTAAGAGTTCTGACAATGGTGTCGCGCTATAAACACCTTTACTCCGTATCAAATAGCCAAGACCCCGGACTGCATTTACATACAAAAAATGAAATTAATTGGGAAGCATCATGCAGAATGGATTAGCAGGATTGATATGTTCCGTACTTGGGTAGAGATCCGAGCTTTCCAACACGATTGTCAAAATACAGCTGAATTCGCAAAATTAAAATTCTTTAGAAACAACAAAACAAGAAAAGAGTAATGTACGATTGAGGGGATACTCTTTTGTTACACCCACTTGTCTATGCGCGGCGCGTGTATGTATGGGTACGTGTGTATATGCGTGTGTATGTGGGGGTGTGTGTGTCACAGGCCTGGGTGCAACCTCCCCCTTCACTCCACATTTTCCTCTCCTAGTATTTGGTTATATCGGGTGGTATTACACTATCGGCGTAAAGGCTTTTAGCATTTCATGAATTGACTAAAAATTTCAGACACATTAGGGGTATTCACGCAATGTTGTATCAGAGTGTATCGTTGTAAAAGATGTATTTGATTACAACCGAGTAAAGTAATACAAGGCCTATGCATATAAAATGCAATACAAGGGTCTTGTATTTTTACATTCACAAATTCAATACAAATTGGCTGTGTAAACTGACTTGTATAGTTGTACTTAGGAGGTCAGATTGAACGTCAAATGTCAGGGTATGCAGAGGGGGAGGGGAGTGTCCTAGGAAAATTTCCAGTGTGCCAAATGAAAGATCCTTTTGAGGACTATCGACTGGTGCACTTATATTTTTTCTAGGTGGTACTGGGTTGATTTAGCAGGGTGTTTAATTTACATCTACTCGCATCACGGTTTTCCCCCATAAAAAAAAGGTATTGCAAATTTGTAAACCCAAAACATAAGTAATGGCGCATCAAACAGTATGAAACTTTCTGGAAAACTTAATAAAACATCACCGAAAAATAAAATTGGTGTGGTCGATTTACTTTTTCGCCCCTAAATTACTTAATAATAGTATTTGAAGTTCAGAAATTTGCTTTAATTATTTTCAATACTCGAACCTTTTTTGCGGCAGGAGGGGGGGGGGGGGGGGGGGGGTTGGCGGATAAAAAACGAACTTTGGATTCGTCTTTAGTTCGATGAAGGGATTAAAGTTATGAAAAAAGAGGGGGGGGGGGTTGTTACCGTCACCCCTTAGGACCCAAATATGGCATGTGCGGTGTGTAATTAAAGCCCCCGCCGAGCTCTATCGATTGGCGTTTTTAAATTTTCAATCCGGTATACTTCGTAGTGTATTTTTTCCACCCTCTTACATTTTACCTGAAAGCCACTTTTTCACTTTGTCGGACCCTGCATCATAACGGATGCCCCTAGAGAAAAAAATTTACATTCAAATTAAAGGTAACAAAATTCTCTATCTACTAGAATGTTTTTATTTTCAATTGGACACATTTTCTCACTGAGCTTTTCCTCCCGAAGTTCAAAGTTTTTCCTCATCTGGGTCCCATATACCCCATTTCTACATATGAGTTATTTTTAAAAAAAAATTTCGATCATAGGCATAAGTGTTCGATTACAAAACTTTTTCATCTTTTCAAAAAAATTCCTCAGAAGCAACGTTATTCCGTAAAGAGAAATTGTAAATTTGTACATCATCTCACGGCAAAAAGCCATCGTAAAAGGATGTTGTTCTACTATTATTAAGTTTTCTCGTGAACTATCAGCCCGAGTGGAAAACTAATTGAAACTAAACGTTCCAAACAAAACAGGCTTCATTTTATCCGCTGACATTAGACTGAAAACGTGTATAACTAAGTAGTAATAGTAGAAATAAAAACTTTGAAAACGACCAAAACGGTCAGAAAACGCCATGAAAAACCGGCATTTCCTTAATTTAAGCCGTTCTGTTGAGATACTTTTATTTTTATCTCAGCTATTTTTAACCGGATCTTATAATTCTTTTTTTCTATAATAACTATGACTCCTGGGAATCTTGATGATTTTTTCCAGGCCCGGGGAGAGCTCCTACGGGGCCATTTTATCACCGTTACATTTTGAAGTAAGGGTGTATTTACTCTTTTTTGTAAATTCTTGTTGTATTTTTACATCGGTTACACTGATACATTAAAGAGTGAATACCCCTAATGTAAAAAGTGGCTAAGTCAAAACCGGTACACTATCTGCCTACTTTTCATGAAGTGTCTAGAGTCTAGACTTTTCGTGAAGTGCTGAGTTACGTCAAATGTCTACGACAATATATGTGCACATAGTTACACATCATCATGGTTGATACCAAATTTCATATTAAGCAATTGAAATTTGTTTTTTGTAATATAAATAAGAACAACATTTTTTTTTTATAAATCTATATATATATTGGTACATCGGTGCACCTTAGTATGGCTGGAGCCAATATTCATGTTGGAGCAGTTAGAATATTCAGCAATTTAGAGTAATTTTGAGATAATTTTTTTTGTTAGTAGTATTAAGATAAGAAGTCAAAAGGCCACTGAAAAGAACAACAATCATTGAATTGTGGAAGGTTAAATATGTATAGTATATATATGTACCAGAGAGTTTATTTTCGTCATTTCTGCTCGGCATAATGTCATAATTACTTGCCATGGTAAATTCAAGGTCAACTAAACGGCTTAGCTTTGCTTAGAAATGGTATATATATTGAATTATTTGAATTTTATTGGTGTAATTTTGTGGTTGTTGTGCATGAATTTATTAGGTGATCCCGGTCATAGAGAGGAGAACACTTATGGGTTAATGCTGCCGCTATCCTTGAGCTTCAACTCCTTGAGGTGCGAGGAACAGAACGAATTACTTTAAAATTTTTTGTTTGTTTTGGGTTTCGAGGAATAAAGTTTGCGGTTGTGCGTCGAGAATTTTGAATTTAAAAAATAAAAAGAAATCAAAAAAATTGTTTTATTTCGACAGTTGAGACGAATATAGACTTAGTAATCATGGAATAATTTTTTTTTTTTTGCTTTGAATCAGAACCAGCTTAACACTAGCTCGCTGTATGGACACGTTTAATAAATAAACGGTCAACACTACATGCGTTTCATCACTTAGTCGGTGTTAGTATTAGTATGTTACACTAAACATAGACCAAACACCAGATAAAATTATATGCAATGCGACATAGAACAAAAATATAAAAATTTAAATTAAATCTAACTAAAAAGATTAAATATTATATAGACTTTTTTTAGGACATGCTTAGAGTCTTCAACAACAAAATGCTCAGCCAAATTATTAACAGCAATGCACATGCGATTAATAGGTTCATACATGCCAAAGTTAGACCTTGAGGAATTGACATGCAATAGAGGTAGCCTTCTTAAATTGTGCCTATTATCACGGAAAGAGATTTTGTCAAGTAACAACGGGGAATCAACATTCGCGTTTAAGAGTTGGTGAACAAAAGTTACATCGGCAGCCATGCGACGAGTGCATATTCAAAAGCTGCAAGCGATCCTCATAGGGTGGAATAATCAATGAATTATTCCAGGGTAGGTGCCTGAGAGCAAATCGTAAAAACTTTCTCTGAACAGAGTCGATGCGCTCGATGTGTGTACCGTAAAAAGGAGACCAGATCTGGCTAGCGTATTCAAGAAGTAGTCTCACAAAGCAAGTGTACAAACGCAGTGTTATAGTAAGATTCGAAAACTCGGGTCAAACGTTTTATAAAACCCAGCATAGAACTACTCCTTGATACCATGTAGTTTATATGGGAGATAAAATTCAATCTGTGGTCACATTTGACACCAAGTCATAAACAGAGTCCACCCGGCGAATCGAGGAATCCGAGAACTCATAATCATAAGTGATTGGTGTCTGATTCCTATGGAAAGTCATAACCTCACATTTGTCGATATTGAGTACCAAATTATTGCTCTCGCAACAAATGTAAAATTTTTCTAGGTCCACCCTGTACCTGTTCACAATCATGAACAGATTTAATCTGAGCGAAAAGCTTAATATCGTCAGCATAAATCAAGAGCCTACAGTACCTCACAACAGAGACAATGTCGTCAATAGACAGAATAAAGAACAACGGGCCCAAATGACTCTCTTGAGGTACGCCAGACGAAGCCTTCAAGACTCTAGAGATGGAATGGCGAAATAAGATTTGGTATAGTCTGTTATCTAAATAAGACTCTGCCCATTTTCGAAATGTTGAGGGAAACCCATACTTTTCCGAACGCTTCACTAAAGTCTGTATAAATACAATCTGTCTGATAGCCTTTTGCCAATCCGCCAACGGTATCCGAGACAAATTCCAGCAAGTTTGTAGTTGTAGACCTACCCGAAATAAACCCATGTTGGTTTGAAGAGAGCAAATTTTTACAGGAAGTTGATAGTTGACAGTAAATGATAGATTCGAATAATTTTGGCATGTAAGATAATTTTGCAATAGGCCTATAGTTAGAAATTTCATTTTTACTACCTTTTTTGTGGATAGGTATGATAAAACAATTTTTCCATAGCTGGGGGAAACAACCACTATCGAGCGATTTGTGGAAAATAATTCTCAGCGGAGCTACCACTGCAAGGCAGCATGACTTAAAGAAGGCAGGAGGGATCCCATCAGGACCAGTTGTGAAGTCATTGGAAGCCCATTAATAAGATCGAGTATATCTTCTTCTGAAATTGAAGGGATAGTGAATGAAACGTTACGATAGTCGTTTATATGACTGAAGTTGCTATTTTGAGGCTGAAAATTTGACGAGGCAAAGGCATTGTCAAAAAAAGAAGCAAACATATCGCAAATTTTAGATGAATCATCACTAGCAAAAAAGCACTAAAAATGATGCGTGGATCACTAAATAATTTCGTACGCATGCTGTGAACATACTCATCATAAATTGTAGAGGAAAGTTCTTTGAAGTCATTATATGATGTGAGGAAGTTGTTGTGACTTATAATGTCCTTAACCCTCATATAACTTTTCCACAATTTATTCTTTCTATTTTTAAGACTCCTAAATTCTTTATTGAACCATGGTGGAGATATTTTAGAGAGCCGCTGACGGTCGCAGGGAACGTGAGAGGAAAATAAATCGAAAAGAATTATATAAAATTTAGAAACTTCTTCCTCAACATTATTGCTAGACAGTAATGTGTTGAAGTCAATAGATGTAAGTCTACTGGAAAGATCCGAAAAGTTAGCCTTTCTAAAATTAAAAAAAGTATTGTATTTCATCACAATTTGTAAAGTTTTCGGTTTCTTAGCAATATGTAATTAGTAGGGCGGGGGGGGGGGGGGGTGATATTTATCAAGACTAGACATTCTCACTGCGCTAGACTCAACTATGAAGTTACCCGTGTCAGTAGAAAATACCAGGTCTATCTGCCTTCCCATGTCATTCTTAACATTACTGATTTGGCTGAGACCTGGGGATGAAATACTGTCAAGGAATAGTGACTCCTTTGTTGTCAAGTTATTAAGTGGGCGATAGTCATCGTCAACTTCATTTAGTACCCATTGAATATTGGGTAAGTTAAAATCACCAATTAGTAGTAATTCGTCAAGATGGATATAATTAGATGTTGAAATGAGTAGGTCGTAAATATTCTGACCTTTGTCATCGACAATATTTATGGAGTCTGGAGGAATATAGCAACAGATAATGTATAAGTCAGATTTTGAAAGAGATACTTAAGAGCAAAAAGTTCGATGTAAAGAGTGTTGGAGAAACTGGGAAGCTCAACCTGGCTGCAATTTAACTGGTTTTTACAGGCGTACAGGAGTACGCCGCCACCTCGAGCTACAGACTCAGTATGTCTATCTCTTCTAAAATTTTGATATGAATTGTCAAAAATTTCAGCATCGCGAAAACCGTGATGCAGCCAAGTTTCAGTGAAAGCTATGTCGAAACAAGTCGCAGCAGAGGCTTTGAAGATTTGTGTGGTTTTTATACGAATCCCCCTTACGTTATGATAGTAAAGGGTTGAATTTTTTGGAGTATCGCTGCTTATTTTGGATGGATTTCTAGGTTGGCGCCCGGAAGGTACAAACAATTTAGTAAACGTGCCAGAGGGCCAAAATGTTGGATCCAATAACTTGTCCCGCACATCTTCTGAGACAGTTAAAACAAAGGATGCAACCGGTCTAGAACTTTTACTAAAATGCCATCAGCTGCGATATTTTTGGACTTAAGAAATTGTGATCAAGAGTTGCACATCCCACCCGTCCTTGCTGCAAGTGAGTAGTACCTAGAGTCATGGGGGGGGGGGGGGGTTATCAAAGAAAAAAGGTAGGCCAGTGAATTAAGTGTGCTGTGCGGTGAAACCTTACTGAGTGCGTATCATTCCTCTTCGTTAGTCCCTTGAGTATGGTTTAGTTTTGTTAAGGTAACTTGGTCTTCCTCCCACGCTCACCCGACGAGCTCAGCCGAAACTATCTAAGGAGGTTCAAGGCGACCAAGATATCTTTTCCCCAACGTGCTCATGTTAAGATTCTGATCCCAGTGTTATGCGAGCATCATCGTGACACCGAGGTACCTCGACCGTCGACAGTTCAATGTGAGCACTGCACTTAAAAGCTGAGGGACTTCCCCATGGGATCTGGCGCCCAATGCATGTTAGAATAATGAATCTAATATTAAGAATCCTTTTAGATTTCTGTTGTGTTTTTTTTTGTTCTACTTATACCTCCCAATTATGAACACAGGGCGCTACCCTAGGTGTTAAATACATGGCGCCCAACCGGTGTGCTGTGGGAGGCCTTCAGCATGACTGCTGGTTGTCTGGTTTAAAGTAAATCATTCTTGGATTTTTTTTAATGATGGCTTAGGCCAGCTGATCGTATTGTTATGCCTTAGTTGGTTGTCAGCTATTGCATCAACAACAATTTTTTTTTTCGGGTGTTAAAATTTTCTCTTTTCCTTTTTCTTCTCCTTAAGTTGTAGGATATTACTCTTGTGGTAAATTTATTAAAAGCGGATTTAGATTAATTTTTTTTTTATTCTGTTCAATTGACAAAATGTTTTTTGTTTTTGTGTTCATCAATTGCTCCTACTTGCTGTATTCTTATAGTGAAGTCCATAGTTCCGGATTTTGAACACAGTTTTATTATTCTAAGATGTAGTTACAGAGCACTCGGACCTAAACTAATAAAGCGAATGTAGTGGAATATATAGCCACTGTAGCAGAGTAGCTGTTGTAAAAGAGCGATATGTTTAGAACCTGTTAGCGGTATCTCTAAGCAGGTATCGGAGTAAGAATTTCAGCTGTGTGGTCATTGCTAAATTCCTCTGATACGAAAATTTGGGGAGTTAGACCGGTAGATGAGGGATCACATCATGTCACGCCTTCTCGAAAAAATCATCGTAGGCGATTAAAGAATGGACCACTTTGTCCAGTTCTCGGTTACGATCAAGCTTGCAAAAGTTCAAGTACTTGCACACTAGCTTCCATTAGTAATATTCGCACAAGTATTCACTGTCAGTACAAAAGGAATCTTCCTACCTATATTAGCTTTTCCTTACCTTGGACTGTGCTCATGGTTTACCTAGAGACTCACGAAGCGAGGACTGGCTGAGGGTGTGCAACACTTTTTATGATAACTGAATTTATTGAACTGCTAATTAATCGCATAACATAGATCATATGAGTTTTTTTGTTGTTCAAATTGCCTTAGGCATTTCTAAAGCATAAGAAGTTGAATATCGTGTCATCGTTATTGGGGTTGTTATTATTCAACTGATGGATGGAGAAATATAAGCGGGAAGCGCATAGCATGAGTTACTAGTTACTAGATTATGGTCAACGGTTTAAGTATGTTGCATTAACAGTACTTGAAGTAAACCAATGTTATGGAATTGAATTAAAGATTGCAACTAATTTAAATCTCGATTTATATATAGGTGTATATATGTATATACTATTTTGAACTTGGCGTTGCAATCGGTATTTGTGGTTGGAATTCGAATTGCTGCCATCATAGGATACATGCGAGAAGCAGTTATATTCTCCATTAAATTAGAAGGTAAAATTAACCGGAATTAGGAAAAGTTTTAAATTAACAGCAGCATTGCGGAGGGGTTTTAGTTATAAACTATTATATATATACTGATTAGCACTGCAGGATAGGTCGTTAAGGAATATTAAAGAGAATTAGGCGACACCCTTGCTCCACGGTTGGGTAACAGGAAAATCCAGTTATTACAATTTCCTCTTGGTTTGGCTGGTAGTGGGGTTTTAAGATCGGTATTACTTAGCGTAGAATTGAGTTGAGTTAAGTATATAAGGATAGGTGTTGCTACAGAATCACTGAAATCATTTAAATTAGTCAAAACAAAAATCTCACACCCCCTTAGTCGTGGCCGAGGTCAAAAGTAGAAGGAGGATTGAGTTCCTTGATCGTCAATATTTTAGCAATGGATGCAAGACATCTTGAACTGGATGAGTTGGAGTATGAGCTTAAGTTGAGGAAACTGCGAGTGCCCAAGAAGACTCTACCGATTGCAGCTCCAAGAGTTTCTCAACAGGGAAGAACAGGGCCTTAGTCGTAAGCCGACGGGGTTCCCTCCTATAGCTGATGGAGCGGAGGAGAAGATAACATGCGTGTTACGGAAGAAATCGTCACACATACACATTTAGCCAAATCTGTAATCGCTTGCGTAAATTCTTTAAATTAAAGCAATTAAAAGCAGAGATCTTCTCACAAACACACAACCGTAAACATGAATTACTATTGCATTACACAATAGAAACCAGTCCAGAATACAAACGAGCTCCAGTAAACAGATCCAACGGTGATAACCAGGCCTGATAACATCGATGCCAATCAGTTAGTGTCTAACCAGCGCTTCTACTAATCACTCCTCCAAGTCATTTAATTATATTGTTCGTGAGATAGTCAACATCGCGATAGCTGCTAAAAACACGGAAGAACTTGCAAGTGCAAGTCTCGACTATTGCATTTGGTCAATCGATTGAACCTTCTGGCTACTGCCGAACCTACGAGAACTACTCGGGAGGTTGCGTTATTGAAGTCAGTGGAATAGACCTTATCACGAGCTATTGAGAGCCTGACCCCAGCAGAAGAAGAGGGGCCAAGGTCGTTCCGACATCCTCCTAGGTTACTCCCAGAAGTCACATGCGAAATGGTCAAGAAAGATGGTAGTCCGGGATCTGCGACAGAGAGTAGGCAGCTAGCGGAAGGACATGCCTCACAGCTTGACATCCAGGGTAGCGAGATACAGGATGCAGGCGCAATCTCCACAGAGACCACAGAGAGAGGTGCTGCCATCAGAATAGATTCCCAGCTAGAGCTGGAAGTAAGCAGTGTACGTGGAAATCAAGACAGCACTGTCAGGATCGGAGCTATTCCTAAAACCTCAGTAGGACGACGTGAGAATACACGATCAGTCAGGCCCCAAATTAATAGTCGAGTAAATTCCGAACGAATTTGTAGTAATACGGAAGCGGGCAACTTCTTCGGTAATATCGACCGAATGTTAACGGGTGACAGACAGACCATCATCCTCCTAGGCAGCCACAGACAAGTCCTCCTGCGGAGCATTATCATCTAACACGTCGCAGTAGTGGCAATCCTGTCTCTAGTTGGCAAATCAGATTCGATGGGTCCCCACGAAGTCTGTCAATAGACGATTTCCTGTTCAGAGTGGAAACCTTAGCTCGAGCTGATGGAGTGCCCCCAAAACATTCTGGTATATGCAATTCAACAGCTGCTGCATGGTCGTGCTGCTACCTGGTATTGGCAGTTTACCGCAAGGTACCTCGTGCTAGCTGGTTCCAATTGTCGTATTCGTTACGCAGAGGATTTGAAGATTCCCATAGCGATTATGACATTCGAATGCTAATGGAATCTCGAAAACAAAAACAGAAGGAGCATTTTAAAGACTTGCGGTTAGAGGTGGAGGGTCTTTCATTAAAGTTAAGGGAGCTGTTCAGGATTGAACACATTCACTAGCTTCAGCTCCACTGTCCTGAAATAAATAAAAAGGGACCACCAAGAATCAAAACTTAAAAGTAAAATTAGAAAATCATCTTACCTAATTAGGCACATTTATCAGCCAGACGTAAGCACTTATCCCTCAGCATGTCAGCTGAACGTCAACATGAACATTCACATTCCACTCAGAAGTAACAACTTCGATAAAGAAAACGTACTAGATGCAGAAATGGACACAACAAGTGGAACGAAACAGCAGCACCATTTACACGGTAGTATTATACTGTTTTAATATTATTCATAAATAATAAAAAAGAAAAAGGGCAGAAGTATATATGACTAAAGTGAAAATATTATTAATTGTAACCATATTCAGTTAACAAAATTGAATTTTAGGAAAATGTTTTTAAGATAATTAGATAGGAACGATGTGTTAATAATAACATAAACTGGTAACACTTCGAAAGAATGTGATGAAGTGCAGCTGTTATGTTAAGATATTGTTGCTAGGTTATTGTTGCTATGCCAATATTGTTGCCATGCGCCTTTGACTACCGTTCTTTGGTGCCGTGTGCAAACTCTGGCTATATAAACAGCAGTTTGACTTGATTCGATCTCTTTTTTAGTTTGGCAGCATAGCGTTTAACTTGGTAATTTCTATTCCTGATAAATCATTTATTTTGTTTTCTAACTTGAACTTTAATTTTGATTGACGATTGAAATAAAGATTTGTATTCTGGGTATCGACTAGAATAGGAACTTTATTTTGAGTAGCAACAAGGTTAAAGATTTTTATTGTGGGTACCGACTACAATAAAAATTACAGTACTAACAACAAAAATACTTTGTTCTAATTACTGATTGAAATTAAAGATTTCTTATTCTGGGTATCGACTAGAATAAGGGCTTTCTTTTCGATAACTATTAGAATAAAGATTCTTACTGTGGGTATCGACTGCAGTAAGAATATCTTACTAACAACAACAAAAATACTTTGTTCTAATTACGGATTGAAATTAAAGATTTCTTATTCTGGGTATCGACTAGAATAAGGGCTTTCTTTTCGATAACTATTAGAATAAAGATTCTTACTGTGGGTATCGACTGCAGTAAGAATATCTTACTAACAACAACAAAAATACTTTGTTCTAATTACGGATTGAAATTAAAGATCTCTTATTCTGGGTATCGACTAGAATAAGGACTTTCTTTTCGATAACTATTAGAATAAAGATTCTTACTGTGGGTATCGACTGCAGTAAGAATATCTTACTAACAACAAACAAACACTTTGTTCTAGTTACGGATTGGAATCAAAGAATCTTATTCTGGGCATCGACTAAAATAAGGACTTTGATTTCGATAGCAACTGGAATAAAGATTCTTATTGTGGGTATCGACTGCAATAGGAATATTATTAATAAAACACTTTATTGTGATCATTGATTGCAATAAAAATATCCCAATTCCCAACCTAAAGAAAGCCAATTGAATCAAGCGCCAAACATCGAGTGGGTAAGTACAAGTCAATTGCTACAGTAGTGTAAATCAAATTTATATATATTAATCATTTAATAAACATTGGTTTCAGCCTTTTATATTCTAATATACATATATATCTTGTAGTTCTTAAATTTTGGTATTTACTAAATTTGAAACATTAGTGCAGTGAATAAACAAATAAAAACCACTAGCTTTATACCAGTGGCGTAAATATCACTACACCTTTCATTTATTGCATGTACGCTCTGAATACGGGCAGTACAGGAGCCAATGAGTCAGACTGAACTTCTTCACATTATAAAGCGGAATATGCATCAGGCACTTAGAAAGACCTTGATCCTACAACAATTTAACAGTGTGGAAGAAATGCACCATTTGTGTAGGGAAATCGAAAAGCTATGGTCAGACGTCGACGAAACGGCCGAAGACCAACTGAAGACCCGAAGGCATAGCCACAATGTTCATGATATATATTACCAAAAATATGAGCCACAGAACCAATACCTGTCAGAAGAGTATCTAGAGCCCTGCAATAGCGAGAGGCCGGAAATATCCGAGGTGAAAAAAGAAGTAACCAGGGATAGAACATACTTAATTTGTTGGAATTGTGACGATCGGACACGTCTTTAAGGATTGTCCTGCCCAAGTACGGAGGATATTCTGTTATACTTGTGGAGCTAAGAATGAGGTAAAGCCGAATTGCATAATGTGTGTGAAGGAAAACTGGAAAGCGGGCCAAGGTCCGAGGAATCTCCCAGGTCCGCCGGAGAATACACATACCCCTCAAAGGAGACGAGAATTACTGAGTCGACCAACTATGCCAGTTCCAGACAACGTGGAACAATCTCAGCCTCCACGAATGAGGTTCTGATCAACACTAAATCAAGATTTCCTAGAATGAGACAGTATTTCCGAAGCCGTCGTCAATCCAAAAAGGAGTTGTCAGGTACCATAATTAAGACTTAGCCTTACGGGGGTTGTTAGATAGTGGGGCCAGTGTGAGTTGCTTAGGTAACGGAGCACTGGAATTACTAGCAAAACTTGACACCCCTTGGTTGTCAATTAAGGCCTCAATAAAAACTGCCAATGGAATCAGCCAACGAGTGGTAGGCTTCGTCTTCTTATCTGTACAATTCAATAAGACCACTAAGGATATAATTTTTTTTTTAATTCCGAATTTGACCCGACAACTGATTCTAGGTGTGAATGTTTGGGAAGCATTTGGGATTTTTCCTGTTAATATCCGAGTTATCCTGCTCAGAGGATAATAGAGTGAGTTTGAACGTAAAACAGATACAACGACTGGGTGAAATCATATCTAAGTTCCCTTCGTGCGACAAGCAAGGCTTAGGTCGAACTACTCTGCTGAAGCATTCTATTGATGTAGGCAATAGTAAGCCCATGCGGCAAAGGCATTACCTTTATCTCCTCCAATGCAGAAGTTACTCGATACCTTTGTGGTACCTGGAAAAGGGTTATATCATTTTGTGGTAATATCTTTCGGGTTGACCAATTCGCCTAAGCGCATGTGCAAATTAATGGATAAGGTGATACCATATGACTTAAATGAAGACGTATTTGTGTACTTAGACGATCTCCCAATCTTGTCGGAGAGTTTTGATGTGCACATGGTAGAGTTATTAAAGGTTGACATTGTCTCCAGAGGGCGGGATTAACCATTAATATTGAAAAGAGTAAAATTTGTCAAAAGAGCCTTAAATATCTGGGGCACATTATAAGCGAAGACGGCATCTAAACAGATCCAGAAAAATTATCAGCGATTCAAGACTTTCATCAGCCAAGAAACGTAAGACAGATTCGAAGGTTTCTGGGATTGACAGTGTGGTATCGGCGGTAGCTCCCATAACGGATCTTCTAAAGAAGAAATCCCCCAGTTTGTGGTCAGAGGAGGCTGAGGAGGCATTTATTAAGCTGAAGGCAAGCTTAACAGTAGCGCCAGTCCTGGCCAGCCAGTGTAACGCGTCCTCTACTGGGGTCGGTGATGTACTGTGTCAACAGGATGATCAAGGCAACGAGCGCCCAATAGCTTTTATGGCTCAGAAACAGAATTCGGCCCAAAGGAACTATAGTGTCACCGAGCTGGAGTGTCTAGCAGCGGTTCTTAGCGTGAAAAAATTTCGTGGATGGATCCCAGTTCACCATCCTTATAGACCACGCTAGCCTAATCTGGTTAATAAGCCAGCAGGATTTGTCAGGCCGACTAGCGAGATGGAGCTTGAAAAAGGGACTCAGAATGTTGTAGCCGATGTGCTCTCGCGTTCACAGTTAGATGAGGTCGGGAATGTAGATACCTCCGTCGAGATCGATCTTAACCACCCAGCATTCAGGGCAAGGGATTATTTAGGAAGAATTGCAGCAATACGGGAAAACGCCGACCGACTTAGGAAGGCGTTATATTAAAGTATACCAGACGCATTACTGAGGAATCGCTGGAAGATAATCCATCCTGGAAGATATGGGTTCCTGGTGAACTAACAGATCTTTTGATACGTATTGCGCACGATACACCAATGTCATCCCATTATGGTATTTCGAAAACAGCCGAGAAGCTAAAGCGGTTATATTATTGGCCTCGAATGTTAAACCAAATTAACTATATTTACTATATTAACAGATGTCAATCATGTAAAGAATGTAAGGCCCCTAATACTTTTCTCCGTCCTCCAATGGGTACTCCACTCATTCTTAACCGCGCATGGGTTCTTTTTTTGCTTTTTCTTTTTTCTTCTTCTCATCTTAAATTTCTTTTCTTCTCTTAAATTTTTCTTATTATAATTAATCATTTTCCTTTTATTTATATTTTGATTTTTCGTGTACCTGAAAAGGGGCAAAAGGTTTTCTTTTCGTTCGAAAGGTAGCCCTATGCTACCCTTCCATGTGAAGACCTAAAACACCTGAAAAGGGGCTAAATTTTCTACCTTTTTAAAAAAGCAGCCCTATGCTGCTTCTCCTTAAGGCGCATAATTGCCTGAAAATGAAAGAATGAGTTCAGCCATGCAACCGAAATCAAGAATCCACATAAAAACCAAAAACAACAACAACAACAAAATATTTCCAAATGAAAAATTCTAAAATGTGCAGAACGCGCACAAATTAGAATATTTTTGTTTGAATATCACTGTTAGTCACCAACATCCAGGAGACGAAAATGGCAATTCGCCTAGCCGTAAAATAGATTACAGCAGGCCCGCCCGAAATTCACAATCACAGCACACATTTTGCTGCTACCAAACAGCAGGCAAAACAATACACGCACACCCGTACATACAGCGAGCAGAGATCTAGATTTCAGCCCGAACGAACGAAAAGTGCGCGCCTGCCGGTGGCTGTTGGCAGAGAATCGTTTTGTTCGCAAGGGCAAGTTAGTTAATTCTGAGTTCTGAACGAGTGCGGTAAGAAGTTGAACGCGCATCTCATACCGGGAGTAATCTGAAAAAAAAAATACATAGAAAGAAGAAGAAAAGAAAGATATGAGGGACAACTGCTTTTGGAAGATTGTGCCCCACGCGAAAGATAATCACGAGTTTTTTTCTTTGCGTCTATGTGCAAATCGCGCTTACCTGCACACGCGTGTATTCGTGAATCATCTCGCATTTGCCGATTGTGGATTTATCTGAAATAGAAACAGATTTGAGTGTGGTGAACAATTCGATCAGTTGAAGATTTTGATTACAGACCTGTGAATTTTATTAAAGTGCATTCCTCAATTTAGAGTTACCTGAAATAGAAAAAGATTTCAGTGTGGTGAATAATTCGTTCAGTTGAAGATTTTGATTGCATACCTGCGAATATTATAAAAGTGCGTTTATCAATTTAGATTCATCTGAAATAGAAAAAGGTTTCAGTATTGTGAACACTTCGTCCATTTGAAGATTATGCTCACCTACATATAAAGTTGAATTTTATTAAAGTGCATTCCTCAATTTTGATTTACCTGAAATAGAAAAGATTTCAGTGTCGTGAATACTATGTTCATTTGAGGATTATGCTCACCTACACATATAAATGAATTTTATTAATCAATTATTTTATTCATCAAAGTAGTATATGGACACTACTAGTACCAGTTGTACTAGGTGCGAAAGGAACAACATGTTTTTGTCCCACTTTGAGCCAATTTGCGTGCATTTCTTATGGCAGGTAGGTGGATCTTTAAAAAAAGCTCTGGAAACATAAAATGAGTAAAAAATTCTGTGCGACTATAAGTTGTCGAAAGTCTCACATGTGTAAATTAAATGGAGACGCTGGAATTCTTTCCATTAAATGGGTGGATCGAGATTTTTTGTCCCACTTTGGTATGGTGAACGTGTGTGGGAATGGGAGATCATACATGCTATGATGAGCTTCACTTGGAACGAACGAGTATGTTAGCTTAAGCAGAGAACGTAAGGAGGTCGAGCCACTTTGGTATGTAAACGTGTGTGGGAATGGCAGATCATGCATCAAGAGTCGACTGGCCAGCAGATCTGCTGCAGGTACATGTGTAAACAAAGGGGCTCGTGCCGGTGAAAACAGGTTGCCGGTTTGGTGAACTTGAACTCTGAAAAAATGATAAAAACACGAAATGTAGGTTATATCAATTTTTATTGAATAATTTTTAATTTTTTCTGCTCTCTGTGTCATCTTTTCCGTTGCGAAAATTCTTCTGTTAAATCGAAACCAGAATATTTGATTGTAGGTGTGTCGTTCAACTTGCCTTGTTTATTATTTAAATACCCGGTAAAAGTAATAAATTTCACAGCACAATCCTAAAACAATAATTTCTCCTGCTGCAAATTTTAATGTATTAAAGATATATTTTGATGAGTTTGACTGCAACAATGGCTGGTTGTATGGGCCACAAATATCCCTACCGTTTGCATAGACACACTTTGGGGAGAGACGTATATGTTCTGCTTCAAGGTCTTCTGGACAATTCATAGCATAAATTTCCAGGGAGCAAAAGTAACACTTTATT
The DNA here is from genome assembly GCA_963930735.1 of Dioctria linearis. Taxonomy (NCBI): domain Eukaryota; kingdom Metazoa; phylum Arthropoda; class Insecta; order Diptera; family Asilidae; genus Dioctria; species Dioctria linearis. Next base: position 54,158,829 of record OZ005744.1, read on the forward strand.
TTATCTTTAAGATTTGTGTAAAAGAACCCGCTTCTTGCTAGTTTGCAACACTTTCTCTCATCTAAAGGTAGATTATGGAAGGTTTTTAAATGGTCAGATTCTCTTTTTAAGAGTAACATGATGACTGTGTTTAGAAATATTACAGTACGTCTTTTATATCAATCCAGGAATTATGTTTGCTGAGAAACCGAACCACTTTACAAAGACTTTATTTCCACGTCTTTTTAAACATTTTTCTTCGAGTTCATAAAACTTCCCCTGAATTACATCTCGTTCGTAATCCTCGAGAATATAAGTCGTTGGAAATGTTCTTTTGACCTTATTTATTTTAAATACTTCAGTAGACCAATTTGGAGTATAACCTTTCTCATATACATGCTTATATTTACTTATACGGACAAAATCACCTTCTTTATATTTCGGTTTTGATTTTATTTTTGGATATTTATATATTGTCGATAATAAACATGCGATGCTTTGTTGTATTATAGGTTTCTGTTAACTTAGCTAGCAGGCTAATACAATGATAATTCCCGTTCATACTGAATTCTTTCCACATCATGCTTTTTAACGTTCTGTTAAATCTTTCTACAATTGAAGCTTTTAAAGCGCTGTAAGTTGAATAATGGTTAATATCATATCGTTTTAGAAGCTGTTGAAACGGTTTATTAAAAAACTCCTTTCCATCATTTGTTTGTAAGTTTCTTGGAATGCGGCCTCGATTAAAAAGAGACTGCATTGCCTTAACAACTTCTGAAGCCTTCTTACTTTTAATTGGTAATGCCCAAGCATATTTCGAAAAGGTATCGATTACAGTAAGAAGAAAACGAAAACCCTGGTTTTCTGACGAGTACGAACCCATATCGACCAAGTCTGCCTGCCACAAATCATCGATACCCTTAATAGTAACACTCTGTCGCTTAAAGTTCTTACGAGCTGGTTTATGCAGTTCATTAACGACTTGTCTTCTACTCATTTTACCGAATGTATAAATACGGCCAATGAATAACAGCTTTATATAAAATATTTTAAAACCAGCAATGATAAAGTTTTATCATCTATTTACAATGATGGTCGCAGGGCCTTCAGGCTGTGGAAAAACAACATTTATAAAAAACCTTCTAAATAATATATTTTTAATACGACCGCAAATAACAAGAGTTATCTGGTGTAATACAGAACAAGGGGCTCTGCCGTCAGATACCACATACGCTAACATCGAATTTATTGATAGTATTGCTGAAGAGTTTGTTAATTATACACAGGAACCTACATTAATTGTATTGGACGATATAATGTTAAATGCTTTTAGCAGACAAGTTTGTGAACTCTTTACAAAAGGATCACACCATTGCAATCTTTCAGCAATCCTTGTAACACAAAATGTATTTCATCAGGGTAAGTTTTGTCGAGACATATCACTTAACTGTAAATACCTCGTTGTGTTTAAAAACCCTCGAGATAAGAGTCAGTTTATTCATTTAGCGAGACAGATTTATCCAGAAAATAGTTCAGAGCTGCTAAAAATATATAAAGAGATTACACAGGTACCACATGGATATTTACTGATAGATTACACTCAAGATATCAACGACTTGTTAAGATTCCGTACTGATATTTTTAACAAGACATTTACAACTTGTTTCTGCCCGCCTTTAATCAGTAAAAATGGTGTCACGAATGAATCGATTAAGGGACAACAAGCATATGCTATATGTTCTTAAAACAGCGAAACCGAAATTAAGGCTGGCCATTATTAAAAACGCCGACCCCGAAGTCATAAAAACCCTTTGCGAAATTACTCTTAATACTTTGAAGGGAAACCATATCCCTCATGGAAAAATATACAATTCGCTCTGTAAGTATAAAAAGGATTTGCGAAAATTAGTTGTTGCAAAAAGATCTGTACCCAGGCAACGTAAAATACTGATACAGCGAGGAGGCTTCTTACCAGTGTTTTAGGAAGTGTATTATCAGGTTTAATTGGATCATTAATCGAGAAATATGTTTAAAAACAATAATCTTAATAAAATGTTACTTCTTTCACCAGAAGTTTACGAAAAATTGAAAAAACGAGATTGAGGATTCCCTGAATCAATCTAGGTTCGATAAGACCATGGATAAAATATTAAAAAACAAGAATTTATCTGATAGGGAGAAATGGTATAATTACCGAAATGAGATATTCACATACCGCAAGAAAAGCAGAAAAGTTTTCGAGATAGTGCTACTCAAACTAAATTTATTCGCCTACCACAAGATAAGCAGAAAAGCTTGCGAGATAGTTCTACTCAAACTAAAATTATTTTTAAAGATGGAATATCAACACAAACATCACCCTTAAAAGAAAATACACCTGAAAGAATGGAAGAGGATTTCTTCGAACTTGCTGAAATATCACTACCAAGACAACCGTTATCACCCGCTTCCAAACGCCGCTTATCAGCTAGTGGTATAGGAAAAAGTCTGAAACCACCTTCAAAAATACCTAAGACGATTTCTGAAACCAAGTCTCGTGATAAAGATTATAAGGTAATCACGGCTGAGGATGGTATAACCCAGTACACTGTACCTTCAGAAATGAGTATAGATGAAGCTGCGAACATATTAGAAGAACTCGACACGGAAAGTGCTACAGCTGAGAAAGGTGGAAAACCGTCCAAAAATCAATCTATATTAAGGGCTTCTCTGCTAGATCCCAGTCAATATATGCTTTCGTTGCCAGTTAAGAAAGTTGTCCGACAAAGTGATCGTCAAAAAACGCAGCAAAAGCTAGAAGTGCCAGCATAGCAGCAATTCCTTGGGAAAACCTCTAATAATAATAAGCAGCAATTCTCAAGTGTACCGAACGTTGATTGGGAAAGAATTTAATAATGCCTGTAGATATAAAAGATAATGATTTTTACGTATGCCTTTTAAGTAACAATTCCATGCAGTTTTATCCCGAAAATACGCTATCATCTTTTACAAATGCACTACCTAGAACATGCAAGTTTACTGATGACTGGTGTGTTGGAATAACTGAAATTTCATTGCCATACCATGCCATAAAAGAAAGAGTCAAGCGAAATACAACTGAAGAAGTAAATCAGAGTAATTTAAAAAAAGGTAAGGCGTGAGGCATCTGATCCATTGAAAGAAATAGCAGAGCAGCATAGAAACGAAATGAAATCACTTAGCATCAAAATAAATGAAACGCTAAACTCGAGTGGACTAAAGAGAATCTTGAGCAAGCTAGTTACAGAGCAGGACAAGTAAATTTTTCTGCATTCCTACTAACATTTTATAACGCTATTTCACCATCATGGTATACCATGTACTTGGATGATGTTAATAGAAAGATGTGGGATCAGTTAGATGCTGACTTTTTTGATAGTGTTATACCTGAAGTAAGCTACAAACAGGATCCAGACGAGTTTACATTACATATATCAGGGTAAAAGGGCTTCAGAAAATGTTGTCTTAAAATATAAAAACTATGAATCAGTTGAAGCCTTTGTTGACGACGTATTTGGACAAATTCCTAGACAGAAGAGAAAGTATGCTATCATACAAGATTCGATAGACAATTACACACATCCATCGCTTAACATCAAAAGAGCTCGTGAGACAGAAAAAATACTGGTGGCAAAAGGGTACATGATGTATTTGAACTGCGGTTGGAAGATTTGGGAGTCACAATCAAAATAAACGAACCACTACCATGTCATCTTAATGTTAGAGATCTTATTACGCTTTTCATATCAAATGTACACTTTGATGATCAAACCCTTAGTGAGCAAGATAATTATTCTGATTAAGGATACGATTTTAACATCTTGAATAGATTGAATAAAGATTCAATTAATGCTAAACCGGCCGAACAGCGAAAAATTATTAAAGGTAGCAATATTTTGGATGTTCCATACGAAAAGCAAAGTTCCGGCGAATATGTAACTACACCAGTGCCTATTGATACTAATATAGACAACCTGTCCAACTTCTTTACGGATATATTTCTCCAAACACCTGAAAATAAGCGTGAGCCTGACGACATATTAGAAATAAAATAATCTTAATACGCCAGGATTACGGCAGGAGCATATGTCAATAATAGACACACAACTATTATTATTCAAGAACGCATAATCAAAAATAAGTCCATAAGCACTTACAATGTTTTCTATAATATAATTAATATATTTTTTTTAATTCCTTAATTCCTGAATTTAAAAAACAGGGAAACAAAGATTTGCCATTTTTTATCGTTGTTTCTAATAAATATAAAAACCCCTGGTTATCCATTTTCAAGAAGAACTTCTAGTTTTTAACTGTCTTCCGCTTGTTTATAACTTACTGTTTTTTACAGGTTGGTATATCCTTTTTTAAACTGGTTTTCACGTGATTTAACTTTCTTCAAACTCGGCTATATTATTTAATTGTTAAACAGCTCTATTTACACACGACACCAACAACGCCAAAAATTCTACAGTATAAACATACTAATATAAAACGCCTTAAAAACTTTTTAAAATTAAACGAATTCGTCGACAAACTCAGCCTGAATATTTCATTCCCAGGTTATGCTCATCATATATATATTTACCAATATATGAAAAAGGAAAAAAAAAATAGCGAGAATAAAAATTAAATTTACCATTCACATAAAGTAAAATTCTTTATGGCTAATAATGTCTTTACCTTTAATTATGCCTTGCAACTACAGTATCTGCTTTACAAACATGAAAAATAATACATAGTATGCAAATTGTAATGATATATGAAAAATGAAAAAAATACCGAGTGTTCCGTCGCGGAACAATTTCCTAAAATTAAAGAAAAAACAAATCACTAACAAAATTAAAATCAAAACAAAAATCAAAATAAACACTTACCAGTCTCCATCAGCTGCCACCAACAATTTGACATAATCAAAATAGTGGCCCATAACATAGCAAAGTATTCCGTTTAAAATTATGATGACGCCATTTTTGGGCCAAGATGGTTAATTCTTGGACCAAATGCATGAAAATTCACACGATGACGCCATTTGGGGACCAAATTCGTAAAAATTCACGCAAAGACGTGGGCGTCATTGGCAACGCCACCGGCAGACACAATTTCTATTATGTTTCTGCCTATAAATAGCGAACGATTGGAAATATAAAATCACTTGCGATTTGACCAAGCGACAAGACAGATCGGTAGCTCTGAAACCAAAATTAAGTCTTGATTAACAAAACCAAGGGAAGTATTTCTGACTCCCATTTATACTAATATTTTTATATAAACATAATAATACTTCAGCACCATATTCTGGGAGTTTTTGAACCCAGCTACAATTAGTCTGAGCAGATCTGTGACGCTCATTCTGTCACCCCAACCTCACTTTTTATTCTCTATAATTAATAATCATTTTTTCTTTCTTCTTATCCACAGATTACTGAATAAATCTCACCAGTGGAAGTAAAGAAAGGAAAAATAAAATTAGAAATAAATATGTTAGAGGTAACATTAGAATATAATAGAATTAATGAACTTGAAATAATGAATTACGAATAGTTAAAGTAAAAATTGGATTGTACCTGAATTTGTAAAATATAAGTCAATAAATAGTGAATTTTTTGTTATTTTGAAAATTCATTCTTTCTTATCATTTCGAAAACCGGCACCTGCTCCCTTTTTTATGCTAAGCCCACATTGGGACTTAACACCGAGGATAAAAATTAAATTTACCATTCACATAAAGTAAAATTATTTATTGCTAATAATGTCTTTACCTGTAATTATGTATACCTATTGGAAGTGTAGGCTGGGCGTATCTAGTTTACAACAATGAAAAATAATAGTCTGCATATTTTAATGAGATGTTTAACCTTAATCCATGTTCAGTTTTATATAAATCAGAAATCTTTAAAAGTCGGATAAATTACCCTCCCCCGAATAAAATGAAAATGTAGGACTATAAAAACTCTGCGCTTTTAAAGAAAATTTTAGAATACAAAAGAAAACAGAACACTACAGCTCACTTCAATTTTGTAGAACTGGAATTATAAGAACATGGTAGGTATTTTCAGTCTTAAATATTTTATATAATTTAATAATTTTGTCTTTTTCAGAGCACCTTTGATTTATTAAATGTTGTGGTCGAGGGAAGTTTCAGCGCCAACTTGTTTGGAGATTGGTAAAGAGTACGAGATAAAGCTATTCAAGCTGCTTAAGACGAAGTATGGTGTTCGGTTAATGGCCCATTTGCAGAATGAGACCTGTATTTTTCTACCGCCTCGCTTCTCGGAAAAGATAAAGACTCAACGACAGATCGACGAACTTAACCAAACGCCACAATATTTAATCTACAACGGAAAAGACGATACAAAAGGCGCATTTTTAAATCTTCACTTCATCCAAAAAAAATTAAAAATTTCGTGTTTTTCATTTAACTCCCAGCCACGTTTTTAGCTCATAGTTCACACAAATCGTAAAGATAAAATAAAGTGTTACTTTTGCTCCTTGGAAATGTTTGCTATGAATTGTCCAGAAGACGTTGAAGCAGAACATATATGTCTCTTCCCAAAGTGTGTCTATGCAAACGGTAGGGATGTTTGTGGCCCGTACAACCAGCCATTGTTGCAGTCAAACTCATCAAAATATATCTTTAATACATTAAAATTTGCAGCAGGAGAAATTATTGTTTTAGGATTGTGCTGTGAAATCTATTACTTTTACCGGGTATTTAAATAATAAACAAGGCAAGTTGAACGACACACCTACAATCAAATATTCTGGTTTCGATTTAACAGAAGAATTTTCGCAACGGAAAAGACGACACAGAGAGCGAAAAAAATTAAAAATTATTCAATAAAAATTGATATAACCTACATTTCGTGTTTTTATCATTTTTTCAGAGTTCAAGTTCACCAAACCGGCAACCTGTTTTCACCGGCACGAGCCCCTTTGTTTATATATGTACCTGCAGCAGATCTGCTGGCCAGTCGGCTCTTTTTTATTTTCGTTTTTGCTTTTTGTTTACGTTCTCATTTTCTACTCGCTCGTTTCAACTAAAGATCATCATAACATGCATGATCTCCCATTCCCACACATGTTTACATACCAAAGTGGCTCGACCTCCTTACGTTCTCTGCTTAAACTACCATACTCGTTCGTTCCAAGTGAAACTCATCATAGCATGTATGATCTCCCATTCCCACACACGTTCACCATACCAAAGTGGGACAATAAATCTCGATCCACCCATTTAATGGAAAGAATTCCTGCGTCTCCATTTAATTTACACATGTGAGAATTTCGACAACTCATAGTCGCACAGAATTGTTTACTCCTTTTATGTTTCCAGAGTTTTTTTAAAGATCCACCTACCTGCCATAAGAAATGCACGCAAATTGGCTCAAAGTGGGACAAAAACATGTTGTCCCTCTCGCACCTAGTACAACTGGTACTAGTAGTGTCCATATACTACTCATCAATTTTGGATTTATCTGAAATAGAAGAGATTTCAGTGCGGTGAACAATTCGTTCATTTGAAAAATATGATGGCATAACTATATGTGTGAATATTATTATTAAAGTGCTTCCATCAATTTTAAATTCATCTGAAATAGAAAAGATTTCAGTGTTGAGAACAACTCGTTTATTTAGAGAATTACAATTACCTGTATCTATTTGAGTACAATCAAGGTGCGTTCGTCGAATTTAGGATTATCTGAAATAAAAAAGATTTCAGTACGTTGAACAAAACGTTCATTTGAGGATTATGCTCTCCTACATATATAAAAGAATTGTATCTGAAAAAAAAAAATCCTTCGGGGATAAATTGAAATAAACACGGAATTTAACTCTCGATTAGTTATTTATTAAATTCAATTCGAGTTTATACAAAATGAATGATTTGCGTTGCTACGCGGTCAAAGAAAAACTGACTAACAAATTACTGCTTACGGTTGGAACTTACTTATTCGAGAGAGAGAGCGATACAAAAATACTAATAAACGGAAATGTATGTAAAGTCTTCAATACAATTCAGATGTGGAACAGAAAAAGTTGTCAGGATTATACGTGAGCACCTGGCAAGTATGGCTTAATCTCACGGCATTCTTCATGCACGGATTGTAAAGATCAATCAGATTCCTCGTGTCGAGACAACGAGCACCAGTATGCCAAATAAGCATGACATGACATCAACTTACTGGTAGAAGCGAGACCTATCCCATCTCTGCCGATCTCAGGTCACGTCACTCTATACCACAGCCACTACGATGCTCCCATAAAGGGGCCATCCCAAGTTGAGGTGGATTAAACCCTATTATCCAGGGCTCCTCTAACCCCGTAGTACCAAGTTAGCCAATGTCGGGCCGACCATTTGGTATGGCTTTCGTAAAGTATGATCAACGGACCATGAATACTCCCAGTTTCAATCTTTTATGCTAGATATCTTTTTTAAACGGTACTGGTAACTCCGTTCGGGCCTAGATCTTATTAGCAGCGTCAAAAGAATCGTACTTGGCCTGTACAGGCAATACAACCCTTATGTCGCTGTCAGAGGGGACCACATGAAGAATAAGATGTGCCCAATTCAGTCTGGATAGGCTTCGTGATTCACCATTTGGATCATATAGCTGACCATGCATACTAACCATATAAGCACTACTAACATACATACCTGATTTCCGTTATTCATGACCTTATTCATCATCTCACTCCTCGCACCACTATGTCTGAGATTTTATTATTCTGACTTACATGAGTACATAACTTCAATTGCATCGTGGGCCATCTGCCTAGCATCTACTACAGTACCCACACAGCCAAAAATCTCAATTTCAATTTCACTAAGGTAAAGATACCTCGCCGTGAGAAGTATCAATTCGTGCCCATAGAACTCAGCTAACTATACCACACTACTGTACGTACTCTCCTGGGAGATGCCAAAGCGATCTACAAAAACATCAAAACGCTCATACCACCATAAACACCAAATCAACAAACCAACAAATTCCATCTATCAAGTATGCATGCTTTCCTCTTATACAGCTTTCACCTTGTTCAGCATTGCGCTTCACAGACTACTTTCCCCCCCTCAGATGTGGAACAATAGTATAATGTGTCTAAGTATTACATCATACAGTAATTTAATATAACTATAATAAAGTCATAGATTTTTTCAACATCCTCCCCAGCCAAGATTGAATAGTTATACTTAACTTCCAGCGGATAGAGCACTTGGATAGGTCTTCGCAACGTTTTGCCATTCGTAAGAATTAGTTCACAAGCACGGACTCGACCATCTCTACTAGGAAATACGTTGATGATTCTAGCTAATTTCCACATGAGTCTTGAGATGTTTTTCTCTGAAATTAATACTATATCGTTAACATTAAAGTTTGAGGTGTTACTGAAAGGAATTTGATGAGCAGATTTCAGCTGATGTAAATATTCAGAAACCCATCTTTTCCAAAAAATGAGTTTATGACGGCTCAATTAGAATTGTCTGGAGTTGCTCATAATTTAATTTTTTTCGTCCAATCGTTGTCTTGAGGAAGTTTTTTGTTGTCCTTATTAATTGTTCCCACCATCCTCCCCACCATGGTGCTCTTTCGACTATGAATTTCCACGTTATCCCGTGATTGCCAACGAAGGATGATATCTCGTTGGAATTGATCTGCTTGTAGAGCTGCTGGACCTCATAGTCGACTCTTTTGAAAGTTTTAGCGTTGTCCGAATAAATAGCTTTCGACAATCCTCTCCTTGCAGTGAATCGTCGAATAGCGTTGATGCAACACTTGGTGGACAAAGCTGGAACAAGTTCGATATGTACAGCACGAACGACTGCGCAGGTAAACAACATTAGATACAGTTTCTGTAGTCTAGAGCTCTCCTCGTATTTTACAAACATCGGCCCGGTGAAGTCAACCCCCGTTGTTTCAAACACGCGCGGATTCTCTGGGAATCGGCGCGGTTTACTAAAGAGTCTTTTGCATATAACACACTTATTAATTATAGACTTCATAAGCTGTCGGACCCTTAAAATCCAATACCATTTTCTTATAAATGTTAATGCTACATTGATTCCTCCGTTAAGCGTCTTAGTATGCGCGTATCTGACGTATAGAAGACATAGATACGATTCTTTCGGCAAAATAATTGGATGTGCTAAGTTTGTTTCATCATTGATTTCGTGCAGTCGTCCTCCTAGTCGTAAAAGTCCGAGACAATCAAGTTGCGGGCACAGTTTTAATATCTTAGATAGACGGTCGACTCCGTTACCTCTCTTGAGTATCGTAATCTCGTTTGAAAAATATCGTTGCTGTCCGATGGAGACTAAATAATTTTCGGCAATTTGTAACTCACTGGCGGTTAAATTTCCTTTGGTTTTTGCGTTCTTTCCCTTAGCGTTCGTAATAAATCGGAAAACATATGCTGTAACTCTTAAAAGTTTCGTAAAACTACTAAAATTCTCTATTTCCAATATGTTCTGAGTTTCTTTTAAAATATTATCAGATAAAGATATATTTACGGATGAAGTATCTTCAAATTGATGCTCCATCGGCCAAACGGTATCAAGCTGCGATAGCCAAACTTCCATGCTTAGGATTTCATCAATGTTTTTGCTGAAACAGCGTGAGTAAGAAGATCAGCTGGATTCTCTTTTCCAGGACAGTAGTGGCAGTCATTGTCAGTTGAGTGGAGCTTAATTTCGATAAGCCTATTGCAAATGAACTGCTTCCATTTCCTGGGATCGCCCTTAATCCAACATAGAGTGATTTTCGAATCACTCCAAAACCAAGCGGGGTTGAACTTGAACGACGTTTTGTTACATATAAATGACTTCAATCGACTAGCAAGCAGTGCAGCAGTTAATTCTAATTCAGGTAATGAAAGCTCGTCAGTATTATCTTTATTCAAAGGTGCTACTCTATGCTTGGCGCATAGAATATTTGTGGATATTTCCCCATTTCCGTTTTTTCTTCTAACAAATGCTGCGACTCCATACGCTTTCGGGCTTGCGTCACAAAAGAAGTGTAGTTGAACTTCATTTTCATTGCTCGTTGATATGTTGAAAAAAAAACACAACGTGGTACATAAAAGTTGTTTAGATGTTCTAATTCCAAACACCACTGTTTCCAATTCATAGCAATCTCATCGGGAGCTACTTCATCCCGCTCTGGTTTAAGCTTCCATATCGTTTGCATTAGCATTTTCATTCGAATGATGAAAGGTCCCAGCAATCCTAAGGGATCTTACACGCGTGCCATAGTTTGCAATATAATTCGTTTACAGCATTTAAAAAGAAGGGACTAGAATTTACTCCAAACGTTACCCTTGTAAATCTGTAGGCACGCACAGGTGGTAATCCTGATCCAGATTTTAATGGTTTCGCATACCATAGAAAACGATGAGAGTCACGATCCTTTGCACTAATACATATTTGCATAAATGCCCTTTCGATATCAGCAACAACGCCAATTTTGCCACTGCGGAAGTCTAAAAGGACTGCCAACAGATCGGGAAGTAGATTTGGTCCTTGATGCAAGTGGTCGTTCAAGGATGTTTCGCCAGGGGCGTGAGACGATGCGTCGAATACAATTCGCACTCGCGATGTTATCTTGTCGTTCCGATATACAGCTCGATGTGGCAAATAATAGATGCGGTCACTAGACGTTTCACTGGCAGCTTCCGTAATGCCTGAGTTGAGTAGTTCCTGCATTGCATCGTCGTATTCAATCAATTTGCTTTCGTTCTAAGCTAGTCGTTGCGTCAGTGAGCGCAAACGTGCGCTAGCTCCAGCAAAATTGTCATCTAATTTACTATTCTCTGTTATCCAAGGAAGCGAAATTTTATAGCGTTTATTGTTTGTTTTGATTGATTCTTCTAAAAATTTGTGTAAAAAATCGTTATGCGTTGCTTGCTTTTCGTTATGAATGCCTATGGACTCTAACTTCCAAAACTTTCTAAATTAAATTCAAATGAATTTACTAACATTACCGTTTCTTCATTATTAGATTTACTCATCATTTGTGCTGATACAGGTCCATGAAGTGTCCAACCAAATTTCGTGTTAACAGCTGCCAAACACTGCGTAATCTTTCTTGTTTCTCCAACCAAAATACTCTGATAGTAGTCACCACCTATTAATAAGCTCATCCCTGGAATTACATCGAAATTTTTAGGACGAGCATCAGCCAATGGAAGACGAACAATTTCAGAAAATCTAGCGTTCGACAGCTTTTAATGTCACACAATTATCGCTATACTGATCTCTTAATTTTATTTCAACACAATTTTACACTGTCTTGGGGGAACCCGTTTGTAAGAATACTTGTTCGTTTATCGGCGATAAAAGACTTACTGCATTATTTTTCGTTATTGCACAGGTGTTGTTTACATTTTCCTCAGAGAATTGCATTTTAGCGGTGTCATTTGACATTTTGCTGACGTAGTTGGGATCACACATAGCCGTTGCATGCCGGCCATTATATTTCTTACAGCGCACATATTTATTTTTGCAATCCCGAGATGAGTGCTTTGGTTGTGTGCATCTAAAACATCTACCAGCAGCTTACAATTTTTCTTTTCGTTCAGCTATTGTTGTGTTAATGGAATCACAGTTCGCCATTGTATGAACTGGGGATTGACAAAAAAAGCAAGTCTTTGAATTTTGAGATACTGTAAACAAGCCCGTGGATGCATGATGGTGATTTGGAGCAGACCGTCTTTCACTTGCATTTGAATGTGTAACTGTGGCCTTTTTCAGCGATTCCGCTTCTACTTTTACGAAGTTTAGAATACGTTTTATGGTGGGATCGCATTCGATGGTGTGTGTAGATATGTCCAATAGCGTTGTGTGTTGTAATCCACTATTGTCGTTTGTTTCACTAGTACTCGCTGCACTACGATTTCCTATTTATGCTTCTATTCGATAGTATTCGACTCTTAAATAATTTGGTAGGGCTTTGAGTATGATGCACTTCAGCATCATATTGTACTGGGATGGTGTAACTTTAAGAGAATTGAGCGAACGCATTGCAGATGCGATGGAACTATACAAGTTGCGTAGGCTGCCAGCGTCATATCGGGATTTTACTGGCTTAATGGACATAAGTTGCTGCATGTATTTATCGACTATTCGATCAGATGATCCGTACTCGTCTTTTAGAATTTCTATAGCTTCACTATAACAAGCCTCCGTGGGTGTAAGTCCCGCTATTGTATCAGCAGCTCGTCCCGTTAAGACACTTTGGAGGAAATTAAATTTGGTACAATCATCTAAGGCGTTATTTAAATGCACTGCAGTCTTATTCTGCTCCCAAAAGGGGAGCCATTTATTGTAATCGCTATTGAATTTTTTTAATTCTAGCCTTGGAAGCTTATAACTGACGTTGTTAAGCTGTTTGAAGCACTCTGGTTCGTTTGACCACTTGACTCACTAATACCTCCTTCTGTAGGAGTCTGTTGAACAACACTTATCCTATACAGAATTCGCGCAATGGCAGTAATGGCCTTTTCATTGTATTCCATTATAGTGCTACATTCAGATGCATAGTTTTTTTCCTTCACTTCAGCTCTTACAGACAAATCTGCTTCCTTAAGAGATTCGTGGACATTTTGAATGCGTTGGAGGAGCGTATTAAGAGTTTCGAGTTATAGGTCCTTTGAATCCGTAGAGGAGGAAAGGTTCGATAAGTATTCGTTAGCGTCGTTAACCTTTTTCGTTAGCTGACCTCTTAGCGCTGATCGAAATTAAGTTTCCATCCTTAAAGCGTTAGAAAATAAATAAGATTAATCTCGAACAGTTTTCACACGTTATGAGCTCCGCTATTGCGTTAACCGTTACAAAAAACTTTTATCCGTTTATTTCGATTTCTCGTTTTCCGCTTTCCCGGGTTTCGATACCATGAAAAAAAATCCTTCGGGGATAAATTGAAATAAACACGGAATTAAACTCTCGATTAATTATTTATTAAATACAATTCGAGTTTATACAAAATGAATGTTGCTGCGCGGTCAAAGAAAGACTGAGTAACAAATTACCGCTTACAGTTGGAACTTACTTTTTCGAGAGAGAGAGAGAGCGATACAAAAATACTAATAAACGCAAATGTATGTAAAGTCTTCAATACAATTCAGATGAGGAACAATACTATAATGTGTCTAAGTATTACATCATACAAAAATTCAATATAACTATAATAAAGTCATAGATTTTTTCAACAGTATCGAAGTGCATTCATTAAAGTTAAATTCATCTGAAATAGAACAGATTTCAGTGTTGTGAACAATTCGTTCATTTGAGGATTATGATCCCCTACATGTATTTAAGTGAATTTTATTAAAATGCATCCACCAATTTAGATTCATTAGAAATAGAAAAAGGTTTCAGTATTGTGAACACTTCGTCCATTTGAGGATTATGCTCACCCATGATACAAAGATTAACAAGGTATGGCCGAATTATCTGTCAATTGCTTGCTTGCCTCATTTGGCGACTATTGTCACAAGTATGTTCGTCTCAATTTCAATCGTCCTTATCAAAGTGAAAAAAATTGTGTATTTGGAAATTGCATTGCTTTCCCACTAGCACATACATAATTACTTTTTCCGAAGTGATTTAAACGAACAAACTAAGATTTTGTTGAATATTTTAATATATTCAAAACGTATTTCAGTCAATAAAATACGAAAAACTCAAAATAAATTCGCTGAAAATGACAGTAGGCACCTCATGACGTAGCAACACAAAAAATTCCTCTCGAATCGACCATACCTTGTTATCTTTGTATTATGATGCTCACCTACATATAAAGTTGAATTTTATTAAAGTGCATTCCTCAATTTAGAGTTACCTGAAATAGAAAATTATTTCAGTGTGGTGAACAATTCGTTCATTTTGATTACATACCTGCGAACATTATTCAAGTGCGTTTACCAATTTAGATTCACTTGAAATAGAACAAGTAAAAAAGCTAATATTGGTCTAAGACTAATTCTTATGATACCCTAGATGAATGTCCGTATGAAATTTCGTATGGGCACCCATTTGAGCAATTTTTATTTTTGCAGTGGTTTTTCGCATATATTTCTAGAACGGTTCGTCGGACAGAAAAAATGATTAAAACCAATTTTATAGGATTTCATATTCTGAAGAAGTTTTTAGTACAATAAAAATGTCTTGGACTGATCGTTTTCACAGTATACGTAAAAAACCTAAATTTTTATATGGCAACACCAAGAAAGAGTTGCCCGATTTAGTTCATTTTTAAAATGTTATTTGCTAGTATAATGAAAACACCATGAACTAAATTTCAGCTCTCTACGTCGACGCGTTCTCAGGCAGTTTTCAAATATATAGCGGAAAACGTAGGAGTTTCCCGATTTGTCTCATTTTCGAACTTAATTTTACTTTTTTTTTTAAAGTTCGTGTATAAAATTTCAGCTCCCTATGTGTACGCGTTCTCGAGTTATCGTGCGCACAGACAGACAGACGGACGGACATGCAAAATCAAAATAACTTTTAATATTATGCGTGGGTGTCCAATCCATTTTGCTCTACCATCATTATTTCGAGGTGTTACAAACGGAATGACAAACTTAGTATACCCCTATAGATTTCATCTAGGGTAAAAAAAGGTTTCAGTATTGTGAACACTTCGTCCATTTGAGGCTTACCTACATATAAAAGTGAATTTTATTAAGGTGCATTCATCAATTTTGGATTTATCTGGAATAGAAAAGATTTCAGTGTTATGAACAATTCGTTCATTTAAGGATTATGATCAACTACATGTATATAAGTGAATTTTATTAAAGTGCATCCATCAATTTTGAGTTACCTGAAATAGAAAAGATTTCAGTGCCGTGAATACTACGTTCATTTGAGGATTATGCTCACCTACACATATAAATGAATTTTATTAATCAATTATTTTATTCATCAATTTTGGATTTATCTGGAATATAATTCGTTCATTTGAAGAGTATGATTGTATACCTATATGTGTGAATATTATTATTAAAGTGCTTCCATCAATTTTAAATTCATCTGAAATAGAAAAGATTTCAGTGTTGAGAACAATTCGTTTGTTTTGAGAATTACAATTACCTGTATCTGTTTGAGTACAATCAAAGTGCGTTCGTCGAATTTAGGATTATCTGAAATAGAAAAGATTTCAGTACGTTGAACAAAACGTTCATTTGAGGATTACGCTCACCTACATATATAAATGAATTTTATCAAAGTGCATTCATTAAAGTAAATTCGTTCATTTGGGGATTATGATCACCTCCATGTATATAAATGAATATTATTAAAGTGCATTCATCAAGTTAGAGTCATCTGAAATAGAAAGGATTTCAGTGTTGTGAACAATTCGTTCATTTGGAAATTATATTTACCTGTATTTATATGGGTACCGTCAAACTGCATTCGCCGATGTGGATTGTCTGAAATACAAAAGGTGTCTGTTTAGCGAACAATTCGTTCAAGTGAAGATCATCATTACCTGTATTTATACATATATCATCCAATTACATCCATCGATTTGTACTACCTGAAATAGGAAGGCCTTAAGTTCGGAGCAGGCTTGTCCCTGTGCCAAGTACCCTCTTGAAAGCTTCAGTGAGCAAGGAACATCGGAATTGTAGACGATAAACCCCGCAGGGCTCAGTAAATTGGATTTGAGTCTATTATGACTTTGAAGGATTCCAGGTTCGAACATACTGCAAACCATCCACCAGTGCATGTGTCATGATTTTTATTAGGTAGCGGTCGGATTTAATAGTGTGATAAATTGAGTGAGTAAAACATATTTTATTTCCTTTTCACAAATTATGTTTTTTTTTTGTTCATATTGATTTTTTTTTTAGTATGCCTCTGATTGATTGTCAGGTAACATAAATTTTGAGTTAATACAAACTAGATATAAGAGTCGGAAAGTTAGGTGCTCGAGCAAAGTTAGGTAGGTAATAAATACAATTGTTTGGCATTAGCTTTATGGCATTGTGAATTAGCTAGGTAGCCCACAAATAATTACAAATTGTACCATTTTGTGTAAAACGCAAGGACTGGCGGTGGATGGTAGTAGCATCACATAATAAAAGGTGCAAATGGTTCTAAAATCGTGCTAAAAGTTATTTCTGTCCTTTCGAATTCCTCCCTTTTTTTTGTTCCGCTCACGGATATCGCCCTATTTTAATGCATTGAGTGATACATATATATTCATATTTTGTTTTACTAGTCTTACTTTCCTTCGCCTTTCAGCGGTTTTGGTACTCTCCAGCTACGGTGGTTAAATGGTAGGTAGTTCATCTCACTGCTCTTCGACGGTCAGGATGTTCGAGTAGGAGTCTGATGGATGGTGGCCGGTCAGGCCGGCGAGTCTTCTGATTACGCACACGATTTAAGGGATTAAAATAAAGCTAAGGATAACACCCATGCTTTGACACTTTAGACAGGATGGATGGGGTTGTTGGGCCCATTCATGTCAAGGCCAGGACTCCCTTCACTTCAGCTCGTACAGACAAATCTGCTTCCTTAAGAGATTCGTATACATTTTGAATGCGTTGGAGGTGCGTATTAAGAGTTTCGAGTTTTACGTCCTTTGAATCCGTAGAGGAGGAAAGGTTCGATAAGTATTCGTAAGCGTCGTTAACCTTTTTCGTTAGCTGACCTCATAGCGCTGATCGAAATTGAATTTCCATCCTTAAAGCGTTAGAAAATAAATAAGATTAATCTCGAACAGTTTTCACACGTTATGAGCTCCGCTATTGTGTAAACCGTTACAAAAAATACCATGAAAAAAAAATCCTTCGGGGATAAATTGAAACAAACACGGAATTTAACTCTGTAACAAAGTAGTTTGGGGTGGATATATAAACGACTTGACCTTTCCTCAACGTACAACTTTGTTTGTTCACAGCTAGATAATAACAAGCAACTAATAATAGAATTCCCTTTCTTTTATATTAATTCTCATAGTGGGGGAAAAGTAAATGATTGCTATATACAGAAAGTACATAGCCAAGAATATAATACTAACTCATCAGTCAGCGGCGCTCAATCTTCTCCAGTGGCGTCGTAAAGGCAGTGGTGGCGTTACATGCTCCCCCTCTGGCTCCGTGGTCGTCTCAACGAGGTGCCAGAATTTTGGTTGTTGTCATCCTTCTTGGGACGTCCTCGTTTTCTTAATTGTGATATCGGTTCAATTGTAGGCGGTCCAGGTCTAATATATGGAGTAAGTGCAGATGTATGGTACACCCCAAGGGTATTAGTTGGTGATGTCTTCGCTGCTACCTCATAACTGCTGGGTCCATGTTTCCTTACCACGATGTAAGGTCCATCTCTTTTGAGGCAAAACTTTGAACTGTACTCCTTTTTAATGCTGCTAATTGGGTGTGTGGCTACCCAAACATAATCTCCAAGCTGATATGATGGATCAGGTCGTCTTTTTCGGTCGGCTATGGTCTTCGTACGTTCGGTTTTCTTCTCCTGGACTTCTTTTGCATCTCTGATAGCTTCGGAGAGCTGATGTAGATATGGAGTTATTTCCGGGACGAAATTTTCGCTCATCACTATGGTCTTCAGGTCATCAAACACATCTCTAGGAGCTCGTAATTCACGCCCAAAGGTTAGAAATGCAGAAGAACAGCCAATGTTCTCATTAAATGCAGAGTTCATAGCAAATCTTATCGCTGGAAGTTTGTTTGGCCAGTCTCGATGATTACCCGTTACTAGAATGGATAATTGTGTCTTCAAATCACGATTTTTACGCTCCACTGGATTAGCTTCTGGGTGATATACTGGCGCAAAAGAATGTTGCACACGAGACAGAACATAACCTTTTGCATGACAACACTCACAAATTGAGTCCCATTGTCGCTTACTATTCGCCGAGGTAGACCGTATCTCAAAAAGATTTCGCTTATTAATACTCGTGCACAAACGTCAGCACAAGCTTTCTCTAATGCAAAAAGCTCAATCCATCTTGAAGCATTGTCCTCTACGCAGAATATTCATGTCTTATTATCTTCGGATGTGGGGAGGGGTCCAAACAAGTCAAACGATAGAGTTTCAAATCTCTGACTACTGACTGTAGTTTTCAGTAGTCCAGCTGGCTTCTTATTACTAACCTTGAAGCGCTGACAGTAGTGGCAACTCTTGATATAGTTGTTTATATACTTTCTCATATCAGTCCAGTAATATCGGCTTGCGATGCGGTTGTAGGTACGTTGAAACCCGTAATGTCCTGCTGTTGCATCATCATGATATGTTTTTAGGATTTCCGCTTTCTCCTGTTCGGGTACTACAAGTTGTGCGTCATCGGATTCTATGTAAGCAGATATCCTTTGTTACTCCAGTATTCACAGTTCTCTAAAGGTTGTTTGGATTCAAAACAATTGATGATTTTATTTAGTTCTGGGTCCTTAAGTTGTTCGTCTCGTGTTTTGTTAGCACTTCGTCTGGGGAGATCTATAGTGACACTGCATATACCATAGGTGTCGTATTTTCTGGCTCACAAGGTGGGCGTGATAGGGTATCAGCGACCACGTTTGTACGTTTGTACGTTTGTATTATTTTTGGATATTATAGGGCTGCAGCTGCAGCGCCCATCTGGCTAGTCTACCAGTTGGTGACTTAAGGTTCATCAGCCACTTTAATGCTTGATGATTCGTGGTAATTATCACATCAGCTCCTTCTATATACCCACGAAATTTAACTACAGCCCATACAATTGCTAGGGCCTCTCGCTCTGTAGTTGAGTAATTTCGTTCTGGAGACGATAGAAGCCGACTGGCATATTCTACAGGATGCTCATCTGATCCCTCCTCCTGCACCAAGACTGCTCCTATTGCATAGTTGCTAGCATCTGTTTTAAGGTGTAGGGCTTGCTTTCATCAGCTTGCCTTAATATTGGAGAGCTGGCTAACGCATCTTTCAAATGTTGGAAGGATTTGATTTGTTCTGGTCCCCAGCACCATTCTACTTTTTTTTTGTCAGATCGCTCAAAGGTTTGCTGTGTTGGGCAAAGTTAGGCACAAATCTTCGGTACCACGAACAAGTTTGTAAAAAGGACTGAAGATGTTTAAGGTTTGTCGGTTCTCGCATTTTCGCGATTGCTGATATCTTTTCAGGATCTGGTAGAATTCCTTTATTACTTATGATGTGACCAAGATATTTTATGGTAGAGCAGCAAAGTCTGCATTTACTTCTATTAAGATTCAATTTGTAGGCTGACAATCTTTCAAAAACTCTTCGCAGGTCATCCATATGACTTTCGAATGTGTCAGACAAAATAATAAGGTCGTCCAAATAGGCTAATATAATACTTTTACTACATAGGTTACTTTTGAATTTATTTATGAGCCTTTGGAATGTGGCAGGAGCGTTCCGCAGTCCAAATGGCATCCTTTTAAATTAATAGAGTGTAAGTGGCGTTACAAAAGCCGTTTTTTCTTGGTCTTCGGTTCTTACAGTCACTTGCCAATATCCTGCACGTAGATCTAATGTTGTCATGTATTTTGTTTGTTTTGCCTCATGTAAGAGGTCATCCATCCTTGGTAAGGGGAAACTATCTGGTTTGGTTATGGAGTTTAGTTTTCTGTAGTCTATGCATACACGAGTACCACCACCTTTTTTGGGTACAAGTACGACAGGTGCAGCCCAAGGAGACTCGCACGGTTCAATGATTTCCGTTGTCAACATTTCTTCTATTTCTTTTTCTAATTGTTTCTTTTTCTGAACTGAAAGTGGGTATGGAGGAGAGGATACCGGCGGATGACGTCCAGTGTCAATTGATGAATTACTTCATTAGTAGGTTGACTCCCTGATTGGAACACAGTCTTGGAGTTCCAAATCAGCTGATTAAGCTTATCTCGTTCCAAAGGTAGCATCTCTTGAGCTTCGTCATCTCGCAGGTTTATTTCAACGTCCAATATTGAAAGATTAATGTCGTTATCAAACAATCTTCTTGGCTTGGACTTCTTCTTCTTCCTAGATGGCTGACTGTCAGAAGAGATATTTAAATTTTTCCCCGGTGCCAGTGGTAAGGCATCTATTATATTTCCGATCGAGGGTGAAGGAATAACTACCTTGCTTTTAACGCTTTTACGTTCGGGTCCATATTCGCGAATTTCTTCTACTGGAGCAGGTTTTTTAACCGGTTCCATAGCTGGCATACGACTCCGTGCTTTTGGAGAACTGATGACATTTTCATAGGTAAATTCATAGTGCCGGTTGGGGTCATCTACAAAACTCCATGCCTTCTGCGGAAGGCTTAAAATTATTCCGGCGTCTTCTATAAAATCACCCCCAAGTAGTGTTTTGTTATCTTTATAAGCCGGCAGTACTATGAGCTCTGTGCTAACGGTACGACCCTTTATCTGAATTTCAACCTTAGTTCTCAGAATTTTTTGAGGACTTGGTATCCCGTCTGCCATAATTATCCTGACCTGGCTTTCTTTAAAGATATAACCCTTTTTCAACAAACAATCGTATAGGCTTTTAGATGCCACACTAGATTTTGCTCCGGTATCCAAAAACACACTACCTAAATAGTTTCCATTTGGATTGTTAATCTAGGACGTAAGCGTACTGCAACAGTTTGGATGTACAAATCCAATGCATTAGCTGAGAGTGTAGGTTTTGGACTACATGTCAGACACTTGTTTCTTACCACATTGGATTTACCACAACCATAACATGTTATTTGTGGTTTTCTATAATAGTCTGGCTCACTAATTGTAGTTTGCACAGGTCTAATTTGACTTGAAAGCCCTTTTTGTTGGGGTTTTTCTGTTTGTTGGCGTTTTCGGCATTCTTGAAACTCATGCCTATAATTACGGCAGAATGAACACTGCTTTCTTATGCTCCTTTCTCTGGAAGTATCTCTAGAGTGTTCTTTTTTTCCATCTTCTATTTCTCTTGCTCTTTTGATAGGTCATCGAATGTGTTGACACTATCATGGGGCATTCTATCTCTGATCGAGATGTGAAGCAGACCAAAAATGAGGTCAATCTGCGTCATCTCACTATGAACTGGTTTCGGAAGTTCTGAGATCTGGGCCCTGTTGCGAGTAACGAACATTTCGGTGGGTGTTGTGGAATTTTGTTTTTCGCCACATATTTCCTGATATATCTTATAAGGTTGCTTCCTTGGTGCAAATGTTCTTCTTAATGCATCTACTGCTTGGTCCCATGTAGCAGTATTATCTTTTATGCCCTGCCACCAACTAGAAGCTTCGTCTTGTAACAGAAGTGGTAAACCTCTCAAAGCATTTTTATCACACATGTGTTCGATATCTTTGAAAACACTCGTCATTTCAATAAATGCTTCAACTTTTGATGGATCCCGCAAACCATTGTATCGTGCTGTGCATGTTGAAAAACTTCCTTCGGTAATATGTACATTGCCTGAGTTATTAATGCTACCCAATAGCTCTTGAAATTGATGCTTAGTAAAAGCTGTGTTGGGACTAACCCGAAAATCAGCTGTAGTCGTGCGTCGTGGCATTTTGAATTATATTGTCTTATACATATATGTATTGACTGTAGTCTTTTTGATTAAATCTAATCTGCTTAATTTGAGAAGTTACTGTGAAATGAAGATTTCCGAGGATTAGTTGCCTATAGTGAGTAGGTATATAAGAGAAAAGCGTTCCACTGGGACAAAACTGTGAGCTATGCTATGTGCTTTGTATGTAGTGTACGGTGCGTTGGATATGCGAACGAGGTTATATGTATAGTGTTCTGCTTGGATGTTGATCACTTCGACTGTTTAGATATATACACGACGATGTATACTTGTGATGTTTCTATGACGTATAGATGATATATAGCGAAGTTGAAACTGTATTCAGTGCTCTTAATTTAATGCTGACTTGCTATGACTGTATACAGTGCAATAGCAATGGAGACTGTTACTGTTTTGAGACTGTATTCAGTGCTCACGTTGCTGTATATTTGCGTTTTGATTCGACTGTACAGTGCACACAGTGCGATTGAAAATGGTTGCTGGTTTGAGACTGTGTTCAGTGCTCACGTTGTTTGATGCTTTGATTCGACTGTATGCGATTCAAAATGAAAAATTATTAACTTGAGACTGCGGACAGTGCTTCAAATTATTGTTTTTTTTTATATTTATTTAAACTGTTTCTTTTTTTTCCAGGAATAACTAATTGAGACTGTAATCAGTACTCTAAAGTCTGTTTTTAAAATTCCCTGTTAACTTACTCACAAACTACTTTTATTGAGTCTGTATTCAGAGCTCAGATTTCTATTTATGTTTATTTTTTTTTTTTTAATTATTATCTATTCTAGAGACTGCTTCAGTGCTCAGAATTTGAACTAATTAACACAATAACGTGGGCCTTTTCCACTTAATTGCTGGCCTCTAGTTGGGCGCCACTTGTAACAAAGTAGTTTGGGGTGAATATATAAACAACTTAACTTTTCCTCAACGTACAACTTTATTTGTTCACAGCTAGATAATAACAAGCAACTTATAATAGAATTCCCTTTCTTTTATATTGATTCTCATAGTGGGGGAAAAGTAAATGATTCCTATGTACAGAATGTATATAGCCAAGAATATAAGACTAACTCATCAGTCAGCGGCGCTCAATCTTCTCCAGTGGCGTCGTAAATGCGGTGGTGGCGTTACAACTCTCGATTAATTATTTATTAAATTCAATTCGAGTTTATACAAAATGAATGATTTGCGTTGCTGCGCGGTCAAAGAAATACTGACTAACAAATTACTGCTTACGGTTGGAACTTACTTATTCGAGAGAGAGAGCGATACAAAAATACTAATAAACGGAAATGTATGTAAAGTCTTCAATACAATTCAGATGTGGAACAGAAAAAGTTGTCAGGATTATACGTGAGCACCTGGCAAGTATGGCTTAATCTCACGGCATTCTTCATGTACGGATTGTAAAGATCAATCAGATTCCTCGTGTCGAGACAACGAGCACCACTATGCCAAATAAGCATGACATGACATCAACTTACTGGTAGAAGCGAGACCTATCCCATCTCTGCCGATCTCAGGTCACGGCACTCTATACCACAGCCACTACGATGCTCCCATAAAGGGGCCATCCCAAGTTGAGGTGGATTAAACCCTATTATCCAGGGCTCCTCTAACCCCGTAGTACCAAGTTAGCCAATGTCGGGCCGACCATTTGGTATGGCTTTCGTAAAGTATGATCAACGGACCATGAATACTCCCAGTTTCAATCTTTCATGCTAGATATCTTTTTTAAACGGTACTGGTAACTCCGTTCGGGCCTAGATCTTATTAGCAGCGTCAAAAGAATCGTACTTGGCCTGTACAGGCAATACAACCCTTATGTCGCTGTCAGAGGGGACCACATGAAGAATAAGATGTGCCCAATTCAGTCTGGATAGGCTTCGTGATTCACCATTTGGATCATATAGCTGACCATGCATACTAACCATATCAGCACTACTAACATACATACCTGATTTCCGTTATTCATGAACTTATTCATCATCTCACTCCTCGCACCACTATGTCTGAGATTTTATTATTCTGACTTACATGAGTACATAACTTCAATTGCATCGTGGGCCATCTGCCTAGCATCTACTACAGTACCCACACAGCCAAAAATCTCAATTTCAATTTCACTAAGGTAAAGATACCTCGCCGTGAAAAGTACCAATTCGTGCCCATAGAACTCAGCTAACTATACCACACTACTGTACGTACTCTCCTGGGAGATGCCAAAGGGATCTACAAAAACATCAAAACGCTCATACCACCATAAACACCAAATCAACAAACCAACAAATTCCATCTATCAAGTATGCATGCTTTCCTCTTATACAGCTTTCACCTTGTTCAGCATTGCGCTTCACAGACTACTTTCCCCCCCTCAGATGTGGAACAATACTATAATGTGTCTAAGTATTACATCATACAGAAATTTAATATGACTATAATAAAGTCATAGATTTTTTCAACATCCTCCCCAGCCAAGATTGAATAGTTATACTTAACTTCCAGCGGATAGAGCACTTGGATAGGTCTTCGCAACGTTTTGCCATTCGTAAGAATTAGTTCACAAGCACGGACTCGACCATCTCTACTAGGAAATACGTTGATGATTCTAGCTAATTTCCACATGAGTCTTGAGATGTTTTTCTCTGAAATTAATACTATATCGTTAACATTAAAGTTTGAGGTGTTACCGAAAGGAATTTGATGAGCAGATTTCAGCTGACGTAAATATTCAGAAACCCATCTTTTCCAAAAAATGAGTTTATGACGGCTCAATTAGAATTGTCTGGAGTTGCTCATAATTATTTTTTTTTCGTCCAATCGTTGTCTTGAGGAAGTTTTTTGTTGTCCTTATTAATTGTTCCCACCATCCTCCCCACCATGGTGCTCTTTCGACTATGAATTTCCACGTTATCCCGTGATTGCCAACGAAGGATGATATCTCGTTGGAATTGATCTGCTTGTAGAGCTGCTGGACCTCATAGTCGACTCTTTTGAAAGTTTTAGCGTTGTCCGAATAAATAGCTTTCGACAATCCTCCCCTTGCAGTGAATCGTCGAATAGCGTTGATGCAACACTTGGTGGACAAAGCTGGAACAAGTTCGATATGTACAGCACGAACGACTGCGCAGGTAAACAACATTAGATACAGTTTCTGTAGTCTAGAGCTCTCCTCGTATTTTACAAACATCGGCCCGGTGAAGTCAACCCCCGTTGTTTCAAACACGCGCGGATTCTCTGGGAATCGGCGCGGTTTACTAAAGAGTCTTTTGCATATAGCACGCTTATTAATTATAGACTTCATAAGCTGTCGGACCCTTAAAATCCAATACCATTTTCTTATAAATGTTAATGCTACATTGATTCCTCCGTTAAGCGTCTTAGTATGCGCGTATCTGACGTATAGAAGACATAGATACGATTCTTTCGGCAAAATAATTGGATGTGCTAAGTTTGTTTCATCATTGATTTCGTGCAGTCGTCCTCCTAGTCGTAAAAGTCCGAGACAATCAAGTTGCGGGCACAGTTTTAATATCTTAGATAGACGGTCGACTCCGTTACCTCTCTTGAGTATCGTAATCTCGTTTGAAAAATATCGTTGCTGTCCGATGGAGACTAAATAATTTTCGGCAATTTGTAACTCACTGGCGGTTAAATTTCCTTTGGTTTTTGCGTTCTTTCCCTTAGCGTTCGTAATAAATCGGAAAACATATGCTGTAACTCTTAAAAGTTTCGTAAAACTACTAAAATTCTCTATTTCCAATATGTTCTGAGTTTCTTTTAAAATATTATCAGATAAAGATATATTTACGGATGAAGTATCTTCAAATTGATGCTCCATCGGCCAAACGGTATCAAGCTGCGATAGCCAAGGAGGACCAAACTTCCATGCTTAGGATTTCATCAATGTTTTTGCTGAAACACCGTGAGTAAGAAGATCAGCTGGATTCTCTTTTCCAGGACAGTAGTGGCAGTCATTGTCAGTTGAGTGGAGCTTAATTTCGATAAGCCTATTGCAAATGAACTGCTTCCATTTCCTGGGATCGCCCTTAATCCAACATAGAGTGATTTTCGAATCACTCCAAAACCAAGCGGGGTTGAACTTGAACGACGTTTTGTTACATATAAATGACTTCAATCGACTAGCAAGCAGTGCAGCAGTTAATTCTAATTCAGGTAATGAAAGCTCGTCAGTATTATCTTTATTCAAAGGTGCTACTCTATGCTTGGCGCATAGAATATTTGTGGATATTTCCCCATTTCCGTTTTTTCTTCTAACAAATGCTGCGACTCCATACGCTTTCGGGCTTGCGTCACAAAAGAAGTGTAGTTGAACTTCATTTTCATTGCTCGTTGATATGTTGAAAAAAAAAACACAACGTGGTACATAAAAGTTGTTTAGATGTTCTAATTCCAAACACCACTGTTTCCAATTCATAGCAATCTCATCGGGAGCTACTTCTTCCCGCTCTGGTTTAAGCTTCCATATCGTTTGCATTAGCATTTTCATTCGAATGATGAAAGGTCCCAGCAATCCTAAGGGATCTTACACGCGTGCCATAGTTTGCAATATAATTCGTTTACAGCATTTAAAAAGAAGGGACTAGAATTTACTCCAAACGTTACCCTTGTAAATCTGTAGGCACGCACAGGTGGTAATCCTGATCCAGATTTTAATGGTTTCGCATACCATAGAAAACGATGAGAGTCACGATCCTTTGCACTAATACATATTTGCATAAATGCCCTTTCGATATCAGCAACAACGCCAATTTTGCCACTGCGGAAGTCTAAAAGGACTGCCAACAGATCGGGAAGTAGATTTGGTCCTTGATGCAAGTGGTCGTTTAAGGATGTTTCGCCAGGGGCGTGAGACGATGCGTCAAATACAATTCGCACTCGCGATGTTATCTTGTCGTTCCGATATACAGCTCGATGTGGCAAATAATATATGCGGTCACTAGACGTTTCACTGGCAGCTTCCGTAATGCCTGAGTTGAGTAGTTCCTGCATTGCATCGTCGTATTCAATCAATTTGCTTTCGTTCTAAGCTAGTCGTTGCGTCAGTGAGCGCAAACGTGCGCTAGCTCCAGCAAAATTGTCATCTAATTTACTATTCTCTGTTATCCAAGGAAGCGAAATTTTATAGCGTTTATTGTTTGTTTTGATTGATTCTTCTAAAAATTTGTGTAAAAAATCGTTATTCGTTGCTTGCTTTTCGTTATGAATGCCTATGGACTCTAACTTCCAAAACTTTCTAAATTAAATTCAAATGAATTTACTAACATTACCGTTTCTTCATTATTAGATTTACTCATCATTTGTGCTGATACAGGTCCATGAAGTGTCCAACCAAATTTCGTGTTAACAGCTGCCAAACACTGCGTAATCTTTCTTGTTTCTCCAACCAAAATACTCTGATAGTAGTCACCACCTATTAATAAGCTCATCCCTGGAATTACATCGAAATTTTTAGGACGAGCATCAGCCAATGGAAGACGTACAATTTCAGAAAATCTAGCGTTCGACAGCTTTTAATGTCACACAATTATCGCTATACTGATCTCTTAATTTTATTTCAACACAATTTTACACTGTCTTGGGGGAACCCGTTTGTAAGAATACTTGTTCGTTTATCGGCGATAAAAGACTTACTGCATTATTTTTCGTTATTGCACAGGTGTTGTTTACATTTTCCTCAGAGAATTGCATTTTAGCGGTGTCATTTGACATTTTGCTGACGTAGTTGGGATCACACATAGCCGTTGCATGCCGGCCATTATATTTCTTACAGCGTACATATTTATTTTTGCAATCCCGAGATGAGTGCTTTGGGTGTGTGCATCTAAAACATCTACCAGCAGCTTTCAATTTTTCTTTTCGTTCAGCTATTGTTGTGTTAATGGAATCACAGTTCGCCATTGTATGAACTGGGGATTGACAAAAAAAGCAAGTCTTTGAATTTTGAGATACTGTAAACAAGCCCGTGGATGCATGTTGGTGATTTGGAGCATACCGTCTTTCACTTGCATTTGAATGTGTAACTGTGGCCTTTTTCAGCGATTCCGCTTCTACTTTTACGAAGTTTAGAATACGTTTTATGGTGGGATCGCATTCGATGGTGTGTGTAGATATGTCCAATAGCGTTGTGTGTTGTAATCCACTATTGTCGTTTGTTTCACTAGTACTCGCTGCACTACGATTTCCTATTTATGCTTCTATTCGATAGTATTCGACTCTTAAATAATTTGGTAGGGCTTTGAGTATGATGCACTTCAGCATCATATTGTACTGGGATGGTGTAACTTTAAGAGAATTGAGCGAACGCATTGCAGATGCGATGGAACTATACAAGTTGCTTAGGCTGCCAGCGTCAAATCGGGATTTTACTGGCTTAATGGACATAAGTTGCTGCATGTATTTATCGACTATTCGATCAGATGATCCGTACTCGTCTTTTAGAATTTCTATAGCTTCACTATAACAAGCCTCCGTGGGTGTAAGTCCCGCTATTGTATCAGCAGCTCGTCCCGTTAAGACACTTTGGAGGAAATTAAATTTGGTACAATCATCTAAGGCGTTATTTAAATGCACTGCAGTCTTATACTGCTCCCAAAAGGGGAGCCATTTATTGTAATCGCTATTGAATTTTTTTAATTCTAGCCTTGGAAGCTTATAACTGACGTTGTTAAGCTGTTTGAAGCACTCTGGTTCGTTTGACCACTTGACTCACTAATACCTCCTTCTGTAGGAGTCTGTTGAACAACACTTATCCTATACAGAATTCGCGCAATGGCAGTAATGGCCTTTTCATTGTATTCCATTATAGTGCTACATTCAGATGCATAGTTTTTTTCCTTCACTTCAGCTCTTACAGACAAATCTGCTTCCTTAAGAGATTCGTGGACATTTTGAATGCGTTGGAAGAGCGTATTAAGAGTTTCGAGTTATAGGTCCTTTGAATCCGTAGAGGAGGAAAGGTTCGATAAGTATTCGTTAGCGTCGTTAACCTTTTTCGTTAGCTGACCTCTTAGCGCTGATCGAAATTAAGTTTCCATCCTTAAAGCGTTAGAAAATAAATAAGATTAATCTCGAACAGTTTTCACACGTTATGAGCTCCGCTATTGCGTTAACCGTTACAAAAAACTTTTATCCGTTTATTTCGATTTCTCGTTTTCCGCTTTCCCGGGTTTCGATACTATGAAAAAAAATCCTTCGGGGATAAATTGAAATAAACACGGAATTAAACTCTCGATTAATTATTTATTAAATACAATTCGAGTTTATACAAAATGAATGTTGCTGCGCGGTCAAAGAAAGACTGAGTAACAAATTACCGCTTACAGTTGGAACTTACTTTTTCGAGAGAGAGAGAGAGCGATACAAAAATACTAATAAACGCAAATGTATGTAAAGTCTTCAATACAATTCAGATGAGGAACAATACTATAATGTGTCTAAGTATTACATCATACAAAAATTCAATATAACTATAATAAAGTCATAGATTTTTTCAACAGTATCGAAGTGCATTCATTAAAGTTAAATTCATCTGAAATAGAACAGATTTCAGTGTTGTGAACAATTCGTTCATTTGAGGATTATGATCCCCTACATGTATTTAAGTGAATTTTATTAAAATGCACCCACCAATTTAGATTCATTAGAAATAGAAAAAGGTTTCAGTATTGTGAACACTTCGTCCATTTGAGGATTATGCTCACCCATGATACAAAGATTAACAAGGTATGGCCGAATTATCTGTCAATTGCTTGCTTGCCTCATTTGGCGACTATTGTCACAAGTATGTTCGTCTCAATTTCAATCGTCCTTATCAAAGTGAAAAAAATTGTGTATTTGGAAATTGCATTGCTTTCCCACTAGCACATACATAATTACTTTTTCCGAAGTGATTTAAACGAACAAACTAAGATTTTGTTGAATATTTTAATATATTCAAAACGTATTTCAGTCAATAAAATACGAAAAACTCAAAATAAATTCGCTGAAAATGACAGTAGGCACCTCATGACGTAGCAACACAAAAAATTCCTCTCGAATCGACCATACCTTGTTATCTTTGTATTATGATGCTCACCTACATATAAAGTTGAATTTTATTAAAGTGCATTCCTCAATTTAGAGTTACCTGAAATAGAAAATTATTTCAGTGTGGTGAACAATTCGTTCATTTTGATTACATACCTGCGAACATTATTCAAGTGCGTTTACTAATTTAGATTCACTTGAAATAGAACAAGTAAAAAAGCTAATATTGGTCTAAGACTAATTCTTATGATACCCTAGATGAATGTCCGTATGAAATTTCGTATGGGCACCCATTTGAGCAATTTTTATTTTTGCAGTGGTTTTTCGCATATATTTCTAGAACGGTTCGTCGGACAGAAAAAATGATTAAAACCAATTTTATAGGATTTCATATTCTGAAGAAGTTTTTAGTACAATAAAAATGTCTTGGACTGATCGTTTTCACAGTATACGTAAAAAACCTAAATTTTTATATGGCAACACCAAGAAAGAGTTGCCCGATTTAGTTCATTTTTAAAATGTTATTTGCTAGTATAATGAAAACACCATGAACTAAATTTCAGCTCTCTACGTCGACGCGTTCTCAGGCAGTTTTCAAATATATAGCGGAAAACGTAGGAGTTTCCCGATTTGTCTCATTTTCGAACTTAATTTTACTTTTTTTTTTAAAGTTCGTGTATAAAATTTCAGCTCCCTATGTGTACGCGTTCTCGAGTTATCGTGCGCACAGACAGACAGACGGACGGACATGCAAAATCAAAATAACTTTTAATATTATGCGTGGGTGTCCAATCCATTTTGCTCTACCATCATTATTTCGAGGTGTTACAAACGGAATGACAAACTTAGTATACCCCTATAGATTTCATCTAGGGTAAAAAAAGGTTTCAGTATTGTGAACACTTCGTCCATTTGAGGCTTACCTACATATAAAAGTGAATTTTATTAAGGTGCATTCATCAATTTTGGATTTATCTGGAATAGAAAAGATTTCAGTGTTATGAACAATTCGTTCATTTAAGGATTATGATCAACTACATGTATATAAGTGAATTTTATTAAAGTGCATCCATCAATTTTGAGTTACCTGAAATAGAAAAGATTTCAGTGCCGTGAATACTACGTTCATTTGAGGATTATGCTCACCTACACATATAAATGAATTTTATTAATCAATTATTTTATTCATCAATTTTGGATTTATCTGGAATAGAATTCGTTCATTTGAAGAGTATGATTGTATACCTATATGTGTGAATATTATTATTAAAGTGCTTCCATCAATTTTAAATTCATCTGAAATAGAAAAGATTTCAGTGTTGAGAACAATTCGTTTGTTTTGAGAATTACAATTACCTGTATCTGTTTGAGTACAATCAAAGTGCGTTCGTCGAATTTAGGATTATCTGAAATAGAAAAGATTTCAGTACGTTGAACAAAACGTTCATTTGAGGATTACGCTCACCTACATATATAAATGAATTTTATCAAAGTGCATTCATTAAAGTAAATTCGTTCATTTGGGGATTATGATCACCTCCATGTATATAAATGAATATTATTAAAGTGCATTCATCAAGTTAGAGTCATCTGAAATAGAAAGGATTTCAGTGTTGTGAACAATTCGTTCATTTGGAAATTATATTTACCTGTATTTATATGGGTACCGTCAAACTGCATTCGCCGATGTGGATTGTCTGAAATACAAAAGGTGTCTGTTTAGCGAACAATTCGTTCAAGTGAAGATCATCATTACCTTTATTTATACATATATCATCCAATTACATCCATCGATTTGTACTACCTGAAATAGGAAGGCCTTAAGTTCGGAGCAGGCTTGTCCCTGTGCCAAGTACGCTCTTGAAAGCTACAGTGAGCAAGGAACATCGGAATTGTAGACGATAAACCCCGCAGGGCTCAGTAAATTGGATTTGAGTCTATTATGACTTTGAAGGATTCCAGGTTCGAACATTCTGCAAACCATCCACCAGTGCATGTGTCATGATTTTTATAAGGTAGCGGTCGGATTTAATAGTGTGATAAATTGAGTGAGTAAAACATATTTTATTTCCTTTTCACAAATTATGTTTTTTTTTGTTCATATTGATTTTTTTTTTAGTATGCCTCTGATTGATTGTCAGGTAACATAAATTTTGAGTTAATACAAACTAGATATAAGAGTCGGAAAGTTAGGTGCTCGAGCAAAGTTAGGTAGGTAATAAATACAATTGCTTGGCATTAGCTTTATGGCATTGTGAATTAGCTAGGTAGCCCACAAATAATTACAAATTGTACCATTTTGTGTAAAACGCAAGGACTGGCGGTGGATGGTAGTAGCATCACATAATAAAAGGTGCAAATGGTTCTAAAATCGTGCTAAAAGTTATTTCTGTCCTTTCGAATTCCTCCCTTTTTTTTGTTCCGCTCACGGATATCGCCCTATTTTAATGCATTGAGTGATACATATATACTCATATTTTGTTTTACTAGTCTTACTTTCCTTCGCCTTTCAGCGGTTTTGGTACTCTCCAGCTACGGATATTTGAAGACCGCGGTTGGGGACGAGTGGTTAAATGGTAGGTAGTTCATCTCACTGCTCTTCGACGGTCAGGATGTTCGAGTAGGAGTCTGATGGATGGTGGCCGGTCAGGCCGGCGAGTCTTCTGATTACGCACACGCTTTAAGGGATTAAAATAAAGCTAAGGATAACACCCATGCTTTGACACTTTAGCCAGGATGGATGGGGTTGTTGGGCCCATTCATGTCAAAGCCAGGACTCCCTTCACTTCAGCTCGTACAGACAAATCTGCTTCCTTAAGAGATTCGTGGACATTTTGAATGCGTTGGAGGTGCGTATTAAGAGTTTCGAGTTTTACGTCCTTTGAATCCGTAGAGGAGGAAAGGTTCGATAAGTATTCGTAAGCGTCGTTAACCTTTTTCGTTAGCTGACCTCATAGCGCTGATCGAAATTGAATTTCCATCCTTAAAGCGTTAGGAAATAAATAAGATTAATCTCGAACAGTTTTCACACGTTATGAGCTCCGCTATTGTGTAAACCGTTACAAAAAATACCATGAAAAAAATCCTTCGGGGATAAATTGAAATAAACACGGAATTTAACTCTGTAACAAAGTAGTTTGGGGTGGATATATAAACGACTTGACCTTTCCTCAACGTACAACTTTGTTTGTTCACAGCTAGATAATAACAAGCAACTTATAATAGAATTCCCTTTCTTTTATATTAATTCTCATAGTGGGGGAAAAGTAAATGATTGCTATGTACAGAAAGTACATAGCCAAGAATATAATACTAACTCATCAGTCAGCGGCGCTAATTCTTCTCCAGTGGCGTCGTAAAGGCAGTGGTGGCGTTACATGCTCCCCCTCTGGCTCCGTGGTCGTCTCAACGAGGTGCCAGAATTTTGGTTGTTGTCAACCTTCTTGGGACGTCCTCGTTTTGTTAATTGTGATATCGGTTCAATTGTAGGCGGTCCAGGTCCAATATATGGAGTAAGTGCAGATGTATGGTACACCCCAAGGGTATTAGTTGGTGATGTCTTCGCTGCTACCTCATAACTGCTGGGTCCATGTTTCCTTACCACGATGTAAGGTCCATCTCTTTTGAGGCAAAACTTTGAACTGCTCTCCTTTTTAATGCTGCTAATTGGGTGTGTGGCTACCCAAACATAATCTCCAAGCTGATATGATGGATCAGGTCGTCTTTTTCGGTCGGCTATGGTCTTCGTACGTTCGGTTTTCTTCTCCTGGACTTCTTTTGCATCTCTGATAGCTTCGGAGAGCTGATGTAGATATGGAGTTATTTCCGGGACGAAATTTTCGCTCATCACTATGGTCTTCAGGTCATCAAACACATCTCTAGGAGCTCGTAATTCACGCCCAAAGGTTAGAAATGCAGAAGAACAGCCAATGTTCTCATTAAATGCAGAGTTCATAGCAAATCTTATCGCTGGAAGTTTGTTTGGCCAGTCTCGATGATTACCCGTTACTAGAATGGATAATTGTGTCTTCAAATCACGATTTTTACGCTCCACTGGATTAGCTTCTGGGTGATATACTGGCGCAAAAGAATGTTGCACACGAGACAGAACATAACCTTTTGCATGACAACACTCACAAATTGAGTCCCATTGTCGCTTACTATTCGCCGAGGTAGACCGTATCTCAAAAAGATTTCGCTTATTAATACTCGTGCACAAACGTCAGCACAAGCTTTCTCTAATGCAAAAAGCTCAATCCATCTTGAAGCATTGTCCTCTACGCAGAATATTCATGTCTTATTATCTTCGGATGTGGGGAGGGGTCCAAACAAGTCAAACGATAGAGTTTCAAATCTCTGACTACTGACTGTAGTTTGCAGTAGTCCAGCTGGCTTCTTATTACTAGCCTTGAAGCGCTGACAGTAGTGGCAACTCTTGATATAATTGTTTATATACTTTCTCATACCAGTCCAGTAATATCGGCTTGCGATGCGGTTGTAGGTACGTTGAAACCCGTAATGTCCTGCTGTTGCATCATCATGATATGTTTTTAGGATTTCCGCTTTCTCCTTTCGGGTACTACAAGTTGTGCGTCATCGGATTCTATGTAAGGATTGTATCTATACAGCACTCCACCTTTAAGCAGATATCCTTTGTTACTCCAGTATTCACAGTTCTCTAAAGGTTGTTTGGATTCAAAACAATTGATGATTTTATTTAGTTCTGGGTCCTTAAGTTGTTCGTCTCGTGTTTTGTTAGCACTTCGTCTGGGGAGATCTATAGTGACACTGCATATACCATAGGTGTCTGTATTTTCTGGCTCACAAGGTGGGCGTGATAGGGTATCAGCGACCACGTTTGTACGTCCAGTTATGTATTATTTTTGGATATTATAGGGCTGCAGCTGCAGCGCCCATCTGGCTTATCTACCAGTTGGTGACTTAAGGTTCATCAGCCACTTTAATGCTTGATGATTCGTGGTAATTATCACATCAGCTCCTTCTATATACCCACGAAATTTAACTACAGCCCATACAATTGCTAGGGCCTCTCGCTCTGTAGTTGAGTAATTTCGTTCTGGAGACGATAGAAGCCGACTGGCATATTCTACAGGATGCTCATCTGATCCCTCCTCCTGTACCAAGACTGCTCCTATTGCATAGTTGCTAGCATCTGTTTTTAAGGTGTAGGGCTTGCTTTCATCAGCTTGCCTTAATATTGGAGAGCTGGCTAACGCATCTTTCAAATGTTGGAAGGATTTGATTTGTTCTGGTCCCCAGCACCATTCTACTTTTTTTTTGTCAGATCGCTCAAAGGTTTGCTGTGTTGGGCAAAGTTAGGCACAAATCTTCGGTACCACGAACAAGTTTGTAAAAAGGACTGAAGATGTTTAAGGTTTGTCGGTTCTCGCATTTTCGCTATTGCTGATATCTTTTCAGGATCTGGTAGAATTCCTTTATTACTTATGATGTGACCAAGATATTTTATGGTAGAGCAGCAAAGTCTGCATTTACTTCTATTAAGATTCAATTTGTAGGCTGACAATCTTTCAAAAACTCTTCGCAGGTCATCCATATGACTTTCGAATGTGTCAGACAAAATAATAAGGTCGTCCAAATAGGCTAATATAATACTTTTACTACATAGGTTACTTTTGAATTTATTTATGAGCCTTTGGAATGTGGCAGGAGCGTTCCGCAGTCCAAATGGCATCCTTTTAAATTAATAGAGTGCAAGTGGCGTTACAAAAGCCGTTTTTTCTTGGTCTTCGGTTCTTACAGTCACTTGCCAATATCCTGCACGTAGATCTAATGTTGTCATGTATTTTGTTTGTTTTGCCTCATGTAAGAGGTCATCCATCCTTGGTAAGGGGAAACTATCTGGTTTGGTTATGGAGTTTAGTTTTCTGTAGTCTATGCATACACGAGTACCACCACCTTTTTTGGGTACAAGTACGACAGGTGCAGCCCAAGGAGACTCGCACGTTTCAATGATTTCCGTTGTCAACATTTCTTCTATTTCTTTTTCTAATTGTTTCTTTTTCTGAACTGAAAGTGGGTATGGAGGAGAGGATACCAGCGGATGACGTTCAGTGTCAATATGATGAACTACTTCATTAGTAGGTTGACTCCCTGATTGGAACACAGTCTTGGAGTTCCAAATCAGCTGATTAAGCTTATCTTGTTCCAAAGGTAGCATCTCTTGAGCTTCGTCATCTCGCAGGTTTATTTCAACGTCCAACATTGAAAGATTAACGTCGTTATCAAATAATCTTCCTGGCTTGGACTTCTTCTTCTTCCTAGATGGCTGACTGTCAGAAGAGATATATAAATTTTTCCCCGGTGCCAGTGGTAAGGCATCTATTGTATTTCCGATCGAGGGTGAAGGAATAACTACCTTGCTTTTAACGCTTTTACGTTCGGGTCCATATTCGCGAATTTCTTCTACTGGAGCAGGTTTTTTTACCGGTTCCATAGCTGGCATACGACTCCGTGCTTTTGGAGAACTGATGACATTTTCATAGGTAAATTCATAGTGCCGGTTGGGGTCATCTACAAAACTCCATGCCTTCTGCGGAAGGCTTAAAATTATTCCGGCGTCTTCTATAAAATCACCCCCAAGTAGTGTTTTGTTATCATTATAGGCCGGCAGTACTATGAGCTCTGTGCTAACGGTACGACCCTTTATCTGAATTTCAACCTTAGTTCTCAGAATTTTTTGAGGACTTGGTATCCCGTCTGCCATAATTATCCTGACCTGGCTTTCTTTAAAGATATAACCCTTTTTTAACAAACAATCGTATAGGCTTTTAGATGCCACACTAGATTTTGCTCCGGTATCCAAAAACGCACTACCTAAATAGTTTCCATTTGGATTGTTAATCTAGGACGTAAGCGTACTGCAACAGTTTGGATGTACAAATCCAATGCATTAGCTGAGAGTGTAGGTTTTGGACTACATGTCGGACACTTGCTTCTTACCACATTGGATTTAACACAACCATAACATGTTATTTGTGGTTTTCTATAATAGTCTGGCTCACTAATTGTAGTTTGCACAGGTCTAATTTGACTTGAAAGCCCTTTTTGTTGGGGTTTTTCTGTTTGTTGGCGTTTTCGGCATTCTTGAAACTCATGCCTATAATTACGGCAGAATGAACACTGCTTTCTTATGCTCCTTCCTCTGGAAGTATCTCTAGAGTGTTCTTTTTTTCCATCTTCTATTTCTCTTGCTCTTTTGATAGGTCATCGAATGTGTTGACACTATCATGGGGCATTCTATCTCTGATCGAGATGTGAAGCAGACCAAAAATGAGGTCAATCTGCGTCATCTCACTATGAACTGGTTTCGGAAGTTCTGAGATCTGGGCCCTGTTGCGAGTAACGAACATTTCGGTGGGTGTTGTGGAATTTTGTTTTTCGCCAAATATTTCCTGATATATCTTATAAGGTTGCTTCCTTGGTGCAAATGTTCTTCTTAATGCATCTACTGCTTGGTCCCATATAGCAGTATTATCTTTTATGCCCTGCCACCAAATAGAAGCTTCGTCTTGTAACAGAAGTGGTAAACCTCTCAAAGCATTTTTATCACAAATGTGTTCGATATCTTTGAAAACACTCGTCATTTCAATAAATGCTTCAACTTTTGATGGATCCCGCTAACCATTGTATCGTGCTGTGCATGTTGAAAAACTTCCTTCGATAATATGTACATTGCCTGAGTTATTAATGCTACCCAATAGCTCTTGAAATTGATGCTTAGTAAAAGCTGTGTTGGGACTAACCCGAAAATCAGCTGTAGTCGTGCGTCGTGGCATTTTGAATTATATTGTCTTATACATATATGTATTGACTGTAGTCTTTTTGATTAAATCTAATCTGCTTAATTTGAGAAGTTACTGTGAAATAAAGATTTCCGAGGATTAGTTGCCTATAGTGAGTAGGTATATAAGAGAAAAGCGTTCCACTGGGACAAAACTGTGAGCTATGCTATGTGCTTTGTATGTAGTGTACGGTGCGTTGGATATGCGAACGAGGTTATATGTATAGTGTTCTGCTTGGATGTTGATCACTTCGACTGTTTAGATATATACACGACGATGTATACTTGTGATGTTTCTATGACGTATAGATGATATATAGCGAAGTTGAGACTGTATTCAGTGCTCTTAATTTAATGCTGACTTGCTATGACTGTATACAGTGCAATAGCAATGGAGACTGTTACTGTTTTGAGACTGTATTCAGTGCTCACGTTGCTGTATATTTGCGTTTTGATTCGACTGTACAGTGCACACAGTGCGATTGAAAATGGTTGCTGGTTTGAGACTGTGTTCAGTGCTCACGTTGTTTGATGCTTTGATTCGACTGTATGCGATTCAAAATGAAAAATTATTAACTTGAGACTGCGGACAGTGCTTCAAATTATTGTTTTTGTTTATATTTATTTAAACTGTTTCTTTTTTTCCAGGAATAACTAATTGAGACTGTAATCAGTACTCTAAAGTCTGTTTTTAAAATTCCCTGTTAACTTACTCACAAACTACTTTTATTGAGTCTGTATTCAGAGCTCAGATTTCTATTTATGTTTATTATTTTTTTTTTTAAATTATTATCTATTCTAGAGACTGCTTCAGTGCTCAGAATTTGAACTAATTAACACAATAACGTGGGCCTTTTCCACTTAATTGCTGGCCTCTAGTTGGGCGCCACTTGTAACAAAGTAGTTTGGGGTGAATATATAAACAACTTAACTTTTCCTCAACGTACAACTTTATTTGTTCACAGCTAGATAATAACAAGCAACTTATAATAGAATTCCCTTTCTTTTATATTAATTCTCATAGTGGGGGAAAAGTAAATGATTGCTATGTACAGAATGTACATAGCCAAGAATATAAGACTAACTCATCAGTCAGCGGCGCTCAATCTTCTCCAGTGGCGTCGTAAATGCAGTGGTGGCGTTACAACTCTCGATTAATTATTTATTAAATTCAATTCGAGTTTATACAAAATGAATGATTTGCGTTGCTGCGCGGTCAAAGAAATACTGACTAACAAATTACCGCTTACAGTTGGAACTTACTTATTCGAGAGAGAGAGCGATACAAAAATACTAATAAACGGAAATGTATGTAAAGTCTTCAATACAATTCAGATGAGGGACAATACTATAATGTGTCTAAGTATTACATCATACAAAAATTCAATATAACTATAAAAAGTCATAGATTTTTTCAACAGTATCAAAGTGCATTCATTAAAGTTAAATTCATCTGAAATAGAACAGATTTCAACAACTGGAGTCCACGTCAGCGCTCTCTCTCTCTCGCTTTCTCGCTGTGTCGAACACTCTCCGGGTGTATAAAACATTTGTACGGCGTTGACCTTCTTTCATTTCAGCACTGCAGCGCTGGTATTATATTAAACATAATCTTTGCTTTTTTGGTTTTCAGGTTGCACCAGTGGAGACGAACCATACCCAGCGAAGTAAGAGTTTTTGTTTGTCCGTCCATCCGTCTGAAGTCCCCATGAAGACAATTCAGTTGTCTATTTTTGTGTTGTTTATATATATCTTTTTATTATTTCGCACAGCTTAGCAAGCACTGAGGGGACGTGGGTGGCAAGAACCACCCCAAGCCAGCTGATCGCTAGCGGCAATATGCTGTGCGGCCACCCACATATGTCCCCGAGGTGATTTTTGCAGCGGGAGGTGTCATTTGCGGCTCCTGTCTGCATTCATGGTAAGATGGGTGCAGGTAGGGCTGACAACGGGCGCGAGCTTCGCTACAATGGCGCCCAAGCTAGGTTTTTCTTGCACTTAGTCAAGCTTCACTTGACTAAGGTGCAACTACAAATTTGAGTATTATTTCTGGTCGCTCATTGGCTTCGCTAAAATGGCGCCCAAGCTAGGTTTTTCTTGCACTTAGTCAAGCTTCACTTGACTAAGGTGCAACTACACATGTTAGTATTATTTCTGGTCGCTCATTGGCTTCGCTACAATGGCGCCAATCGAGGTTTTTCTTGGACTTAGTCAAGCGTCACTTGACTAAGGTGCAACTACAAATTTTAGTATTATTTCTGGTCGCTCATTGACTTCGCTACAATGGCGCCCAAGCTAGGTTTTTCTTGCAAGTAGTCAAGCTTCACTTGACTAAGGTGCAACTACAAATTTTAGTATTATTTCTGGTCGCTCATTGGCTTCGCTACAATGGCGCCCAAGCTAGGTTTTTTTTGCACTTAGTCATATCATTTGCTTCCCGCAAGAACATCGTGGGAGGGAGTCAAGTCACCTGGAAGCTCTGGGTTCCTGAAGGGCTCACCAACAAGCTAATTGTCGAGGAGCACTGCTCCCCAACCTCTGCGCATTTTGGAATTGCCAAAACTCTTGAAAAGCTGCGTCGTCATTACTATTGGCCGTCTATGGGGCTCGACGTACAGAAATTCGTCAATCAGTGTGTGTGCAACTACTCAGACCTCCTTTAGGAGAGAGGCGTAACACAGAGCTACCTTGGCAGCGCGTGTTCTGTGATTTTTGTGTTGCTGAAAGCAATACCAGAAGCCAGAAGCCTGCGAGAGTCGTAAGCTACCTAGAGCAAGAAGTATTCCATGTGTTCGGGGTGCCAGAATTTCTTCATTCCGATAACGGGAGTCAGTTCATCCCCAAACTATTCATCCAATCGTTACAGAAGTATGGGGTCGAGCACTGTCTCTCCCCATCTTACTCACCTCAGTCTAACCCGTCCGCGTGAGTCAACCAATCAGTACTCGCTGCGATCCGCGCGTATATTGGAAACGATCACCGGAACTGGGATGAACACCTGAGTGAGACAGCGTTCGCCCTCCGAAACATAGTGCACGATTCCACCAAGTGCCCCCCGTACTTTGCGATGTTTGGAAGACACCCCGTCACACATGGAAACTCCTACGAACTATTGCGAGATCTGACCTCGGATGCAGATGGTGCACCCGAAACAATCCCAGTAAATCAAAGAGTGCACTCAGTGCGGGACCAGATCAAAACGCATCTGGCTGAGGCCTACAAAAGATACTCCGCAGGTTACAATCTCCGAACCCGCGTGAGAACCTTTCAGCCCGGGCAGTTCGTTTTTGTACGAAATCACGTGCAGAGTACCGCAGTGGACCGGTTCGCAGCTAAGCTGGCCCCAAAATTCATCAAAGCGAATGTTGTAGAGCGCATAGGCCGCGTTGCGTACCGTCTAAAGAACGAAAAGGGTCTCCCGATCGGAGTCTATCATGCTCAGGATATTAAGTCATGTGAAATAGAAAAGATTTCAGTGTTGAGAACAACTCGTTTATTTAGAAAATTACAATTACCTGTATCTATTTGAGTACAATCAAGGTGCGTTCGTCGAATTTAGGATTATTTGCAATAAAAAAGATTTCAATACCTTGAACAAAACGTTCATTTGAGGATTATGCTCACCTACATATAAATGACTTGTATCAAACTGCATTCATTAAAGTTAAATTCAACAGATTTCAGTATTGTGAACAATTCGTTCATTTGAGGATTATGATCCCCTACATGTGTTTAAGTGAATTTTATTAAAGTGCATCCACCAATTTTGAGTCATCTGCAATAGAAAAGATTTCAGTGTTGTGAACAATTCGTTCATTTGGAAATTATATTTACCTGTATTTATATGGGTACCGTCAAACTGCATTCGCCGATGTGGATTGTCTGAAATACAAAAGGTGTCTGTTTAGCGAACAATTCGTTCAAGTGAAGATCATTATTACCTGTATTTATACATATATCATCCAATTACATCCATCGATTTGTACTACCTGAAATAGAAAGGCCTTAAGTTCGGAGCAGGCTTGTCCCTGTGCCAAGTACCCTCTTGAAAGCTACAGTGAGCAAGGAACATCGGAATTGTAGACGACAAACTCCGCCAGTGCATGTGTCATGATTTTTATAAGGTAACGGTCGGATTTAATAGTGTGATAAATTGAGTGAGTAAAACATATTTTATTTCCTTTTCACAAATTATGTTTTATTTTTTGTTATTTCATTTTTGTTCATATTGCCGCCTGATTGTTTGTCAGGTAACATAAATTTTGAGTTAATACAAACTAGATATAAGAGTCGGAAAATTAGGTGCTCGAGCAAAGTTAGGTAGGTAACAGATACAATTGTTTGGCATTAGCTTTATGGCATTGTGAATTAGCTAGGTAGCCCACAAATAATTGCAAATTGTACCATTTTGTGTAAAACGCAATTGCTGGCGGTGGATGGTAGTAGCATCACCTAATAAAAGGTGCAAATGGTTTGTTTTTGCAGCGACAAGAATTAGGTTGCCGCCTGGATAAGTAGTGCAGCAGGTTAAGATACCAGTGCTTGTAGTTATGGTGCAATGGTACAAAACCTATGCACAACTATAGAAGATCCAGAAGCTCAGGTTCAGATACCTGTGCTTGACGTTATGGTGCAACGGTACAAAACCTATGCACAATTATCGAAGTTGAAAATAAACTGCACTTAGCAGACTCAATAAAAAAAAACATTCACTTTTAATGATAAAATGATACTTTATTCTTTACTGTTATTCCTCTGTTTATATACATAAATTCATACCGAGTCATTAATTAATTGAAGTTGATTACCTAAACATTAAACACAAAATTCATACCGTGTCATGGCCTTGATGAATGGAAAGTGATTACGTTAACATTAATTTTCTTTGAGTGTAATATAGTTTACGTTGGCATTAAATTTACTTTTTAAATGCAAGAGAAATTGACCTATATTAATTGCTATGCAAAATGAAATTGTTATTGAGCAATGAAACTTGATTATTATGAATTTGGTTAATATATAGTGCACTAGGGTTCAACATCCTCCCCCGCGTTGAGTGGTTAGTTTAACTGTTATGCTAGTTTCATCCGAAGCTTGAATTGATTCAATGATGTTGACCTGGGTGTGGGTATTGGTGCGCTGGTTTCCTTGCTTGGACACCATCGGTGGGCTTGATGTTTCCATGTAAGATATCCTAGAATAGCTATGATGAGTAACAATCCAGTGTATCCGATGATGAATTGATGAGCATCATGGGTGTGGAAAGGCAGATGTTCGTCTTTCTGCAATTGCTGTATTCGTTTTTGAATCTCTTGAATGTCCGTAGCTATGTCCTCGTGGGACGGTGGTTGATAGAGTATTTTAGCAATTTTGGATGAATGCAATAGTTCGGTAAAGTTTCTTGATGCTACAAACGATGTTATCGTGGTACTAGCGTAAATATAATGGGCTTGTACAGTAAAATATTCTTCCTTGATAGCGCAATCGTTGGCTAATTTCAAGATTCCTGAACCTGTTAGTGTTTGTTGAGAAACCTTAGTTCCACACACGATATTAACTATAGTTGGTTTCTTCATAACAAAGATCCAATGATTTGAATTTAATAGTTGAATCCATCGTGGTGTTTCCGTGAGCTTCATGAATTGGCAAGATGCTGATGATGATGAGCGGCTAAGGTAACTGATTTCACAAGAACTTACTAATTTACGATGGAGGGGATGATGTTGTTTGCACATGTGAGTCGAATCGCCAATGATGGTGCATGATGATATTTCTTTCTCTGACAGAGGGTAATATTGGTCCCGATGCAAGTTGATTATGAGATAGTCAGATGACGGTTTTATTGTGATATATGTGTCATTAACTAAAATCGGCACAGGCACTACTCGCAGCATTTCGAATTGATCGTACGAGAATAATGGTAGTTCTATCCGGAAAATTAAGTGGGCTGTCAAGACTATTCCCTCTATTGTCATTAGACATTATATAGTTCTAGTGGATTGTCTTGTTTCGCAGGAAGTCGAAGTGTTGATGATAAGTGTTCCTTGATGTGGATAAGTTCAGCTTGTAATTGCTTGGGGACTAACAATTGCGGATTTATTTCTCCGTGATGAGTGTCTACCAGTACATCTAATAGTAGTGATTGAATTCGTTGATAGTTAGTAATAACTAGAATTATGCGTACAGATGCTGCATTAAAGGCTTCCATTGATTTTTGTTCGTGCAATTCTTGATGCAATTGGTTAAGATGGGCGCTGGTCAAGTTGATGTACTTGTCAAAATTCCGAAGTTCACTTTCAATTACCTTGTGCGACTTACGCATGACATTTGCTGTAGAGTCTATGATCGATGTTTGGTTTTTAATTAGCTCCGGTGTTTTGATGTTGTAATAATTCGTTGTTAATTTTTTGTTGTTGCATAGATCCAAAAAATGCGAGACCGTCCTTCA
Organism: Dioctria linearis; assembly: GCA_963930735.1. Taxonomy (NCBI): domain Eukaryota; kingdom Metazoa; phylum Arthropoda; class Insecta; order Diptera; family Asilidae; genus Dioctria; species Dioctria linearis. The sequence continues at coordinate 54,203,664 of OZ005744.1, forward strand.
TTGTGTTGCATATTCTTCCTAAGTTTGTTACACCATGGGTGTTCCTACCTGAACAAAAAAATAATTTCTCAACATGTTCATACATAATTTCTTAATCACGTTCATGTTCACGTTCACTACAAATCCGATTTCTCAAATGCAAAAGAATTTGTCATTTTGCTTATTTTGTACATTTCCTCCAATCAGGTCAAAATTTAATCAAAAGTAAGTTCACTTACTCATGTTCTTGCATCATTCATAAAAATATTTCACGAAAATATTTCCGCATGCATTGCCCCAATCTGGGTCAATGATTGCAAGGTAAACATGATGAAGTGAACTTACGACAATAGCGAAATTTATCATGTAAGCGTAAAAATTGTATTTAAGTTCTTGTATTAGCACAATAAAATCCAGTGTAAGTTTAGAATCAAAAAATCGAAGTTCTTTCTTTTTTTCAAGTAACTTACGCCCGCTTAGCAAGCACTTAAATTAAGTTTGAGTGTCTGTTACATGGTCCTTCGAGCCTCAAGAAGTAAACTAACGCCTGTACAAAGTGAATATCTGTGCCCCCACCAGTGGTAAGCGCAAGTTCACAATCAAACATACATCCACTACCTACAAACAGCAGTTCTCAAATTAAGTTTGAGTATTGCTGTACAATCATCGTCAGAAAAATTCTTCAGATAACAATTCTCAAATTAAGTTTGAGTGTTGTTATACAAATCATCATCCGCAATTCCCAGGAAAAGCAGCAGTTCTCAAATTGAGTTTGAGTATTGTTGTACAGTCATCACAGTCGCCATAAAACAATTTCACCAATCACCAGGTCAGCTTAACAAGTTCTCAAATTAAGTTTGAGTGTTTGTTACATGATTTGAGTAGTTGTCATTACCACATCAGCCGGTTAAAAACAAGTTCACACCATCGCCAACTGAAAACACTATTTGAAGCCTTGAAACCACAAGCTCAAAGATGTCTCAAGAACTTTTGAAAGAGCAAAAGCAATTGGCTAAATTGATTGATGATTTGTTAAGGAATATCGGAAAAGATGGATCTTCTAGAAAAACTAGGGAATACATAGTTAAAAAGAGAGCAGAGCTGAACACACTTTGGGACAGCTTTACCACAAGGCATGAGCAATTAAAAGAGTTAATTCCCAAAGAGCATCTTTACTTCACTGAAGATGTATATTGAACAACTAAAAAGATAGCCGATGAAATTCTTAATTTGTTAGAAAGCTATGGAATAAATCCAATTCCAGTAACCACTACATCTACTAAACCAGCAGACACAGCAACCTTAACACATTCTGCGCTAGAGCAGGATACCAGACCACCTACATCTTCTGCAGCATCTTCCACACCTCTTAGTACTGATACTAATACATTTGCTCAGAGCGACTTGTGGGATCCCACACGACACCAAATAAATACCAATCCATATTTGTCAGACAACAGGCAGAATAACTTTCCAAAACTGCCACCAATTAAAATTCCAAGATTCAGTGGAAACTACAAGGAATGGAAATCGTTCAGCGATATATTCATGCAGGTTATAGACCACAACCCCTATCTAAGCGAAGTTGAGAAGATGCAATACCTTCTATACCATCTAGAAGGCGACGCAAGAAAAGTAATAAGTCATCTACAATTGAATAATAGCAACTATAAAACGGCCATCAAGTTAATCCAATCAAGGTTTAATAATAACAGGAAGATCATAACAGAATATATCAACAACATCATGGATGCAAAGAAGGTTGAATACAGATCTCAAGAAGATATTATAGTCCTCTATGACATAATAAGAGAATGCCTAGAAGCATTAAAAAATCTAAACTGTCACACGGACGAATGGGGTCCTATGATTGTCTGCATTGCACTCAGAAAACTTGATGCAGAAAGTATAAGACTGTTTGAGGAGAGCCTTGCGAACCCAAGGGAGATGCCATCTACGCCTGAATTGTTAAATTTTTTAGATAAGCGCTATCAAATCCTAGACTGCATCAAGAGTAGCAAACAAACAAAACCAGAAGCATTTACCTAAAACAAGAAAAAATCTTTCAATACGATGCTACAACGATCATGCATCTTCTGCAACAAAGATCATAGCATTTACCAATGTATAGAATTAAAAAAGATGAGCGTGCATGATCGTCAATCATAAATCGCAAAAAAGAATCTTTGTATCAACTGCATGGCTCACAACAAATCTGAGAAATGCAAAACAAGCAAATCGTGCTTTTATTGCAAAAAAAGACACCATACGCTACTTCATCAATACGATGAGAACTCAAGAAATCAATCCAGTTCTTATATGACTACTAATACAATTGTAGAAAGCATTCCAGAGGCCACGGTAAATAAAGGGGTTATTGTTCCCCACAACAAGCTCAAAATGCCAAATGTGCTATTACCAACTGCCATGGTAAGAGTTACAAACATATTCAATCAACCAGAGCTTTTTAGAGCATTAATTGACCCAGGCTCACAGGTATCGCTTATTACCGAAGAAGCAGTCCAGAATTTAAGATTGCAAAAGGAGCGTATATCAGCCACCATATTAGGGGTTGGCGAGACTAAATCTGCAAAGGCATGCAGTAAAGTGAAGATACGCATCCAGCTTCAGGACGAATTACACACATATCTTTGCGTAGAAGCACTTGTCTTGCCTAAACTCAATTCATTTCTTCCAAACTCACCTGTATTATCAGTTGATATAGGAAAATATGGAAATATAACTTTGGCAGATCCCACATTCAACAGACCAGGGAAAATAGACCTACTACTAGGTGCAGATGTTTATGCCAGTATATTGTTAAAGGGGCTCAAACAAGAGCATCTGGCAGCTCAAAACACAAAGTTAGGTTGGATCCTATTTGGAACTATCCCCAGAAGTTACCAGAGAACCAATAAAGTTTCAAGCTTTCTCTCTCTAGCAGAAATGGACGAAAAAATCGAACAGTTTTGGGAGATAGAAAACAGCGTCATATCCAATGAAGCAACTGATTATTGCACAGAGCATTTTAAGACGACACACCAAAGAGATGAAGAAGGCAGGTATATTGTTCGCCTGCCATTTAGAGAAAATGTGGGAAACTTAGGAGAGTCAAGACACAAGGCCGTTGCTCGTCTCTTGCAAATAGAAAAGAAACTTCAGAAAGCCCCGGAGGACATGGCGGCTTACAATGCCTTCCTGAAGGAGTATCTCGCCTTAAATCACATGAGCCCCGCTGGAGCTTACACAGGTGAGAAGTCCAAAGTATACTATCTACCTCATCATGCGGTATTTAAAAGAGACAGCACCACAACAAAATTGCGAGTAGTATTCGATGCTTCATCCAACACGGATTCTGGATTGAGCCTTAATCACTTGCTGTATAAAGGACAAAAAGTTCAACAAGATCTAAACCAAATTCTCCTAAGATGGAGAAAACATCGTTACGTTTTCACTGCGGATATAGAGAAAATGTTTCGACAGATCAAGATCGCAGAAGACGACAGAAACTATCAACGAATACTATGGAGGAAGCTACCAACAGAACCCATTCAAGAATTCATCCTAAACACGGTCACTTATGGCACAGCCCAAGCCACATTTCTTGCAGTCCAAACACTAAAACAATTAGCCAAAGACGAAGGTGACCAGCTACCTTTGGCAAAAAAGGTGCTCAATGAGGACTTTTACGTAGACGACATACTGTCAGGAGCTGATACAAAAGCTGAAGCTCGGGTACTACAAAAACAAATAACCTCTTTATTAAATATGGGGGGATTTAATCTGCGTAAATGGACTTCAAATAATGAAGCACTATTAGACGACCTTCCCGAGGACATGATTGAGAAGGGTGTTGAGACAAGGCTCTTTTGTCTTGCCTATATTTTCTTAGCCTTAAAACGCAGATGGTATAAACGGCACTTGAACCGATATACCAAGGCTAGATACAGTTGCCTGGCTTGCTAGTTGTTATGGATGGTGGTATAAACGGCACTTTAACCGAATACCAAAAAGCCTGAAAAACTAGAAGGGTTACGCGATACTGAATAAAACGCTCTAAATTTTATTAACAACTGATAATTTATTTATTACTCGCTGTGAATTTATATTCAAATTTTGCTAACATTACCACTTATTCTACCCCAAAAACAAAAGAAAGCAATATTCAATTAAGAATTTCCGATACTGCTTATCTAGCGAAATTGCAAGTTTCATGCAAAATAAATTCCTCAGTTATTGCTGAGTGTCAACTTTCTTTAGATTATAATGACGAAGAATTTATTTTTGCATGAAGCGAGGTGAATGAATTTCGCGCCAGGTGAATGAAATTAGGTTTCCTATTACAATGATAACATGAACCTTTATTCATGCCTGACCTACATATAAAATTATGAGTTAATGGTATATACCTACATACATATTTCAATTAAATTTCTTTATATAAGAATTAAGATAGAATTAGATTCATCTGTTATGAACATGCACGATTTAACATTCTCCCCGCGTTGAACCTTCGTTCGAAGATTCAAATGACTAGACGTTGATACTGAAGTCAACTTCCGTAGATTGCCTGGGTGCGGGCTTAGGCCGTTTCGATTTTTGCCTACAATCATCTCGATTCTTGAATATCAGGATGGCGATGAAGAATAAAATTAGTCCGAGCGAAAGATAGCCAATGGTAAATTGATGGATATTGTGGGAATGAGTCTTCTTTATTGTTTCCTCTTGGAGCTGTGATGAGACCAATCTCATCAATTCTTCCAGTTGTTCTTCTTGGGCTTCGTAGGGAGTTAGGTTACCGATGACTGGATGTAGCTGTTCGGGTGTGGTGATTTTGCTTAACTCACTTAACCTCTTGTAGGATGTTCTAATGCTGCTAGGATATGTATGTATTCCTCGAATTGTCAGTAAGTCATGCTTGATGACGCAATCTGGCATCATCTTTAAAAGACCAGAACCTGTTAAAGTCAGCGGGATGGTTTCCTCGTTACACCAAGCATTTGCAGTGGTGGGTTCCTTGACTATTATTATTATTATCCTTGACGATTATTGAGCTGAATCCAAGCAGGACTGTTCTCCCTTTTTTTCCATTTCACATTTTCTATATGTTGAATTGTTAAACAGATTCACTTCGCAGGAGCAAGCGGCCGCCCCCTTGTGATATATAGGATGGTTCAGAGGGCATACATGATTGAGCTCCTCCGTCGACATACAGGATGACAGTTCCTGTTTTGTCATTGGGTAATATTGATCTCTGTGTGGACTGAGAGCGATGTATGTAGCGCAAGGCCGTACAGCTACAAGCACTTCATTAGTTGATACAGGTATTGGTATCATCTGGAACAAGTCAAACCTTTCCAGAGTGACCAGCGACCTGATTCTGCGGACATGGTTTTGTATAGTTCCACAATATCATTCTGATCTGCGGGTAATTGCAATCCTGGTGGTAGGTGATTCTTGACCATGATGAGTTCGTTACGTAATTGTTGAAGCGTCACAAGTAATGGACTGATTCTGCCGTGGTGTATGTCTGTTAACACGTCGATTATTGAAGACTGCATTCTCTGAAGATGGGATACTATGAACATCATTTGGATGGATAGCGTTGTAAATAATTGGCTGATTTGTAGCTCATAAGTTTCTTCTCCGGTGTGGTTTATGTGGTTTATCAAGTGGGTGATTTGGACGTCTAATTCCTTAAATTTCTTCTCTGCAGCTAGTTGATCCTTTTTCAAGACGTTAACCGTTGCGTCAATTATTGACGTCTGATTTTTCAGTAGCGTTAGAAGATGTTCTTCATTTTCATTGATGGTATCTATGGTTTCAGACATTTTTTTTGCATATTCAGAGTCAAGGACCCCAAAAATTGAATTGGCCAGGTTTCCGAAAATGTCAATAGCACCTCGTTTTTGTCTTCTGGTGGACATGAGTATGTTGTCGGCCTGTAACTCTTCTTCAATCTGCTGAAGTTGTGTCACTATCTGGATGCATGTGCTCCTTGTTTTACTTTGCTGGCACAAGTTATGTAACGCCCTCGTCCCATTTGATAATACCGAAAGCTCCATCCAATATGGTTTCAAATCGTAATAAACTATTAAATTCCATTCGGTTGATATGAAATTTATTTTGCCGATATTTTCGAAATATATCCCCGGTTTAGGATCGAAGCTCTCGATATCGATGCTTGCTCCAAGTCCGGGCGGTAGAACCAAACAAGCCAATAATAGTGTTGCAATTGCAGCGCCATAAGACTGTCGTCGTCGTTTCTTGGGCACTTGATCCTTGTCGACATTGCTTGTCCCTTGAGGCGACTCTTCTGTTCCTGTAATTTCTTCGCCCATATCATTATTGTTCATTGGAGTCTCGTTATGATCTACCTCCTCACACGGCAATGGTGACAGCTTGTGAATAGGTCTGCGAAGTATACCTTTAGCTGTTTTTACGTCAGCAACTCTAACATAACCATCGTTTCCCTTATGTGTTTGAAGAATTCTCCCTAGTGGCCATTTCATGACTGGAAGATTATCATCTTGTATAACCACTATAGTGCCAGGATCTATGTTCTGGCAGCGCTCTTTCCACTTGAGTCGATATTGCAGTTCATTTAAATATTCTCGGGACCATCGTCTCCAAAATTCGTGTTTCATATCAGACACTAGCCTCCATCTAGCTAGCAGACTAGTTTTCAATAGCTTGGCACTTGCATCTATGGGTGCCGTTAATGGTTCACCTACCAGGAAATGACCAGGAGTGATAGCAGTCAGGTCATTACGGTCATTTGACATCTGTGTTAGTGGCCTAGAGTTCAAAATTGCTTCTATTTCGATCATTAGTGTCTCCAGCTCCTCATAAGTTAGAGATCCGGCTGAAGTTGTCTTTATAAGTAAATGCTTTGCGGATTTTACAGCAGCTTCACATAGCCCATCGAAGTGTGGTGCTCTCGGAGGAATGAAATGGAAATCGATTCCTCTTTTACTGCAAGTTCCTGCTATGGTTTCCCTCGCTGCTTCAGAATGGATGGCCTCAGACAATTCGCGTAGTTGTTTTCTTGCGCCAACGAAATTGGTTGCGTTGTCGCAGTATAAGTTCCTACAACTTCCTCTGCGGCCCATAAATCGCCTTAATGCCCCAATAAAGGCTTCTGTTGACAAGTCGCTGACTATTTCTAAGTGGACGGCCTTTGTTGCAAAACAGCAGAAAACAGCGATGTATGCCTTGTGAGGTCTCTTTCCTCGAATTTTGTAATGCACCCAGGTTGGCCCACAAAAGTCAACACCGGAATTAACGAATGGTCGTGCTGGTTGAACTCTTGCGGGAGGCAAATTGCCCATGATCTGTGTCAACATTTTTGGTTTGGCTCTTGCACACGTTACGCAATGCTGAACAATTGATCTCGTGATTGACTTTCCCTTTATTGGCCAGAAGCGTTGTCTTGTATCGGCCAGCAGGGCTTGCGGGCCAGAGTGCAGATTCTCTTTATGAATTGTTAACATCAATAGTTTTGTTAACGGATCTGAATAGGGCAAAATCATAGGATATTTTGCATCATATTCTAGTACTGATTCCTTTAAACGACCGCCCACTCTGATGATGCCTTTGTCATCAACAAATGGTGTAAGACCTTTTAGACAATTTCCCTTGTTTAATTCATGATCTTTCTTTAATTGTTTTATTTCTTCCTTGAACTCATCTTCTTGTATGGCTCTTATTATGATGTATAAGGCTTCATTTAATTCTCGACAAGTGATGAAGCGATGGTTTGGCCGTGATTTGACTGGAATTTTGGCATTCCTTACAAATCGAATCATATAAGCAACGATGCGTTGAAACTTCCGAAATGATCCCTCATGATTGATTTTGTATATCACACTAGATATATCTTCTGCTGTAGTTATTGCGGGCAAGGCTGTACGCTTTCTTTCTAACTGACACTCAATCTTGGTTTGATAAGCTGTAGGCCATACGGTTTCACATCCGTGCAGGAATGTTGGCCCGTAGAACCAAAGATGACATGTTTCTAATTTGTCTGGCTCCAGCCCTCTGGAGAGTACATCGGCTGGATTATCCTTTGATCTCACATGATGCCATTGTGCCGCTATGGTTAATTCTTGAATTGCACCAATCCGATTAGCAACAAATGTTTGATATGATGTGGATGATGAAGTTATCCATGATAACACTATTTCCGAATCTGACCAGAAATAGGTTGGTACTTCTTCCCACTTCAGTTCCTTCTTTACACGGTTTGCAAGTTCGGCTGCTACTAGAGCTGCACATAGTTCCAAACGAGGAACAGTTTGTTTTTGTAGTGGTGCTACGCGAGATTTAGCGCATAATAGTCTCACAATAATTCTGCCATCTTTACTGGTCGATCGGATATAAAGTGCAGCGCCATAGGCCTTTTCTGAGGCATCTGAGAACACATGGACTTGCATATGCCTTGGAACTTCCTTTGCAAATACGTGCCTGGGAAATGTGACGTTATTTAAGGTTGACAGAGTGGTCCTGAAATTAAGCCATCTTGTATGAAGTTCCATTGGTAAGGCTGCATCCCAGTCAATTTTTAGTTGTCAAAGTTGTTGGGTAAAGATCTTAGCGGTGACTACTACTGGTGCCAATACACCTAAAGGGTCAAAAAGTTTGGCGATGTCAGAAGTGACTATTCTTTTAGTGATCCTGGATCCTTGGTTAGAGACTGCTTTAATTCTGAATTGATCTGACTTGGACAGCCATGTTAGTCCTAACGTCTTTATCTTTTCTTCTGTGCTGTTTTCGAAGTCAAGATCTATTTCTTGATCCTCTGGTGGAACGCCTTGCAACAATTGGGCGTGATTGGCACACCATTTTCTCAATCGAAAACCTGCGCCTTGTAGAAGTTTTGTAAGTTCCTTCTGCATTATTATGGCTGTCGGCAAACTGTCTGATCCTGTAATGCAATCATCCACATAGAAGTCATTTTTCAGGATCTCGGCACCATATGGATATCTAACGGTATTTTCTTGAGCCAATTTCTGAAGGCATTTTGTTGCCAGATAAGGTGCCGGTCGAGTACCATATGTGACTGTGCATAGTCGGTAAATTTTTAATGATTCTCTTGGGTCATTTCTCCAGAAAATTAGCTGATATTTCTGGTCGGCTTCGTCCAGCAGTATCTGTCGGTACATCTTTTGAATGTCTGCAGTGAATACGAATCCTGGTAGCCGAAACCGCAGCAGTAGTGAAAATAAGTCACTTTGAACTGTTGGTCCTGCGCACAAGATATCATTTAAAGACAATTGAGATGACGTCTTCATCGATGCATCGAACACCACTCTTAATTTAGTGGTGCTACTATCGGGTTTTAAAACGCAATGGTGCGGAAGGAAGTAATGGGGCGATTGGATACTATCGCCATTTATTTCCTTCATGTGTCCGAGATCAATATACTCTGTTATGAATTCCACATACTGAGACCTTAAGGCTGCATCTTTGGCCAATCTTCTTTCTAAAGCGAGAAATCTGTTCAATGCCATGCTTCTGGACTCGCCCAATTTTGTTGATTCCTCACGAAATGGTAAATTAACAATAAATCGTCCGCTGTCATCTCTACGGACTGTTTGCGTGAAGTGGGTTTCACATCGCCTTTCTTCTTGAGTGAATTTGTCCTTTGCTGCAGCAACTTCTTCAAGTTTCCAAAATCTTTGAACAAGTTGATCTGTTTGTTCGTCCTCTGAACATATACCACATGTAGCGGCAAATGTTTCAATCTGATCGATCTTGCCTGTCAATACCCATCCAAGAACAGTATTTTGTAGCATTGGAAGATTATTTGCTAACTTGATTTGTCCAATGGACAGTAGGTTGTAATAAACCTCTGCTCCCAAAAGCAAATCAATTGAGTCGGTTATGTTGAATTTAGAATCGGCAAGTCTGATATTTTTAGGTATGTCCCACTCTGAGATGTCAAATGACTGCGTTGGTTGTGGCGCGATTATTTTTGGCAGCACAAAGGCTTCTACTCTTGTTGCATATTGTTCATTGTGGACTCTAACCGCAAATTAACCTTATGTTGGATTCTTCCTTTTTTATTTCCGACACCATGTATGGTAATTCTTTCTGAACTTTGTGTCAAGTTTAGTTTCTTAATAACCCTTTCTGTTATTATATTAACTTGAGAGCCTGAATCAAGAATGGCTCTACATTCTATTGTGTCTCCCTTGTCAGATATGAGTTTGACAATGGCTGTGCCCAGGAGAACATAACCTCTTGGTTTTTGGTTTGTCAGTGTTGCTACTATGGCTGGTTGATAACCTGGTGTATCAGCCTTTTGTAACGGTACATCTACTGAAGATGAGCTTCTTGGTGATTTGACATCAGATTTTTCTGCCTTCCCTGATGGTTCTAGATGTACAAGCGTGTTGTGTTTTTTGGTGCATTTTGTACATCCTCGAAGTATGCACTGGTTGCTGCTGTGACCAGGCTTGAGACAATTAAAACACAAGTTATGACTGCGTACAAAGCTCAGTCGACTGGCTGGTGTCAATTTCAAAAACTGGGGGCATGCAAAAAGAGGATGGTTCCCTTTACATGACATACATGATGCCCGATTTGAAGTGGATGATATTATCGAAGTTAGTGCCTTGGAGCTGCCATGTCTTCTTTGGTAATCGTCGATTTTATACTTAGTGCCGAGTGCTTCGAGTGCTTGAAATCTAGTTTCCAGAAATGATAGAAATACCTTTATACTCTGTATTTCTCTAGGCTTTGATAGTGATTGCTCATATAGAGTGTACGTGCTTCTGTCAAGCTTCTTTGTTAAGATATGAAGCAAGAGTGGATCCCAATCTGCCGTTGAAACGCTTAAATTCTGCAATCCTAACAGACACTCTTGTGTAGTATCATGTAGCGATTTTATTGTAGTAGCTGAAGAATTATCGTTCACATGTGCTGACTGAGATAATAACTTGTTAATGAGTGCTGTTACCAACAGTCTGCGATTGTTATAACGATCCTTTAAGGTCTGCCAAGCAGCTGTATAATTTTCTTCTGAGGCCGTAAAGTGCCTTATTAATCTTTCTGCCTCTCCAGCTAAGTTGGCCTTGAGATACCATAACTTCTGACAATTTGGCATTGGTTGATTGTGCACCATCTGAGTGAACAAGTCGTGAAACTGGGTCCACTTCAAGTAATCACCATCGAATCGTGGGAGTGTTAACTTGGGCAGTTTTAGTATTGCACTTGAGTCGACGTTTGAGAACTGGGATGACTGTATTGTTGTTGCATTAAGGCTGTCACGTTTGGTTGCTAATAATATTAAGCAGTTATCCACTTCCTCTTGCATCTTCATGAATTCTTCTGCATCATAGCCCTCCTTGATTGGGTCCTCAGTCAGTTCCCATATTTTATGATCACACTCTTCGATTTGTGACCAGTGCTGATTAATTGACCTCAGTTTTAGTTCGTAGTATTGTCTTGAATGATCTTCACCATCAGTCTCGATTACGTAAAGTACATTCCTTAGCACACCAATAATTCGTCTTTGTCTTCTTATGATTCCAGCTAATTGTCGTAGCTGAGTTTCAGACGGAGATAGATGACCATTTTTCTCTTCGAATTTAGGAATTTTGGGTGCCCTTGGTAATGCTCCTGTAGCACTAGCTTGTTTCATTATGTCTGGTGATTTTGGACCAGGTCCTTCAGTGCCTTCGCTTTCAATAGTTGAAGCCTTGGAGGATGTCTCTGCCTCTTGATGAGTGAAGTGCTCTACCTTCTCAGCAAAATAAACCTGCTATTGGCTATACAGTGCCATGATTGTATTGTAGTAATCTGTCGTAAAGTAAGAATGACTCCGAGGAAGATCAGGAATCACTCTCATCTTATTATCCGTTGTTTAAAATAGTGCCCATGCCTCCTCCAATAGGTGAAGGCGATCTGCATAATACTCTTTAGTGACCTTTCTGTCAATCGGGTCCTTTCTGTAGTTTGCGATGATTCCATTGCAGGTTTGTTCCGCTGCTAATTTTTCAAATACGTTTGCCATTTTTATTTGATTTAATTCCACTTGATTCAATACGTGATACAAATGTTTCACTTGTATCACGTCGGGGTCACCAAATGTTGAGACAAGGCTCTTTTGTCTTGCCTATATTTTCTTAGCCTTAAAACGCAGATGGTATAAACGGCACTTGAACCGATATACCAAGGCTAGATACAGTTGCCTGGCTTGCTAGTTGTTATGGATGGTGGTATAAACGGCACTTTAACCGAATACCAAAAAGCCTGAAAAACTAGAAGGGTTACGCGATACTGAATAAAACGCTCTAAATTTTATTAACAACTGATAATTTATTTATTACTCGCCGTGAATTTATATTCAAATTTTGCTAACATTACCACTTATTCTACCCCAAAAACAAAAGAAAGCAATATTCAATTAAGAATTTCCGATACTGCTTATCTAGCGAAATTGCAAGTTTCATGCAAAATAAATTCCTCAGTTATTGCTGAGTGTCAACTTTCTTTAGATTATAATGACGAAGAATTTATTTTTGCATGAAGCGAGGTGAATGAATTTCGCGCCAGGTGAATGAAATTAGGTTTCCTATTACAATGATAACATGAACCTTTATTCATGCCTGACCTACATATAAAATTATGAGTTAATGGTATATACCTACATATATATTTCAATTAAATTTCTTTATATAAGAATTAAGATAGAATTAGATTCATCTGTTATGAACATGCACGATTTAACAAAGGGAATATTAGAAATTGGAGAAGATGAAACAATCAAAACTCTGGGAATACATTGGAATCCCAAACAAGACGAGTTTCAGTTTAGAATACGCTTCCATAGCAATGAGGCAAAATTGACGAAACGAAAAATACTGTCAAGGGCTGCTACCATCTTTGATCCGCTAGGCTGGTTAGCACCAGTAACCGTTACAGTCAAGCTCATCATGCAGTCACTGTGGAAGGCAGGAACAGATTGGGACCAGCCTCCACCTGAAGATATAACCAAACTCTGGACAAGCTTCGAGAAAGATCTGCTGGGCTTAAAAGCAATTAGAATCCCACGATGGGTTGGACATCGCACGAACCAACAAATTCAACTTCACGGATTCTGCGACGCCTCTGAGAAAGCATATGCCGCAGTAGTGTATACACGCACGGTTGATGCTTTTGGTAAAATACATACTACATTGCTAACTGCAAAAACCAAAGTAGCACCATTAAAACAGAAGATCACTTTACCACGTTTAGAGCTCTGTGGTGCATTACTCCTTGCCCGGCTGCTCAAATCAACCATTGAGATTCTAGCGATAAAGTCACCTCAGATTTTTGCTTGGTGCGATTCTGAGATAGCACTAGCTTGGATCGCTAAAAACCCAAACGACTGGCATTCATTTGTCGCGAACCGAGTGAGCGAAATTCAGAGCCTAGCTGACAAAAAATCCAGAAAATCCCGCCGATATAGCTTCCAGAGGAATAAGTCCGAAGAAAATCGCTTCGCACACGATCTGGTGGAGAGGTCCACTTTGGCTAGGCCAACCTGCTGAAGCTTGGCCATCAAACAAACTTAATATGGAGACAAGTGAAGAAGAAAAAAAAAACAGATCAACGTCTTCAATACAGTTTTCTCAACAGAGAATATTTTTTCATGCTCATCTTATACCAAACAGTTAAGAATTACTGCATATTGCCGACGATTCATCATGAACTGTAAAGTTCCACGCTCACAGAGCATGTTGCACCATCTGTGACACAACGAGCTGAAGGAATCAGAGAAGTGTATAGTAAGGATAACACAGTTGGAAGCAATCTTTGAGGAAGTCCAATATATCGGAAAGAAAATTCCGTTGAAGAAAACCAGTAGATTACTTCCGTTACGTCCATTTCTAGACGAAGATGGCATTCTACGAGTCAGGGGAAGATTGGAAAACTCTGAGCTATCTATGAATGCAAAACATCAGATGCTACTGCCACCAAAACATCATATCACCAGTCTCATTGTTGATCATTCTCACCATCAAACGCTACACGGAGGAACGCAACTCACATTAAATTTCTTGAGGGCACGATTCTGGATAATCGATGCCAAAAGAGTAGTACAAGGAAGAATCCACAAATGTATCAAGTGTGTCAGACACCGTCAAGAAAGCACACAGCAAGTAATGGGCAATCTACCAGCTGTTCGCATAACCCCATCACCACCGTTTTCTCACTGCGGAATAGATTATGCCGGCCCATTCATAACCAAGATGTCCAAAGGAAGAGGCACAAAAACAAACAAGGGATACATAGCACTTTTCGTCTGTATGGTAACAAAGGCCATTCACTTGGAATTAGTAAGCAATTTAACCACAGACGCATTCCTCGCTGCCTATAGAAGATTTGTCGCGCGGCGGGGAAATTGCAAGCAAATATTTAGCGACAATGGAACGAATTTTGTTGGTGCTAAAAACAGGCTAGATAAAGACCTGCAACTTGCAATTTCCAGCTCCTCCCAACGAGCAGCAGAGATTACAGCCAATGATGGGACAGAGTGGAAGTTTATACCCCCAACCAGCCCACATTTTGGAGGTCAGTGGGAGGCTGGCGTTAAGTCCGTTAAGGCACACCTCAAACGAGTGCTGGGAGACATCTTGCTAACATATGAGGTATTTACCACCGTGCTACATCAAGTGGAGGCTTGCTTGAATTCAAGGCCAATCGGACAAAATTCAAACGATCCCACAGATCTAGAACCATTAACTCTGGGTCATTTCTTGATCGGAAGGCCTCTGCTAGCACCGCCTGAACCAGATATTCAGTGTAAAGAAATCCACCAAAGATGGAAGCTTGTTACAAAATTATACCAGGACATTTGGAAGAGATGGTCACAAGAATATCTGGCACTACTACAACAAAGAAGCAAATGGAGAACAGACAAAAAGAACCCAGTTCTCGGCGAGTTAGTTCTAGTAAAGGAAGACATCTTGCCCCCACAAAAGTGGCCGTTAGGACGAATCGTACAGCTTCATCCTGGCGAAGATGGAATAGTGCGAGTAGTTTCTGTGCAATATAGAAACATTATCAAAAAACGGCCACTTATCAAACTGTGCCAGTTGCTTATGAATATACATAAATCTGACCATGAAGATGCCGGCCTCAGGACTTTTACAGCACTGACCACTCTCAAGAAATCCACAAAAAGGGGGTTACCTGACATTTCAGTCGAACCTGAGCTATGGTCGAAACCAGAGCACTTTGATACGATTTCCACCAGTAAAGATGGAAAGGGGCCTGAACCGACTACATCTCGACATAGCAAGAGAATGAAAATCGCACCATGTACATGGGTCTCAAGACTGTTACATTCCACCTTGCTGATACTTTATTGGTTGACTGTAGCATTCGCACAAGACTACGAGATCATACAGCCCAAATCCGGCCTCTACATAGAGAATTTAGGCAGAGCCAAAATAAAACGAGGAAATCTGCGATTGCAGGTGTCACTTCCAATGGTTGACATTTTTGATGACGAAAAAAATATCAACTCCACTTGGGAACAAATACAGGAAATGTGTGACAAGACTGAGAAGCTCACTGAGATCACGCGCTGCTCGCAACTATTCAGGCACTTATCCACAAGGAGGAAGAACCTTTTAAGATCAATAGATGAAATCCGATTTACAGAACCAAGGAACAGAAGTAGAAGAGGTCATCTTGGTAGGCTACTCACCAGTATATTGGCGTCAATGAGGAGGTTTATGCAAATATTGACGCATTAGAACACAATCAACAAAATCTCTTACTTTCAACAAATCAACAAATGCTGCTCCTCAACGCGAAGGTTAATCAGTCTAATTTTATCATACTAGATAAATTGAAGCATTTTGATGCCAGATTGGCTCAAGCCATTTCTTCAATTAACGAAATGGCTACATGGTACTCAGCAGCAGATCACAATAGGCTTAGCATTGAAGTGATAGCCGCATACCTAAGTGCAGAAGATTACTACGACGAGCTCCAGGAGAAGTATGCTTACTGGTTAAATGCCATACACAATCACGGTTATCTCTTGAATTTCATTTCTTTACACGAAATCCAAACCGTTATTCAAAAGGTAGCCCAGAAAATTGGTTCCAACCTCATTATCTTACCAACACCACAGGAACGACTAGACGTGGTAAATCAGAATGGCACAATAATATTGTATGGATACTTAAATATTGTTGAACCAAACATGTACGATTTGATACATATAACACCAACTCCACACTTAATCAAAGGTAACGAATTCGCAGTGGCCGACATAAAATCTTCCACCTTGGCTGTTGATTATACCCATCAAACATATTTCAATCTAGACGAAAGGGAATTGAAGAGTTGCACTACTATAGCCAATCACGTGTTCCTGTGTAGCCCAACCATAGTGCACAGCATCGAAAACAGCCCATCTTGTGTAATTGATGAAATTTATGATCGTTATCCAAAGACCATATGTGAGATGCGTCAGTTCAAGCTGACTGGTACAGTTTGGAAGGCCTTGGTGACGAGAAACACTTGGTTATACATGACTAATGAAACCAAGGTCGCCTCCATATTCTGCAAAGGAGCTAGAAAGGAATTACTTCTAAATACCACAGGAATTATACACACTGCTGATTACTGTTATCTGAAAACAAGAGAGATAACCTTAAAAACCAAATTGGATCAAACAATAGAGGTCATCTGCAGCCATATAAGGGAAGTTCCCCCACGATTAAACATTTCCAACTTTAATAAATCACCAGCATTGCTGCAACCAGGAGTTTTGATTCAACCAGACGAGCAAATCTTACAATATATGGAGGAGCCCAAGATAGATCCAGCTATCTTACACAACACGCTGATACTCTACTCAACCACATCAATATCATCTGCCTTCATTCTTTTCCTGGTCATCCTCATCTGGAAGTACTGGTTCACCCTCAAAAGGACCTTTCAATTTTGTTATACTGGATGTTCCAAGCGACAAGCAAAACCCAAGGAAGGAAGACAACCATCACCACAAACTTCAATAGAACAGCGATTCAATCGTGTATTGGAATCTGGCGGCCCCCAGCATGTTCCTACCTGAACAAAAAAATAATTTCTCAACATGTTCATACATAATTTCTTAATCACGTTCATGTTCACGTTCACTACAATTCCGATTTCTCAAATGCAAAAGAATTTGTCATTTTGCTTATTTTGTACATTTCCTCCAATCAGGTCAAAATTTAATCAAACGTAAGTTCACTTACTCATGTTCTTGCATCATTCATAAAAATATTTCACGAAAATATTTCCGCATGCATTGCCCCAATCTGGGTCAATGATTGCAAGGTAAACATGACGAAGTGAACTTACGACAATAGCGAAATTTATCATGTAAGCGTAAAAATTGTATTTAAGTTCTTGTATTAGCACAATAAAATCCAGTGTAAGTTTAGAATCAAAAAATCGAAGTTCTTTCTTTTTTTCAAGTAACTTACGCCCGCTTAGCAAGCACTTAAATTAAGTTTGAGTGTCTGTTACAATGGGTGAGCAAATTCCTTCCAATATGTCGTCATGTTATAGAAAATAACCAATTTCCACTCATTGGACACTAGATGCGTGGGACCCATTCGCTCAAAATATATTCCTGGTTGCGATTCAAAAGGACTTACTTCTACGTATGGGTTGCTCAAGACTGGCATTATCAAGCAACTTAGAAATAGTAGACTTGAAAGGGAGCTTGTATAGCGACGCTTTTTAGAAGTAGACTGGCCCTGATCTTGATCTCTTGAAGTTGATTTTTCTTCGTTAATTGTGTCACTGGTTTGATTGTAATTTGTCTTATATTTGGTATCTCGTTCCTTCCTGGATGCATCGGTAGTTCCCTCACTTCCTTTTCGCAACTTCATTTCGTCTTCGGCTGAAATAATCACTGATTCTTGATCTTGAATGATTGGCAATGGGGAAAGTTTATGTATTGGTCTCCTCAGTATGCCAGCTGTAGTCTTGACGTCGGCTGCACGAATTAATCCATCCTTTCCTTTGATAGTTTGAATGATGTGGCCCAAAGGCCATTTTAGCACGGGCAAGTTATCTTCCTTGATTAAGACCATCATTCCGGTCTGAGTATTGTCACATCGTTGCTTCCATTTATAGCGATGTTGTAACTCGTTTAAATATTCCTTGGACCATCGCTCCCAAAATTGATTTTTTACTTGAGACACCAATTTGCAACGTTGAAGTAAGCTGCTATGTACTGACTGAGCCTGTGGATCGACAGTGCTAGTCAATGGCTCTCCG
Organism: Dioctria linearis; assembly: GCA_963930735.1. Taxonomy (NCBI): domain Eukaryota; kingdom Metazoa; phylum Arthropoda; class Insecta; order Diptera; family Asilidae; genus Dioctria; species Dioctria linearis. The sequence continues at coordinate 54,221,928 of OZ005744.1, forward strand.
ATTAAAAAATGCCCAGGAGTGCGAACAGTAAGATCGTTCGGGTCAACTGATAGTGGGGTAGTGGCCTGGAATTTAATATTGCTTCAATTTCAATTATTACGGTCTCTAATTCCTCGTAGGTGAGAGACGCCGATGCTAAGCTTCGCTGAAGCAAGTGTTTAGCAGATTTCACAGCCGCCTCCCATAGTCCACCGAGGTGCGGTGCTCTTGGGGGTATAAAATGAAAGTCAACACCTTTCATGCTGCAAAATGTAGAGATTTTATGGTGTGAATTATCTGAGCAAATTACGTCTTTCAGTTCTGTCAATGGGTTTCTTGCTCCCACAAAATTCGTGGCATTGTCACAGTACAAGTTCTGCAATTGCCTCGTCCTTGCAATAGTTATTATTAAAGTATAGATGATCACTATTACTCTGTTTAAGCTTGTTTAACTTCTTGTTGTTGTTCGTGAAGGCGGTCCATAGTGATTCTAATTGATCTGATACCTTATTCAGGTATTCTAGGTTCCCGCGAGTCACACGCTGAGGGGTATCAAAGTTAAAAGACTGTAATAGGTCTTCAATTTTTCCTTCTATCTCGGATTGGTGAGACGCTAATGCCTCCATGGTGAGTACCTTATCGTCTTTCGTCTTTGTGTTTGATGTATGTGTTATACTGATCTCGTGGCGATCACGTCGGGGTCACCAAAAAAATGTTTTTACCGCGACAAGAATTAGGTTGCCGCCTGGATAGGTACTGCAGCAGGTTCAGATACCTGTGCTTGTAGTTATGGTGTAATGGTACAAAACCTATGCACAACGATAGAATATCCAGAAGCTCAGGTTCAGATAGATGTGCTTGTAGTTATGGTGCAACGGTACAAAACCTATGCACAATTTTCGAAGCTGAAAATGAACTGCACTTAGCAGACTCAATCAAAATAAAACGTTCACTTTTAATGATAAAATGATACTTTATTCTTTACTGTTATTCCTCTGTTTATATACATAAATTCATACCGAGTCATTAATTAATTGAAGTTGATTACCTAAACATTAAACACAAAATTCATACCATGTCATTGCCTTGATGAATGGAAAGTGATTACGTTAACATTAATTTTCTTTGAGTGCAATATAGTTTACGTTGGCATTAAATTTACTTTTTAAATGCAAGAGAAATTGACCTATATTAATTGCTATGCAAAATGAAATTGTTATTGAGCAATGAAACTTGATTATTATGAATTTGGTTTATGTATATCGGATATCGTCCTATTTTCATACATTGAGTGACACATATACACTATTATTTTGTTTTGCTAGTCTTACTTTCCATCGCCTTTCAGCGTCTTTGGTATTCTCCACATACGGGAATTGGAAGACCGAGGTTGGGGACGAGTGGTTAAATGGTAGGTAGTTCATCTCACTGCTCTTCGACGGCCAGGATGTTCGGGTAGGAGTCTGGAGGATGGTGGCCGGTCTGGGCGGCGAGTCTTCTGACCACGCACACGCTTTAAGAGATTAAAATGAGGCTAAGGATAACACCCATGCTTTGACACTTTAGCCAGGGTGGATGGGGGTGTTGGGCCCATTCATGTCAAAGCCAGGACTCCCTCAACAACATGAGTCCACGTCAGCGCTCTCTCTCTCCCGCTTTCTCTAGGCGTCGAACACTCTCCGGGTGGATACAATATTTGTATGGTGTTGACCTTCTTTCATTTCAGCACTGCAGCGCTGGTATTATATTAAACATAATCTTTGCTTTTCAAGTTTTCAGGTTGCACCAGTGGAGACAAGCCATACCCAGCGACGTAAGAGTTTTTTTGTCGGTCCGTCCGTCTAAAGTTCCATGAAGACAATTCAGTTGTCTGTTTTTGTGTTTTTTATATATTTCTTTTTATTATTTCGCACAGTTTAACAAGCACTGAGGGGACGTGGGTGGCAAGAACCAGCCCAAGCCGGCTGATCGCTAGCGGCAATATGCTGTGCGGCTACCCAGATATGTCCCCAAGGTGATTTTTGCAGCGGGAGGTGTCAGTTGCGGCTCCTATCTGCATTCATGGTAAGATGGGTGCAGGTAGGGCTGACAACGTGCGTGCGCTGCGCTACACCATACCCGCGCTCCATAGCTGGTAACACGTCATTGATTATTGTGTTAGATCAATTTACCAAGTTTGTAGTTCTCAAAGGAATTAGAAAGGCGACGGCGCAAGCCATAACCTTGTTCTTAGATCGAGAAGATTTCCACCTCTTTGGGGTCCCAGAAAGTCTGACGTCTGACAATGGTCCGCAATTTATTTCGGGAGACTTCAAAAATCTTTTGGCCTCTTACGGAGTCAAACACAATCGTATAGCCGTGTAGACCCCACAAGCCAATGCCTAAGAGCGGGTGAATAGAAGCATTCTATCTTCACTCGGCGCATATATCGGCCAAGATCATCGAAATTGGGACGAAACCATTTCAGCAATAAGGTGTGCATTAAGAAATGTTATTCACGAGTCCACCGGTTTTAGCCCATATCATCTTGCCACTGGGAAGAACATGGTTACACACGGGACCACATATGAACTCCTACAGGCGCTAGAGGAGTGGAAAATCTAAGAAAGGCTCAGATACGACACCAAAAGAATTACACTCTGCGCTGCAAGGCGAGAAAATACTCTCCTGGACAAGAAGTCTACCGCCACAACTTTGCGCAAAGTGATTTAAGTAAGAGATACAATGCTAAACTCGACAAAAAATTCCTAAAATGCCGAATCACGCAGCCTGTAGGTTCTTCCTCTTTTAAAATCGAAGATCTTCAAGGCAAGGCATTAGGCATATATCACGCCAAGGATTTCAAGCCTGGCTAGCAGCGATCAGGGTGTGGGCCAGCCCCACGTTGAACAGTAATAAATTCTGGTAGCCCCAAAAAGGCATCCAACCAGCGTCACTGGTAACAACAGGATCACAAAGAGCCGCCTAGGACTCGACATTGCCTGGCGGTCGTTATACCTTGAATTAAAGTATGAGTTAGACCAATTTTTTTCCCTTCCCATATGATAAGCCCAATTCAGCGATCCGAAGTACATTAGTATTAATCTCACGTTAGTAGCAGACACAGAATCTACTTCCGATTGGATAGTTGAGCATTGAATGTCAACTGCATTAACAAGTTCTTGTAAATTCCCTAACATCGACGTTCGCCAAGAAATCTTACCATTGCGGAAGAGAAAACCCCAGGCTCGGAAATAGTGCCAGCAGGCAATATTCCGAGCCTGCCCTGTAACAAGAGGCTCAGATCGATCAAGTGCGAATTGAAAAATATAAATAAAAATGGAATAAATAACTGGGGAAGCTGAGACCTAATATTTGCTTACGCTTAACTGAAGAGAAAAATGTAAATAAACAAGGCAATTTGGTCTTGCGCGTGGGTTAGCCTTATCTACATTTGAGAAATTGTCGCTCAATGCTGGTTGCACCTTGGTCGGGTTCGACTCTTCAGTGCAACTGGTATTTAATTCTTCAGTAAGGCACACAAAGTCTGCTGGATATGCTATCAATCATCTAAGAGTTCTGACAATGATGTCGCGCTATAAACACCTTTACTCCGTATCAAATAGCCAAGACCCCGGACTGCATTTACCTACAAAAATGAAATTAATTGGGAAGCATCATGCAAAATGGATTAGCAGGATTGATAGGTTTCGTACTTGGGTAGAGATCCGAGCTTTCCAACACGATTGTCAAAATACAGCTGAATTCGTAAAATTAAAATTCTTTAGAAACAACAAAACAAGAAAAGAGTAATGTACGATTGAGGGGATACTCTTTTGTTACACCCACTTGTCTATGCGCGGCGCGTGTATGTATGGGTACGTGTGTATATGTGTGTTTATGTGGGTGTGTGTGTGTCAAAGGCCTGGTTGCGACCTCCCCCTTCACTCCACATCTCCCTCTCCTAGTATTTGGTTATATCGGGTGGTATTACACTATCGGCGTAAAGGCTTTTAGCATTTCATGAATTGACTAAAAATTTCAGACACATATTAGGGGTATTCACGCAATGTTGTATCAAAGAGTGTATCGTTGTAAAAGATGTATTTGATTACAACCCAGTAAAGTAATACAAGGCCTATGCATATAAAATGCAATACAAGGGTCTTGTATTTTTACATTCACAAATTCAATACAAATTGGCAGTGTAAACTGACTTGTATAGTTGTACTTAGGAGGTCAGATTGAACGTCAAATTTCAGGGTATGCAGAGGGGGAGGGGAGTGTCCTAGGAAAATTTCCAACATGCCAAATGAAAGATCCTTTTGAGGACTATCGACTGGTGCACTTATATTTTTTCGAGGTGGTACTGGGTTGATTTAGCTGGGTGTTTAATTTACATCTACTCGCATCACGGTTTTCCCCCACAAAAAAAGGTATTGCAAATTTGTAAACCCAAAACATAAGTAATGGCGCATCAAACAGTATGAAACTTTCTGGAAAACTTAATAAAACATCACCGAAAAATAAAATTGGTGTGGTCGATTTACTTTTTCTCCCCTAAATTACTTAATAATGGTATTTGAAGTTCAGAAATTTGCTTTAATTATTTTCAATACTCGAACCTTTTTTGCGGCAGGAGGGGGGGGGGGGGGGGTTGGCGGAACAAAAAACCAACTTTGGATTCGTCTTTAGTTCGATGAAGGGATTAAAGTCATGAAAAAAAGTTAGGGGGGGTTGTTACCGTCACCCCCTCAGGACACAAATATGGCATGTGGGATGTATAATTAAAGCCCCCGCCGAGCTCTATCGATTGGCGTTTTTAAATTTTCAATCCGGTATACTTCGTAGTGTATTTTGTCCACCCTCTTACATTTTACCTGAGAGCCACTTTTTCACTTTGTCGGACCCTGCATCATAACGGATGCCCCTAGAGAAAAAATTTTACATTCAAATTAAAGGTAACAAAATTCTCTATCTACTAGAATGTTTTTATTTTCAATTGGACATATTTTCTCACTGAGCTTTTCCTCCCGAAGTTCAAAGTTTTTCCTCATCTGGGTCCCATATACCCCATTTCTACATATGAGTTATTTTTAAAAAAAAATTTCGATCATAGGCATAAGTGTTCGATTACAAAACTTTTTCATCTTTTCAAAAAAATTCCTCAGAAGCAACGTTATTCCGTAGAGAAGAGAAATTGTAAATTTGTACATCATCTCACGGCAAAAAGCCGTCGTTCTACTATTATTAAGTTTTCTCCTAAACTATCAGCCCGAGTGGAAAACTAATTGGAAATAAACGTTCCAAACAAAACAGGCTTCATTTTATCCGCTTACATTAGACTTAAAACGTGTATAACTAAGTAGTAATAGTAGAAATAAAAACTTTGAAAACGACCAAAACGGTCAGAAAACGCCATGAAAAACCGGCATTTCATTAATTTAAGCCGTTCTGTTGAGATACTTTTATTTTTATCTCAGCTATTTTTAACCGGATCTTATAATTCTTTTTTTCTATAATAACTACGACTCCTGGGAATCTTGATGATTTTTTCCAGGGCCGGGGAGAGCTCCTACGGGGCCATTTCATCACCGTTACATTTCGAAGTAAGGGTGTATTTACTCTTTTTTGTAAATTCTTGTTGTATTTTTACATCGGTTACACTGATACATTAAAGAGTGAATACCCCTAATGTAAAAAGTGGCTAAGTCAAAACCGGTACACTATCTGCCTAGTTTTCATGAAGTGTCTAGAGTCTAGACTTTTCGTGAAGTGCTGAGTTACGTCAAATGTCTACGACATATATATGTGCACATAGTTACACATCATCATGGTTGAAACCAAATTTCATATTAAGCAATTGAAATTTGTGTTTTGTAATATAAATAAGAACAATTTTTTTTTTTTTATAAATCTATATATATGTATATTGGTACATCGGTGCACCTTAGTATGGCTGGAGCCAATATTCATGTTGGAGCAAGTAGAATATTCAGCAATTTAGAGTACTTTTGAGATAATTTCTCATCATTTTTTCTCATCGTCTAAAAATATTATTTTTACAAGACACAGGTGCATATCAGATTTCATGCATATGCACTGTGTCTAAACTTTTTGTACTTTCCCACGTACGATTTCTCACGTCGTGGGAAAGTAACAATAAAAAATAAAAAAAGCTTTCATGGGCACCAGGGGAGCAGCTAGCCCGAACCTCGGGGAGTTGGAGTTTTAAAACCGCGGAGTAAAGTTCGATTTTTCGGGAAAGCCGTCGAAATTAGTGAAAAATAAAAATTGGTTAATATGTAAAAGTAGGAATTGTGTTTAGCATATTGAAAATTGTGAAAAATCATAAAGTGGATATCGTATCAAAGAAAATAATAAAAATTGTGTTTAGCATAAAGAGAATGTTGGATTTGTATTTAACACTCGAACCTGTGACCCTTTCCCTTTTTTAGCAAAAACGTGGATTAGGACATGAAAATAAAACACGATTTATAAGGAGAGATAGCGAACAGTTACTCATCGGAGTGTTTTCTTCTATCAGCGCCTGCACTCCTCCCGCCGATCGCTTCTCCCTGGACTTACCAGGAAGCACGAGGGATCAGAAACATAACAAATTGGTGGCAGCGGACCCAGCGAAAAATCAAAAATCAGTGCCTATAAAATAAATCAAAATAAAACAAATAGTTTTTTATATAATAAAATCTGCCAGAAACATAACAAATTGGTGGCAGCGGACCCAGCGAAAAAATCAAAAATCAGTGCCTATAAAATAAATCAAAATAAAACAAATAGTTTTTTATATAATAAAATCTGCCAGAAACATAACAAATTGGTGGCAGCGGACCCAGCGAAAAAATCAAAAATCAGTGCCTATAAAATAAATCAAAATAAAACAAATAGTTTTTTATATAATAAAATCTGCCAGAAACATAACAAATTGGTGGCAGCGGACCCAGCGAAAAAATCAAAAATCAGTGCCTATAAAATAAATCAAAATAAAACAAATAGTTTTTTATATAATAAAATCTGCCAGAAACATAACAAATTGGTGGCAGCGAACCCAGCGAAAAATCAAAAATCAGTGCCAATAAATTTAATCAATTCAATTATCCCTCTTCTAATTAATTAATTAATTAACTATGCAAAATAAAAAGTGATATTTTGTACAAAAATAAAAATAATAAGTGTTTTACATAAATCAATAAATACAGCTCAATGACCAGCATTTCTTACCAACTAAAATATAACGTAAACACAACAATAACATAGAGCATATAATATAACAAAATTGATTCAACAATAAATAAAAACATAATAAAAAAACAAACAAAAAACTAATAAAATATCTAACAAAAACAAAACAAAATAATAAGCCCGGGTACCCAAGAAAGGGTACTTAGAGGAAACATTTTATAATCGTTTAGAGCGCCATAGTGCTCCAACGTGGGAAACTTGCGAGGCTTCATCCCTGCCTCAACGAGATGGTACAGTGACTCCAGAAGGACGACATTGAGAAATCTTCAACAGGGACGACCACTATACAACATCAAAAAACACTTCCAACTATTGTTAATCTTCAACACCAACATCTTCAACTACATTACCAGAAGAAGGCGAGATGCCAGCTACTATCTGGTTAGAACGAAAGGTAGCGTGAAAACATTTCCTTTTTCTCAGTATTTCAGATTCTTTTTAAATATATTAATGAACATATATAGTAGACTATATTTTAATGTAAATCAGTTTAAACATGGTGCAACATTTTTTTTTTGAGTGATATATGTTTCCCTGTAAAAATGATTAAACATAAATGTCACATATGTATATTTAGTTCAATTTACATTACATACACAAGTGAGTACCAACACGATTACTAAAATTTGTCTTCGAATCCAAGTCAAAAATTTCTACCCTTGACAAAGCTTTTTGCACATTTCCAAATAAATTACAAATTTGCTTCTCCCCCTGTGTACATTAAATAATAATATACATACATACTACTGAACGAAAGAGGGAAAACAATTTCCCCCATTTTCTTTTTCTTTTCAATTGCAACCTAATTTAAAATTAAATAAAAATTAATAAAAAAAAAATTTGAAATCTGCTCTTCCTAGAAGCGACCTCTGCGGCAAGACTTCGTGAGCTTGCTGGTCAGAGGACTTCGACAAAAATCTATATTCGATCTCCTGCGGTAGAACTTCGTGAGCCTATCGGTCAGGAGAGAGATATAAATTGGAAGAGCAATCAATCGTATAGATTTGTGACATCAGATAACAAAACATTTTTTTTTTATAGGGATATTATAGTACATATATAATAATTAAAAATACTACTCCTTTTTTTTCTTCGGTAAATTTTCTTTTTACTCTAGTTTCCCTAACTATCACTATATTTTCCCTCCAATTAATAAAATTGAATTCCCAATTTTAATTGTAGCAGAAATATTTTCAATGACGTTACAATCATTTCCTTGATATCAAAATCCCAAACAGTTTATTTAAACCTTTTTTTGCTTACTTCTTCTTTCGCCATAATAAAAATTTTTTTTATATATAATCAAAAAAAAACATGTCTTATCCTTCTAATAAAAATAAATCAAAACCTCGTAATACGGTCAAACCCAACAAATAATTATATTCCCTATTGCTCTATTTTTCTCACACATTACGTTATACAACTTTTCCTGTACTTATATATATATATCTACACATAATATTCCAGTGGCATACCAAACTGATTCTCTCTCTATCACTGTTAAGAATTTTAACTATTTGCTTTCTACTCGGCTGTGTTTTTTTTTATTAAATACAATTTTGTCATATCCTCTATACGCTCCATTACAAATTATAACGAAATCGAAACACAAAAGTATATAATACGCAAAGACATTTCAAACATCATAAAATATTATACTATATTTCTGTCGAATTTTCCGTCTATTACTTCGGAAATCAGTCATGACTGAAGAAACCGTTTCTTTCGATGAGCTATGCGCATCTCAAGTAGAAAAAAACAAGGAAATAAGGCTAATCCTAGGGGCTTATCACCAAGCCGGTAAAGCAAAGCGTACTAATACCTTTGTGAATGGTAAATTAAAACAACTCGAAGAAATATGGAGTGCCTTCGAGAAAACAGAAGAACAAATAGTTCAGCATAAAGACTTCACGACCGATCACGATTATTTCAAAGAATCGTGCTCAGACAAAACTGAGGACTGGTACATGTTGACGAAAGCAACACTTTCCGAAAGATTGAAATCAATCTCAGAAAGTACTATAAACCAGCAAAAACCCTTTCATATCCCATCACCCAGAGCTTCGTGGAGAATTCCAACCAAATCACAAGTTACAGAAGCTAATAAGGAAACAGATGGTCCACAAAATGAAAGTATTTTTAGAAGTCTAAATACAAAAATTAACTCAATTACAAGAGTTATACAATCATTAAACCCTGATACTTTACCTACAGTGAGTAAAACATACCTAGAACAAAAACTGGGTATCCTAAATAAACATTGGGCTGAATTCGAAGAACTCAACAATACAATCGAAATGCAATCTACGCCACAAGACCTAGAAAATAAATACTTTACTGAAGATATTTTCGGTAAAACAGAAGCAGAATATGAAGAAACTGTAATTGCTATTCAAGAACAGCTAGATACGCGCTTCCCTAATTACCAACATGACACACGAAATAACTCATCACACTTTCACAATGAAAGCACAGAAGTCAAAATTTCACATATCTCTCTATCAGAAATTAAATCGTTAATACCAAATTTTAACGGCGATACAAAAGACCTCCATAAATTCGTGTCATGTTGCGATGATATTAATAGACTTTATCCCAATACCGACCAAACAACCCTGTTTTCAATAATCAAAAGTAAGCTATTTGGAGATGCCTACAATGTACTTAAGTACAATGATACAAGCAGGTGGTCAGATTTGAAGCAAATACTACTCGAAACATTCGAAGTAAAATTAGAAAAGTCTGTACTCCAATCAAAACTCCAAAACACAAGACAAAGAGCAGGAGAGCCTGTCAAAGAATTCCTGCAACGAATTAATATGACACATGCTCAATTGAACGAAGCCACGCATTCATATACAACAGATAAACTACTGTTAAACTCTCTCGTAAAGGACAACGAAAAAAAAGCTATTAGAGCAATAGAGGATGGATTAATAAGCGAGCAACTCCAAACTCTGGCCAAACTCCACGAAAATAGAGCATTAAAGCCCATTACGTCATATATTGGCGAGCAAGCATTACGCCTAGAATCAAAGGCAACAAGATTAGCAACAAACTCTTCTCGCACTGTTCAATCAATGCAAGTGCAGAGCCCCTTTTGCTATAAATGCAAAGCACAGGGACATTTACCCCCAAATTGTCCACAAAATATTCGTACATACCCAACTCCAAATAAATATTTTTCAAATAATTTAAACAAAGGCAATCCTCCTAAGCAGGCTAGCACGTCCAACAGCACTACCCCTACATGCAGGTATTGTCACAAATTAGGACATACCATAGAAGTATGCAGGGCAAGGATAGCAAACCACGGGAATTTCTACAGAGGAAATATAAATCCCGTTGATCAAAATTTCAGAAAGCGAACGGAAAGTCCCAATAGAACTACAATTCCCCAAAAAGAGGTCAGCTTCAACCAGGTTCCAAATCTAAATTTTAGAAAAAATTCCCATTCCTCGACAATACAACCCCAAAATGAACCAAGATCAAACAAAGATCACGTACAAAATCCGGGAATATTTTTAACGCACTGGGAAAACAAATCAAGGCGAGAGGAATTAGTCGGCAGCCCCTCGCATATTCAAACAAAAGCCGACATACACACCAACCCAAATTAGATAATACACATTTATTAAAAGATCAAATAACGCTGAAAATTCCAATTATTATCAATTCCAACTCCATTACTATCTCTCTATTTACCAATGTGTGCTCCAATAAAGAAACAAAGTTCCTCGTAGACACAGGAGCAGAAATTAGTCTCATAAAGTTCAATACACTGAAAGCAGGTAGCACTTACTATAAAGATGCAATCTGCAAAATAAATACTTTATTTTCGGAATATAAAACTACAGAAGGATTAATATTAGCAAAATTGGCAACTATATCAAGCGAAGAATCTGTAATAGAACATCCCTTCCAAATAGTAGGAGAAAACTCAACCTTAGCATATGACGGCCTAATTGGCCACGTCTTCTTGTCCAGATACAACGCTTGTATCAATTATAAAAACAATTACATTTCCTTAGATGTGAAGCAATGTCATTCATCCTATCCCATAGAGCAATATCGCTCAGATTATCCAAATACATATCTTAGATATGCTAACAATGACAAGAAGTCCGAAACAAACAATGCAAGTGCTGATAAAAGCAAGTTTCCCAGTACTTCACGGGATTTAAATACCAAACGTGAAAAGTACCCCAACACAAATATCCTACAAAAAACGGAATATATTTTACAATCCAATGAAAACCGAAACGAATCGGACAAATTACATAATAAACTTATTACAATTCCCGCTCGCTCTGAATCCATAATTCAAATTCCAACTTTGTCAACTACGGAATCAGTATATTTTAAAAAAGAGGTAAAGCCAGGGTTGTTCATAGGTAATACCATAGTCAGCCCATCACAAGGAATGGCAAAAGTCCTAGTTCTCAACACGAATGAACAGGACGTCGAACTGGCAATTCATGACATGAATCCAGAATGCCATGACCTTAATGACTTCGATTGCATCTCCACGGATTCCAACAGAGATCCAATTAGGGGCAGAATAAAAAAACTGCACACCCTGATTAAATTGGATCACTGTAATTTGGAAGAAGCCGAGAGTATTCGGAAAATTTGTAAGGATTTCAACGATCTCTTCTACTTAGAAGGGGATTTCCTAACATTTACAAATGCAGCCGAGCACAAAATCGAAACAATCCCGAATAAACCACACATATTTACTAAACCGTACAGACTTCCAGAAACAAGCCGGAGAGAAATTACTCGGCAAATAAATGAAATGTTGGATTCAGAAATAATAAGTCCTTCAAATAGTCCGTGGAATTCTCCCCTACTTCTAGTTCCCAAAAAGCCGGATGAGCATGGGAACAAAAAATGGCGAGTCGTTGTAGATTTCCGCCGAGTAAATGACATTACTATTGGCGACGCGTACCCATTACCTAATATTACAGACATATTAGATCAATTGGGTAAGTCTAAATATTTCACAACGCTAGACCTCGCCAGCGGATTCCACCAAATTCGCATGGACGGGAAGGATAGAGCAAAAACTGCGTTTAGCACTCCTTATGGTCATTACGAGTTTAACCGTATGCCATTTGGATTAAAAGGTGCACCCGCAACCTTCCAACGTGCCATGAATAATGTCCTTTCCGGACTCCAAGGCATTTACTGTTTCGTATACATGGACGATATTGTAGTCCATGGATACAATCTTAAAGACCATAATATTAGGCTCGCAAATGTATTTAGCCGCCTTCGGGATTTCAATTTAAAATTACAACCCGATAAGTGCCATTTCCTAAGAAAGGAAATAATGTATCTAGGGCACATCATTACTGAAAATGGAGTCAAGCCAGACCCGGCAAAAATTAAATCAGTTCAATCTTATTCTAGACCCAAGAAGGAAAAGGATATAAAAGCCTTCCTTGGTTTCGTCGGCTATTATCGCCGCTTTATTCCAAATTTTTCTAAAATCGCGAAACCTCTTACTAACCTTCTGAAGAAGGACACACCTTTCAAGTTCGACGCAATTTGCGATGAAGCATTTTGCGAATTACGAAACAAATTAATATCAGCACCAATTTTATCCTATCCAGATTTCGACAAAGAATTTTTTGTCACCTCCGATGCCAGTGACTACGCCATCGGAGCAGTTCTTTCTCAAGCAGATGATCAAGGAGATCACCCAATGGCCTACGTGAGTCGAGTTCTTAATGGTGCAGAAACTCGGTACTCAACAATTGAAAAAGAGCTTTTGGCAATTGTTTTCGCAGTTGAGCAATTCAGGCCATACGTTTATGGTAGACGGTTTACCATCATAACTGACCATAAGCCATTAGTATGGCTAATGAATCTAAAGGATCATTCCTCAAGACTAATGAGATGGAGAATACGTCTTGAGGAATATGACTATAGAATAATTCATAAACCTGGAAAACTCAACACAAATGCAGACGCTCTCAGTAGAGCTATCCCAGAAAATTCCGTAAAATCAACGGAACCCAATACTTATGTAAATGTAGTAACCAGGAATCAAGCCAAAGCTCAGGCGAATTTAGATACACCCAATCCAAATATTACTACTCCAAATCCAGATTTATCAATGGTAAACAGTTCCTCAGTGATAATAACTGAAACCGATTTCCCATTACCTTTAACTAAAAATACTAATCCCAAATTTTTCATCTTGCCAATGCAAGATACAGAACTTGAAAAAGTGCTAAAGTCTAAATTAAAACTTTCAGACAAACCTCCACTACTAGAAAACGAACTGAACTTCTTTAAGAAGAAAGACTCCACAGTAGTCATCTCAAAAGTCAATCTACCTTGCCGATCACAAAGAGATAGATTAGACATTGAAAAGATTCTAACTGAGATCTGCTCATATACAGAAGCAAATCAGTTAAGTCAAATAAATATCTCCTTCCCAGTATTAGACCAACAAAATCTATCAATTATTAAAAACATTTTTACCAAAGTCTTCGTTAACCAACAAATAAATATCAAACTTCATCAAGATTCCATAAAGTATTTATCCAACAGCAGGGATATTGAACAAGTTCTAAAAGATTTCCATTCTTTACCAACGGGAGGCCATCAAGGCGTCTCCCGTACAATTAAGAGAATTAAAAAACAATTCTATTGGCCTGGCATGTCAGACGATGTTGTAAGATATGTAAGAAAATGTAAACCTTGTTAAGTAAACAAAGTATCCAGAAATCCTAAGATTCCTATGAAAATCTCAAGCATAAGCTCAAAACCTTTTGAAAGAGTGTACCTAGATGTTGTAGGACCTCTCCCAATTTCCCATTCTGGAAATAAATACATCCTTACATTTCAAGACGACCTTTCAAAATTCTCGGAGGCTATTCCCATAGTCAACACGGAATCTAAGACATTAGCGGAAGCCTTCACGACAACAATAGTTTGTCGACATGGCATTCCAGAAAGTATCCTAACAGATCAGGGATCTAACCTCATAGGTGGCATGTTCGCCGAGGTATCCAAACTGCTAAAGATCAAAAGGCTCAAGACTACTCCATATCACCCTCAAACAAATGGTGCATTGGAGAGGAGTCATAAAACTTTAGCAGAATACCTCAGATCTTATGTAGCGAAAGATCCGCAAGACTGGGATACATGGATTCCATACGCCATGTTCGTCTATAATACCACCCCTCATTCGAGTACAAATTATACTCCCCGCGAACTCCTGTACGGATTCCCAGCCGAAATCGCAAATAACTTAAAATCATCTCCGACCGTTTGCTATAACTACGATAATTATGCAAACGAGTTAAAAGCACGTCTACAACACAGCTATAAAATTGCGAAAGATATAGCCATGGCCAACAAAGGGAAATCAAAACTTCAGTACGACAAAAATTCTATCCCGAAAACCTTTAATATTGGAGACAAAGTCTTGTTAAAAAGCAGAGTGAGAGATAACAAATTTTCACCACTCTGGACAGGTCCACACGTGATTATAGAAATTAATTCCCCTGAAAACTCCACTGTAAAAATAAATAATAAAAATAAGAGAGTCCACAATAACGACTTGAAACTTTTTACAGATTAATATAAAAGCTTCATTCGCTTCAAAAAAAAAAACACATTCACAAATGAATATAACAATATCATCTTCCAGGTCCTCACAATGATACAATTGGCATTCATTTTAATTTGCATCCCCCTCATCTCCAGCTCGGGGATAGAAGTAAAGCAAATAAATGCCAGCGCGGGCATTTATTTCGAGGAAATTGGCAGGGCCAATTTTTACACGAACGAATGGAAAATCGTAACCTACTACGATCTAGAAAATTTCAAGTCAGAATTCAGGAACATCAAATTCATCACGGAGCAAATTACGGCTATCTGCAAGAAATTGGATGGGAATTCAGCAATGGCACACACTTGTAACGGTACGTTGCTACAGATAAACCTTATCATAGCAAATATAGAATATAAAAATATGCTCCTAATAACTCAAAGCAGAAAACAAAGAGCACTTTTAAATGTAATAGGATCAATTTCCAAAGCTCTTTTCGGTACATTAGATGAAGATGATGCCAAGCTATATGATGAACAAATTCACAACCTCACTTTAAACCAAAACTCCCTCCTTTCCCTCATGAAAAGCCAAACAGCAATAATAGAAGCAACAGCTCAAATTTTTAATAAAACCAAGGCCGCAATTGAAAAGGAATTCCTGAATATGCATAAAAAACTAATTTCGATTCAAATATCTACATCGCTAATGGAAAATAGAACACTGGATAACCAAATATCCATTGAATTAGAATCACTCGTCTCACTTGTTTCATTAATGACATTCAGATATCAAAGTACACAGTCAGAATTAATAGATCTTTTAATTGATTCCAAACATGGAAAATTTCACCCTACACTAATATCACCTAATAAGATTGAAAAAATTTTATCCAAAATTAGGCAGGAGCTGCCGAGTTCAATGATGCTTCCCATAAATTCCAGAGACAATATATTTTCACAAATCTATAAACTAAGCACAATATCTGCAAATGTTTTCAACAACAAAATAAATATAGAACTTCGAATCCCACTTCCTTTTAAAGAATCCTACCAAAATTTCAAAGCAATGCCATTACCGACAATCCTAAACGCTTCATTCATATATATTGAACCATTAAAGGAATATATATTAATTGATTACAATCGTGATCACTACATCGAATTAACACTACAGGAAATCCACAATTGCGCAACGTTGGACCATACTCACTTTTATTGCAAAATTTCATCACCCATTTTAAATACAAACAATAGAGTAAATCAATGTGAAATTAATTTAATAAAAAAGGAACCTATTACAGCAAATTGTAAAATTTTGACTTCAAATCAGAACTACTATATGACACAATTATCAAACCAAAATGCATGGCTTTTCTCCCTTAAAAAACCCTTCCATATAGATATCATTTGTGAAGATTCCATTAGTTCACGAACCCTGGAAGGCATGGGAACAATATATATTTACCCAGGTTGTTATGTCCGCAGCAAAGAATTGATCCTGCACGGACATAACGTAAAAATATCAAAATTCAACTCCCATTTCATACCAACAACAAACATTTCCAACATAATCGAAAATATGACGCTTCTCTCTATGGAAACGTATATAATAAGAAATCCCTTAAATATCACGAACAACATGGACCTCGAAGAAATTTTAAAATCCATCCATCTTCAAAAAGAACGGGAATCAAACCCACTAAACCCAACTAATAAGCATCATATCCATCACTATGCGCTATCATATTCGACATTAGCATTAGTGATAACTGTTCTATTCATCTACCTGTACATTAAATACAGACCAAAAGATCGCAAATCAAACGAAATATGTGCTGAACACCAACTGGAAAACGCGCCTATTGCGGCACCGAGAACAGCAAACTTCAATATTACTCCTGCCCCCAACAGAAGAACGGCAGAGAGCTTCCCCAATTAATGTTAGAACATCCACTGGACTCATGCGTTATAGCGAAAAGTACAAGGTACCCAAACTATAACGAACAAATAACTGGCACAGTAACCATTTCCATCCTTTAAATATTAAACACCTTCCCCTCCAAGAGATCAAATGAAGAATAAATGAAATTTAAAGGAACAATACAAAATTGTTTTTTCCTTATGAAAAATATTTCCTTTTTTTCTCCATTCCCATTAGAAAACAGTCTAAGAGACAAATAATACCCACACATTCCATTGCGTGTGCACTTGTGTATGTGTGAAATTGAATGTAAAGAAAAATGTGAATATCCAAAAATGATAAGGAATAAAGAAATATATATGTACATAGTATAACAAATAAAATAAAATAAATTAAGGAATATAAAAAAAAAATACATATAGAGACTTGAAATAAATATAGCATCGAAAAAATTATAAAAGCTATCTGAAATTATAAATACGATATTTTCATACATATAAAATAAATAAGTAACAATAAAAAAAAAATATAAGTATACCAAAATATTTAAGCGAATAAACAAATAAGATAATCTAGTTAACTCCAAATCTTGCAGACTATAATTACGTTATTAACGTCAATTTACGTCAATTTTCCTCGATTAAACTTAATCAATACCAATATGTATATAAACAACAGAGTACTTCTGTCAAACTTTTTAGGAATATTTTTTTTTATTATTTCATTCCCTTTTTTTTCTCTCTCTCCTTTTATCTTCCTTTCTCTTCATAAAAACATCATTGTATTAGCCGGTACCATAGCCGCACACATAAGTCACGAAATTTGGGTGAGATTCTCCAAACCAAATTTTTACAAATTATTACCAAAATAAAAAAATTAAGAACAAAGAAACAAAAGTAGAACAACGCAGCCAAACACAAAAAAAATACAATAATTTTTAAACAAAATAATAATAAATAACAAAACCAATCTACATTTTAAATCATTTATTATAAAAAAAAGAACATTGAAAAAAAATAGAAAATTCAAAAGCCGCCCTCAGTGTCCCAGTCCTGCTCAATGGGCGCCGGATCAGGACCATTTCCCCACGACAGGATGGGAAGTGGATATGATTCTCCGATTAATACCGCGTATCCACCTAGAATGAAGAAAAAAAAAACACAAAAAATAATAATCATACAAGAGCATAAAAATTTCAAATACAACGACTTACCCAAGAATGAAACTCCCATCTCATAATCAGGGGACAACAGGAAACTACACTCATAATAGGTGTCTGCGACGGGTGGGCCACCCCAAAGCGGCAAGCTCTGTCGTCCAGCGGCATGCCAGACTATACGCAGGGGCCCATTCCACCCAGGCAACACGTACAGGACATAAACACCGGTGACCCGAACACAATAAAACTCCGGGGCACGATATAAATCATGGCCGACTTCTTGCACGAAAATCATTTTTACTAATGAGGTCCACAAACAACCTAAAGACCTCAGTAGGCAAAAGCAAGATCAACTAAACAAAAATTAAAACAACTTCGCTATCACCATTAACAAAACCCCTTACGTTAGCACAAACGGTAACCAAAACATCGCACCTATCCCAAGCACGCCGAATTACGCCAACGTAATCTTAACGCCGAGTCGACAAGCATTTAAATAAAAAAAAAGGAATCGCAAGAACAAATCACTAGATAAAGGGCTAAGGAGAATCTCACACGAACGCTTATCAGCTAAATACTTTATAATGACTCTATCAAGATTACGATAGAACTATACCACTACCTTTTTTTTCCCCTATCTCTTTCCACCATCCTCCCTGGGATGAAAATAAATGTCCACCAATTCAATATTTATCCTAGTTCTTTAAATAAGACAAAAAATTAATACATATATGTATATATAATAATAAAATAAATAGGTAGCTATTACATATATTTCAATGAACAAGTATGCATCCTGTATTGTACAATTATTCCCATCGTATATAAAATCGAAAACTTGTTTAAATCGATAATTTAAAATAAAAAGATGTAATTAGAAGTATCACACTATGTACATGTAGTCCGTAATAATACCTAACAGCAGACATATTCTTAGTATATAAGTACATCATCAACATGTAACCTTATGATCATCAGAAACAAAGATTAAGTTGCTTAAAAAGAAAGTTTTCTTCTCAAGAGAATAAAACTTTCTTTTCCCCAAGGGGGAGGGATGTTGTGACCCGGGTGCCTATACCCCGAATCACAATCAGAAGGTCATCACATCAATATATTGGCCCATACAATATATTGATGTATCAGAAATGACCCTGAAAAATAAAATTTATTTAATTAAAAAATTCATCTAAATTTCATTTGCATTTAAAAATGCATTTTCGTACTGCAACAAAATGCAATTTAGCATAAATTGCATTTTGTTATCAGTCAAACATTACGTTCTCACGGTATGTTTGCATACCTACATGCAGTACCTACCTACATACAGCTTTTCCGGTAAATTCATGAAAATTAATTGTATGTACATACATACACACCATTACTCTCATCGTCTAAAAATATTATTTTTACAAGACACAGGTGCATATCAGATTTCATGCATATGCACTGTGTCTAAACTTTTTGTACTTTCCCACGTACGATTTCTCACGTCGTGGGAAAGTAACAATAAAAAATAAAAAAAAGCTTTCATGGGCACCAGGGGAGCAGCTAGCCCGAACCTCGGGGAGTTGGAATTTTAAAACCGCGGAGTAAAGTTCGATTTTTCGGGAAAGCCGTCGAAATTAGTGAAAAATAAAAATTGGTTAATATGTAAAAGTAGGAATTGTGTTTAGCATATTGAAAATTGTGAAAAATCATAAAGTGGATATCGTATCAAAGAAAATAATAAAAATTGTGTTTAGCATAAAGAGAATGTTGGATTTGTATTTAACACTCGAACCTGTGACCCTTTCCTTTTTTAGCAAAAACGTGGATTAGGACATGAAAATAAAACACGATTTATAAGGAGAGATAGCGAACAGTTACTCATCGGAGTGTTTTCTTCTATCAGCGCCTGCACTCCTCCCGCCGATCGCTTCTCCCTGGACTTACCAGGAAGCACGAGGGATCAGAAACATATCAGTATATATATGTACCAGAGAGTTTATTTTCGTCATTTCTGCTCGGCATAATGTCATAATTAATTGCCATGGTAAATTCAAGGTCAACTAAACGGCTTAACTTTGCTTAGAAATAATAATTGAATTATTTGAATTTTATTGGCTTAATTTTGTTGTTGTTGTGCATGAATTTATTAGGTCATCCCGGCCCGGTCATAGAGAGGAGAACACTTATGAGTCAATCGCTTCCGCTATCCTTGAGCTTCCACTCCTTGAGGTGCGAGGAACAGAACGAATTCCTTTAAATTTTTTTTTTTGTTTTGGGTTTCGAGGAATAAATTTTGCGGTTGTGCGTCGAGAAATTTGAATTAAAAAAAAAAAATAAAAAAAACTTTTTTGCAGATTTTATAGACTTAGTAATCATGGAATAAATTGTGGTCAAGTGTTGCACATCCCAAAGGTGGGCCAGTGAATTAAATGTGCTGTACTTTGATGCCCTACTGAGTGCGTATCATTCCTCTTCCTTAGTCCCTTGAGTATGGTTTAGTTTTGTTAAGGTAACAGTGTAGGGTTGCTGGTGTTATAGCCCAACCTACTCCGATATCTGAAATTATCCAGATATCGCATTTCATACAAATTATATTACTTGCACATGTATCTTAAATATTTCCTGCTTAAGTGCAACGTAATTATCCATATATCACACTTCATACATGTGCCCTAAAATTGTATTACTTGCACATGTATCTAAATTATTTCCTGCTTAAGCGCAACATAAACAAGAAAATCATAAGCAAATCATGAAATACTTGAGACAAGACAAGCTGACCAAGCATAAATTACGTAAGTTATGAGGTTCACGGTCAAGCGACGGAGGTGTTGATAGCTGAATCAGCGACAAAAAGATAAGAAAATTGAACCGAGCCACGAATTAAAGAAAAGAAAAGCAGCGAGTTGCGCTTCATCCAACGATCGGTTCGGCAAGAATGATTTGAGTTTAGCGAATAACAAATAATAACTAAATTTTGTAAATTAATAGTACATCTATTATGAAATTTTAAGATGAAATGATAACTAAATTTTGTAAAAACCAGAGTGAAACTTGAAGAATAAATAGAAACCCAATTTTGTGGAACCGGGAACATTCGCGTTTTCGTTACTTAATCCTAGACAGACCTTTATTCTATTTACAGATTCTGGCACAGGACCCACCATATACTAGCGAAGTATAGAAAGGAGTATTGGAACACATTGCATTTGACATAACACTGGTGGCAGCGGTGGGATACAGGCACTGACCAGATGCTTGGAAAAATTCGATGAGGCGCAACTCAAGGACAGAAATCTCTTGGATCGAGCTGTAAATTACAAAATTGTTACAAAATTCATCATCCATTCAACTCAAGGACAGAAATCTCTTGGATCAAGCTGTAAATTACAAAATTATTACAAAATTCATCATACATTCAACTCACGGTCAGAAATCTCTTGGATCAAGCTGTAAATTACAAAATTATTACAAAATTCATCATCCATTCAACTCAAGGACAGAAATCTCTTGGATCAAGCTGTAAATTACAAAATTATTACAAAATTCATCATCCATTCAACTCAAGGACAAAAATCCAAATTATTACAAAATTCATCATCCATTCAACTCCATTCATCTTTAACCCGGCGATGGATAAAATAAAGTAAGCCTTAACTTCAATTATATCGTTTACGATAATTATATATATATATATATATATATATTAAAAAAAATGATACAAAGGTGTTTTTGTCTAAGAAAAAATTTCAATTAATTTTCATTATAATAATTTAAGGCTGAATTAATAAAAACAAAAGTAAAATAACAATCAATTACTAGTTTGAAAGTTTGAATTTGTGCTTTGGTCCTATAGTGGTTTGCGACGATTTTCTTTGCTTTGGACAAGGCTATGTGTTTTGTGTTCTAATCGCTAATAGTAGTTTTAAAAATTGATCCGATTTCTCTTCTCAATCATTAAGTGAAACTTCGACATAATTTACAATGGTTTCGTCTCAACGTAGATATTCGTGTGAAAATTTTTAACATAATCGCAATGTCTACTTTTAACATTTTAATACAATTCCCTGAATAGCATTTTTATTTGGATTTATATGGAATCTCGGTTTATTGGTTGAAAAAACTTTTTAAGAGAAAATGTGGTGAAAACGAGTTTTCCCTTCCTTTGTGAGAAATAGTGTAGCTGTAGCTGGTATGGTACTAAAACAATTTTTTTCTTTTTTCTTTTTTGCCAACGTTTCCTGTTGTATTTAACGTTTCATCAGGGTTATAAAATTAATAATTCACTTGACGAAATAGTAAAGACCTTTCAATTATCAATACATTACCTCAAGACAAATTACAATAATTAAAGTTATACAAAAACAAAAAAAAAAACAAAATTTAAAAAATTTAAAGATTTTATAAAGGCATCTCGTAGAAAGAACTAAGAAAATTTACGGTTGTCAGATAGCATCCTGGATACAAAAAATTATACAACAGTAGACAGTCTAGTAATATTAGGACAAAGTGGGGGTATAATACAAAACAATCTCTAGTATGATCACTCATTATAGTATTTTTGTACGAGTTCATGAGTGTCATATATGCTGGATCTGTACCTGTCCGAAAAGTAATATTGTTATACCCGAAGTAAGATGTTATAATTTCGAAAGATTCGACGTTCGACAATTTATCGATAGTCGGTATGTTGTAACACTTTCGACAGGCGATAATTTCGATAGAATATCACTGAACTTTGCTGAGTGTGATAGTACAAGCGAAGATTGAAATATGTATGTAAATTTAAGAAATTAGATTTATATGTTCCATTTTTTTTTAATTTATTCAATATAAAAGATTTTAGATATTAATTATATAGATTCTGCAAACTTGAAGTTATAAAAGTTGTAAGAATATTTCTTGAATGCTAAAATTAATACGGCAGTACATTTTGTTAGGCATATCCATAACATAATACCGTTGCCTTAAAAATGTCTTTTGTCCCGGTAATGCATAATTTCTTTGTTATTTTTGTTATCCTCCACAAATAAAGCAACTGCGCCTGAAAAATTCATAAATTCCAATTTTATTATTATTATAATTTATCAACAACTAGAAAAAGAATCTATAAATGTCATTTGTGTTAGGGGAAAAATTTCGGAAATGTCATTTGTGTTAGGGGAAAAAATTCGGAAATCATTTCGAAACAAGCAAAATCGCCTGTCGAACGAAAATCTTATAACATACCGCCAGATCGAAATCTTCGCTTCAATGATCGCTTTCGATGCGAAGTTATAACATGTCGCCACTGTATGTGTATCATTTCATCACTCTTATAATTGACAATGTTAATATTCTCAAAATCAAAACTATGGTCTCCCTCCTCAAAATGATGTTTGGCTAGGGCTGTCTTCTCTTTTTAAGATTATTGGTATTTCTGAAATCACATCCGTGTTGGTATGTTCTTTTCATTAATAGTTGTTTCGTTTGACCAATAAAACGTGCTTCACATGATTTACAATTAATTTTATATATAACATTAGACTGTAGTTGGTGTGATGCTTTCCTTCTAGAAAAATTCGCTTATTCCACATGTTAATACAATTGTGTTTAATAAATTTATGTAAAACTTCAGTACAATTTGCGACGTTCTCTTTTAAAACTATTTTACACTGCAATTTTTACAGATTAATCGTATGTGTGGTTTTATTAATTTCCATTAGTTTGAACGTAATATTGCATTCTTCGCGATTTCTTAATTTTGAGGTATAAAAATCACGAAGGAAATTCGATAACAAAAAGACAACAAAGTGAATTATCAGAAGCCTTTCGAATTTTTTAATTTATATTTTCATAGTTTCTAATAATAGAAATGAATCTTTATTCCTACAGTCTCTTTAATTTAGTTGAAAAACGAAAGAGTTCATCAGAAAGGAACCTCTTAAAAAGAAAAAAACAAAATCTATGGTGATACAAGAGCTTGCCTTGGAGCTAAGCGAGGTGCTGTAACATTTAATTGTTTCCAGTTTGGAGGTGTTATTATCCTTTCGGCGATTTCTCAATTTGTTGCACTACTACTTGGCTATTGTTTGTATGTCCCAAATTGGTGCTGTTAATTTGTGCTTGCGCTTTTATAATCAATACAAATTTATAAACTGAACTTAATACCCCGTTGATGGCATACAATTAAATTTTTCTCTCTTCTAAAGCTATTCACTTAAAATATTAATCTATTTCGCGAAGAAATTACTTTCCGAAGAAACACTAGCTACTCGATTCACATCCTTACTTTCTTCGAGCGTATTGCTGAGTCGCGTCCAAAATTCCCCCAACTACCAGATCCAGAGCCCCTTCACATGAGGCTGGGCTAGAGACGATACCTGAGGAAATTCCTGGAGAGGATACTGTTGAAAATAATATCACAGAAAACACTTCTCCTAAAATGTCATTCACGATAGCAGATGCTAGGCAAATCATCCCAGAATTCGATGGAAATCCTTCAGATCTCCATAAGTTTATCACGTGTTGTGATATAGTGTTTCTGAGCATAACTGATGCTAACCAAAAAACGGTTTTTCTAAACCTGGTCAAAACCAAACTCAGCGGCGAGCCCTATGACCTGGTAAAATATGGAGAGTTCGCAAACTGGGATACCTTGAAGGCTGAGTTGGAAGAAAATTTCCTCGAGTCCAGAAATTTGGTCGACATACAAGAAGAACTCTGTCGGGTAAAACAGAGTAATAAAGAAAGTATTAAAGACTACGGAAACGGAGTCAAGAAACTATTAGCACTATTAAATACAGTAACACAAACCAAGAACTCAGCGGTAAACAAAGAAAGGCAAAAGGAGAATGAAAAACTGGGTATTAGGGCATTTGAGGACGGTATTAAAGACCAGTTCCTCAAAACATTGGTTAAGGCAGCTAGGGCTGAAAAAGTTTTAAGAGCCTACTGGCTTATGCCGTACAGGAAGCAGAGCGCTTACCCCAACAACCCGTATACCCCCATCCGTCCCAACAAAGGGCAAAATTTCAATCCCCAAGAGGATCCATTCGTACAATTTGCAGAAAATTTGGTCATCTTGCAAGTAATTGCTTATTCGCGAGACCTAGTTTTCAGCCAACTACTTCCTTAGCAAATCAACGAGAACAATCACCAGTGGTAAAACGGGAGCGACATTCTATTTACTGCGCTTATTGCAAACATCCCAACCACCATATTTCCGAATGTAGAAATCGCGAATTCAATAATAGGAGATTCGAATTCAATTCGAATAATTATTATAGTAGTAACTCCAATGCACCAAGAAATACTCAGGTAAACGCAATAGGACGAGACGAATATAGACCTGGTACAGGTCAATTGACAGCAAAACCGCCAAATCATAAAATTTTTAAACATAACCCTCAGGCTACCCAAGACCCAAAGTCGATTAGGTATAATCAGGGAAACGTGATGTGGCGAGGTGGTCGAAACAACGAGCCTCCTCGCGTAAACCCCATTACGGTGCAAGCGGAAATACACCCACCTATGGAAAAGCCACAGGAAATACAAAACTAATAATTCCTCTGGAGTTTGTGGGGAACTCAATCACTATTAAGTTATATTCTTCCCTGGCCAAAAGTACAAATATCTTCTTAGTAGACACTGGGGCGGAAATCAGCCTAATGAAATCCGAATTAGTAAGGAATCCCCATTCAGTAAATACTCAAGATCGAACTAAAATCTGAAGTATTCTAGGCAAGTATGTAGAAACTTGCGGTCGAGCGACGACAGCCTGCAATTCGAATCTTATAAATTCAATCACCAGTTCCATCTAGTGGGAAAAACG
The DNA here is from genome assembly GCA_963930735.1 of Dioctria linearis. NCBI lineage: Eukaryota > Metazoa > Arthropoda > Insecta > Diptera > Asilidae > Dioctria > Dioctria linearis. Next base: position 54,247,599 of record OZ005744.1, read on the forward strand.
TCAGTCCACAGTATGACGCCATATTGGGCGGCGATTTCCTTAAAAATTTGAATGCACAAATCGACTATCAAAGTAAAATCTTACATATTTTTCTTGAACCTCAACTCTTATGTACAAGCCAAAACAATTCACATGTACCAGAAATCGTCAGGCAGAATCCGTCAACCAAAGTAGAATCTAGTGCTCACCACATAACCATTCCTAAAAGAAGTACGTCAGTGATAAGCCTACCGGTCGAACTGGACGGAGAGGTCACGTGTGGTAATTCTGAAATTAGACCCGGAGTCTTTATAGGTAATACCATTAGCAAAAACATAAATAATCGTGCTTTCGTGACTATTCTTAATATCAACGAATCTGATGCTGAAATTAGTGAACGAGAATTCAAACCTAACTGGGAATCTATGCGTAATTTTGATGTCCTTCAGACACGATACGAATTAGATCCCACCAAAGAACGTCTCAGACGCTTAACCAACCTAATACTCCTCGATCATTGTAATGAAGTGGAAAGGGAATCAGTAATCGAATTATGTAGCTGCTACAACGAACTATTAGCCGTACTGAATTATTTTTTTTTTTATATTATTAAGCCAAGCTCAGGGGATACCCTATGATGCAAAGCACAGCATGGCAGGAAGGAGATAGGCAAAGGATTAGGGGATATGAGGAGAATGGCGGAGGTGCCGATGTATGGCACCCTTAAACTTCCGCAGATTGTATGCCGGGGGAAAAACAGAAGATTGTAAGCTGTTCCACATTCGCACTGTTCGGGATAAAAAAGCATCACGGAATTTTACTGTACGGCCGAAAGTAATTTGAAGGGTTAAGGGATGTGCGTGGTTTGCAGCGCGAGTATTGCGTGCAGGAATCATTCTACAAGGGATTAGACTAGAGATTTCATCAGAACATTGACCATGCATATAGCGATAAAGGAGCGAAAGGCATCCAACATTGCGGCCGTGCTCGAGTGAGTCGATATGACAAGTTATTGCCAAATCGCCAATGAGCTTGAAGGCTCTCTTTTGGACAATATCCAATGAAGCTAGGGCTGTGCGACCAGCCCCGGCCCATATATGGGAGTTGTATTCCATTCTAGGTCTAATGTAGGACTTGTAGAGGAGCGCTAGATTTGACGGGCTGAAATATTTCTTACACCTTTTCAGAAATCCAAGACATTTCGATGCTTCTTTGGCAACAGAGAAGATGTGATCTGTCCAGTTTAACTTACTAGAAATATTAATGCCAAGAATGCTTAGTGACGTTGAATCAGAAATTAATGCTCCATCAAAAGAAACGGGTGTGGTTAAGTTATGATCTTGTTTTAATGAGATGAGACAGCTTTGGGTCTTAGATGCATTGAATTCGACGCGATTCGCTTTGCCCCAAGCGAGGATACTGTTAAGATCGTTATTCAATGATCTAGTAATGCAATCTCGTTTAACACATGCGGCATTCCCCCTGGATTCCGCAAGAGTGTCAAAGGAGTAAGCGAAATCAAGAGTACTGTCATCTGCGAAACTATGGATGGGATTGAAAGTAAGGGAAAGCAGATCATTAATGAAAATTAAAAAGAGAGTTGGAGAGATAACAGAGCCTTGAGGCACACCGGCATTTATGGGATGCGGTTCAGATGTAACGCCATCTAATACAACACGTATTTGGCGACTAGATAGGAAACTTTCAATCCATAATAGAAGAGGAGGAGACCAAGTGCTTTAAGTTTGGCTAAAAGGGCTGGATGCCAGACTCTATCAAAGCCCTTTGAAATATCCAGGGCAACGATTTTAGACTCACCAAAATTGTGAAGACTACGGTTCCAACGCTCCGTCAGAAAGGTCAGCAATTCTCCAGATGAGCGTCCAGCTCGGAAGCCATATTGGCGATCGTTGATGAGATGATTAGTTTCTAGATACTTCATTAATTTTGAGTTAATGATAGATTCAAAAACCTTTGAAAGAATCGAAGTGATCGCAATTGGTCGATAATTTGAGGGATCGCTACCCTCTCCTCTTTTGGGAATAGGCTGAACGTGAGCTAGTTTCCAAGCAGTTGGGAATTTTCCTGTCGAATAAGACAAGTAGAATAGTTTGCGCAGAGGTTTAGCCAAGGATGAGGCACAGCTTTTAATTAACAGGGGCGAAAAACCATCAGGACCTGCGGCTTTGGAGACGTTGAACCCCTTAAGGAACCTGAACACATCTCTCGTACGAACGTGTATTGGCTCTTGTACACATTCACACGGGCGATGCACACCAGGTGTTTGTGAAGTGGGTGGAAGATAAGAATTTGAAGCGGATCTAGCGGCTAAGATATTAGCTTTATCCAGGGAGTCGACAATCACTTCACCATTATTAAGTAGTGAAGGTATAGAGGAACTGGTGAAGTTGTTCCTGATGGTTTTGACCAGAGACCAGAAACCTTTGCTACTTTTGCGGCTTGCCAAGATTCTTTGTCTAATATTCTGGTCAAAAAGAAATTTTTCTCTCTGGATAATGGACTTGCAGGTGTTCCGTGCTGTCTTGTAGACTTGTTTCATTTCCGGACATGGATGCAATTGATAGGCGCGAAAATCAGACTCTTTCGCTTTTGTAGCTTGGTTGCACTTATCGTTAAACCAGGAACGATCATGCTGTTGTTGAGATCTGCTGTAAGAATACGGAATGTATTCACGCATGCCAAAATTTAGTATGTTAATAAATTCTAATGTGCATTCATCAACATTCCTCGAAGCAAAACAGACCGACCAATCAATTTCTCTAAGATACTTATTGAGACTTTCCCAATCAGCATTGTTATAGTGCCAAAGAAGCCTACTTGTTGGTGGAGAGGTAGGGCGGCACATGTTTGAGGTGGTAAATTGAGCCGTGATTAAACAATGGTCTGAATTTCCGAGAGGGGAACCGACTGAGATGGAATATTTGTGAGGATGAGATGTTATAAACAAGTCGAGTAAATTAGCTTTATCTCCAGCTGCATCAGGAGTTCGCGTTGGTGCATCCACTAGCTGTTGTAAATTAAATGATTCACAGAAGAGTTCAACGAAACGGCCCGCAGGACTTGTGGTAGAAGAATGTCTGAGCCACGGTATATTATGAACATTAAAATCGTCTGCCAGGACGATTTCGGAAGAGGGGGAGACAGAAAGCAAATGATCAATATTGTTGGAGATATTGTCAAATACGGATACCGTGTCGTCGTCAGACATATTTGGGCTGCGATAAAGGAAACAGAAGTATATGATGTGTTTGTGAAGTTTGAACCTAATCCAGATATAGTTAAACTCTGGATTGGCAGAAGGAAAATCTTCAAGAATAGTAAAAGCCACATCATTCCGAATATATACTGCGATCCCTCTATGCTGAGAAAAAAGAGACACGAAGCTGTAACCAGGGACGTGATACTGATTAATATCAGCATCAGAAACGACCTTGGTCTCACTTAGCGCAAGAATTGCCGGATTTTTTGAGTTAAGGTGGCAGTACACCGAAAACCGATTTGCTCTTAATCCGCGAATGTTGCAGAAATCTAAAATAAAATTCTGCATACTGAAGGCAAAAACAAAAAGCAAAAAAAAAAAGCGACACACAACAACACAAATATTTGGGCGCCACCAGCAGCAGTCAACGACACAGCGAGGTAAAAAAAGCAACAATAGTGTTATGCCTATTGCTGCTTTCAATACCTCAGACCGTGCAGTTCAATGACCACAGCTGGGTGCACCCGGATTGCTGATCAGTGACAAGCGCTAATGCATTTGCACTGATCACAGATGAAGAGAAGGAAAGGACACGTTACCGTGCTGCTGGCTTATATAATGTTGATAGGGCATAGAAGAGCCCTTCACTTGGCGGATAAAATTTATTTTATATTTATTTATTTAACGGTCGCGTCGGATTTTAAATAATTATATTTATCGATTTAGATGGAAACTTTTAAACTAGTACAACACTATCACTTGTTTTAAATTAATTAATTAGATCTGGTTAGATTAAATGATTTGATCTACAACACGAGGCAACGTCCGATCGGATTGACTCCACTCAACTCAAATTCCTATTTACGTAAAGCCTTACCGTTTACCTGACACACAAAAGAAGGAAATTAATAGACAAGTGGAAGGAATGTTAAAAGAAGGGATAATAAGTCCAAGTGACAGTCCCTGGAGCTTCCCATTATTATTAGTGCCAAAAAAAACCAGATAGTAACGGCAATAAGAAGTGGAGAGTGGTGGTCGACTATCGTCGATTGAATGACATCACGATAGGAGACGCCTATCCTCTCCCTAACATAGCAGATATCCTAGACCAATTAGGAAGGTCGAAGTATTTTACAGTCCTGGACCTTGCTAGTGGCTTTCAACAAATAAAACTGAACGAAGAAGATAAGACTAAAACCGCATTCAGTACCCCCTACGGTCATTTCCATTACAACCGCATGCCTTTCGGGCTCAAGAGAGCTCCCGCAACGTTTCAGAGACTGATGAATAACGTTCTCTCAGGATTGCAGGGTATAGAATATTTTGTGTACGTAGATGATATCGTTGTGCATGGGTATAACCTAAAGGACCACAACACAAAACTAGAAAAGGTTTTCAACAGGTTGCATCACATATCTTGGTCATCTGGTTACTGAAAGTGGTACCAAACCTGATCCGAAAAAAATAAGTGTCGTACAAAATTATCCTACACCAAGAACGGTGAAAGAAGTCCAATCATTTCTGGGTTTCGTTGGGTACTACCGTCGATTCATACACAACTTTGCGAAAATATCTAAGCCCTTGTCTAACATTTTGAAAAAGGACAAAAAATTCAAATGGGATGCCCATTGTGACGAATCGTTTACACGACTTCGACAAATTCTATGTTCAGCCCCCGTTTTACCTCATCCGTGTTTTGATCGACCATTCCTGGTGACTACAGACGCTAGCGATGTCGCTATTGGCGCAGTTTTGTCCCAAGGTAAAATCGGTCAGGATCGACCTATATGTTATGCAAGCCGCACGTTGAACCCCGCTGAAAGTAATTACTCTACGATCGAAAAAGAACTGTTAGCTATCGTATACGCAGTGGAACAATTTAGACCATACGTATGTGGAAACACGTTCACCGTGATAACTGATCACAAACCGCTAATCTGGCTTATTAATCTCAAAAATCCTTCTTCTCGCCTCATGCGTTGGCGAATACGACTGGAACAATATGACTACGAAGTAGTACATAAGCCTGGCAAGTTGAATGCTAATGCCGATGCACTCAGTCGTATGATACCCGAAGATAAGGAAATACTAGTAGTAACGAGAACTCAGGCCAGAAACGCTGAAGGAATCCATTTAGAGAACGCCAAGGAGATTTCAGTTATGGAGCCTAAGGAAATATCTATGGATCTGATAAAGGAGCAAGTCACGGTCAGCGAAGAATGTCTGCTGAATTCACCGATCAAAGAAAAATTTTTCATTGTGGACTATCGTCATTATTATCCCTTACAAAATATAATAGAAATACCAAAGACATTGAAACCAGGAGACGTAAAATGCTTAACACTAAATGATTGCCAGTATATGGTAGGACGATCTCATTTCCCCTTACGAACTACCGAAGACAAAGCGTCACTTAAAAAGGTACTGAATAAATTGTTGGATATCGCTAAGGATCAAAAGAAAAATGAGATACACATCTCAATACCCAAACTACCACCTGAGGATCAATCCGAAATTAAACACCTTTGTTCAAAAGTTTTAGAGAATATAAATTTCCGTTTCATTCTTTATTTAAACACAATGGTACATTTGACAAATCCCGACGATAACGAGTCAATTCTTAAAGATTTTCATTGCTCCTCACTAGGCGGTCATCAAGGGACCCAAAGAACGTACAAAAGAGTTTGAAAATTTTATCGCTGGAAAGGTATGAAAGAAGATATCAGGAATTTTATTCGGAAATGTTCAACGGCCTCCAAACCTTTCGAAAAAGTAAGCAATTGGAAGTAAATCTTTTCGACATCGACAAAATCGACGAACTAATAAATGCGGAACATAGAATTTCAAAAAGAGCCTTGTTTAATGCTGTACGTTGTCTATCTAAGTATGCTTTCGGTATTCTAAATGAAAATGACGCAAAGCACTACGACGAGCAGATTCAAATCCTCAATAGAAACGAGAACCATCTGCAAAAATTAATTCAAAATCAAACATGTTTGAGACTACTATAAATTTGTTCGCCAAAACGAGAGAATCAATTAGGGAAGAGTTTCAGAACATTGGAAAACAGTTAGCAAAATATTCGGAAATCTTAAACCGCGTGAATAAAGAAGAAGCTCTCACTAGCAAAACACTAGAGTTTGAAAAATTCATATCTTACGTTACTCTGTTGGTACTTAGGCATCAAAACACACAAAACACAATTTTAAACCTTTTACAGAATTTCAAACATAATAGACTGCATCCGATTATTCTTATCCCAAAGCAACTTATGAAAGCACTAAAGGATATTCAAAATAATATCCCGACAACCTTAACCTTACCAGCACCTTTAAGTGAAACCAATATTCAATATTATTACAGAGTCGGTGCGGTTGACAACTAAATTAAATAGGGCTTACATGCCAAATGTCAACCTAACCCAAGTTTCAAGAAAAAAGGGGCATTTCACTAGTCAAGTAACATTATCACTAAAACATTATTCCTAAACCACTTAGACGACGAAAGTCTAGAAAAACTGTACGCAGACCTAAGAGTTTTAAAGGAGCAAGAAAGCAAAGATCTGACCCCTGTGTCCGAACACGGTATACACCATTATACTACCATTTATGTTGTAATAGCAATAATTTTAATAACAGTAACTTATCTAATTTGTAAAAAGAAGCTAAAAGCCAAGATTAAAATAAAACCAAGTCTAGAAATACCTCTAGCCAAAAAGGAAATACCAAATATTTCGAAACGAGTCCAATTCGAAGATACAATACAAAATGTAAATGTGACGCCTAAACCAGCACCATTCTGTCGTACTACCAAGTAAAATTTAAATTGCTAAAGTAGAACTCTTGCAACAAAATGTTGCACTGACTTTTGTATTATTCAGATTATTGTGTATTTTGTTGGTGAGACGTGCATTACTTTTAAGGAAATTATGCGAAAATAAGAGTAAAATACTACTAAGCAAAAATAGCAATAGTGCGAAAAAAGGTAAAAATTTAGCAATAAGGTTTATTCGCAAAAAAAACAACAACAAAAAAAAACAATAATAATTGAAAAAAAAATGTATTTTTATACTAAATTCATGGTATAGTCTCATATTTTTTATACTAAATTCATAATATAGTTTTATATTTTTTACTAAATTTACGGTATAGTTTTATATTTTTTATTAAATTTATAGAATAGTTCGAAATTTATTAATATCGCTGTACTGAATTTATGGTGACGCAAAAATCATGGCACACAGTGCAGGATAGTACTATAAAGATAGCATTTTCTTTTTCTTTATCAAGATTTTTTTGAAATATTTCTAATAATGTTAAATGAATTCTTTGTAAATTTACTCATCTTAACAATAAAGCGACCCATTGTTGCGAATCGTGTTGGATTAAGAGCATCTGCAGGCGGACTAGGCTCGAATTTTAAATACAAAAGAACAGTAATATGTTTCATTAGTAAATTTTTTTTTTGTTTCAATAGTAAATTCTCGCCGGTTTCAGCTGTCACTATGGACCACATCTCGTTGCGTTTCCGTCGCCTGACATTTGTTTTGTTTATTTACGTATCTTGCTCATTAAAAGTCTCAGTCTTCAAAGGAAGAACTTCGACTTTCTCTAAGGGGGATGGTGTGTTATAGCCCAACCTACTCCGATATCTGAAATTATCCAGATATCGCATTTCATACAAATTATATTACTTGCACATGTATCTTAAATATTTCCTGCTTAAGTGCAACGTAATTATCCATATATCACACTTCATACATGTGCCCTAAAATTGTATTATTTGCACATGTATCTAATTTATTTCCTGCTTAAGCGCAACATAAACAAGAAAATCATAAGCAAATCATGAAATACTTGAGACAAGACAAGCTGACCAAGCATAAATTACGTAAGTTATGAGGTTCACGGTCAAGCGACGGAGGTGTTGATAGCTGAATCAGCGACAAAAAGATAAGAAAATTGAACCGAGCCACGAATTAAAGAAAAAAAAGCAGCGAGTTGCGCTTCATCCAACGATCGGTTCGGCAAGAATGATTTGAGTTTAGCGAATAACAAATAATAACTAAATTTTGTAAATTAATAGTAAATCTATTGTGAGATTTTAAAATGAAATGATAACTAAATTTTGTAAAAATCGGAGTGAAATTTGAAGAATAAATAGAAATTTAATTTTGTGGAACCGGGAACATTCGCGTTTTCGTTACTTAATCCTAGACAGACCTTTATTCTATTTACAGATTCTGGCACAGGACCCACCATATACTAGCGAAGTATAGAAAGGAGTATTGGAACACATTGCATTTGACATAACACTGGTCCCAAGTGTGCGAAATCTCTCCCGTGCAGAAGCAGCCATGTCGTATAGCTGTTAAGTATTTGTTTATATTCGAAAGTTTCCGGAGATATCAATAATACATATATCCGAGAAAGGTTAGTGAATGTGTGTCAGCTATAAATCTTTGATCATTAATAAACCCTGAATCTGTTAATTCAGAATTGAACTTGACCGGAATGAACGAGAATTGTTTGTGCCGAATGCTGGACTGATTCTGTTCCAGGTCTGAAGTGTAGAGATTATATCCTTTGGGCATCCACAGGAAAAGATGAGATAACTGAGAGCAGATAGCAGCCATATGCTGAGTCCTCCAAGTATCACCCACAGTTGAGAAAGAAAGATGTCTATTTGGCAAAGCACTCTTAGAAATGCATGCATTTGGAGACACCTTGAATTCACAGCGAAGTTAGTGATTGATTGATTGATAATCCATCTATCTTGACTGGCACACAGAGCGTTTCTTCAGGAACCCGTTGTCTTTCACACCAAAAGAGGTCTATTGCTTTTGCTTAGCAAATGTTTAACAAAAAAACTAAACTCGGCGTGTAAAGGTTGAGTGTCCGGCGGCTTAAAGCACTGGGCGCCCCGTCTCGTGAAGAAAAGTTTCCCCATGGTTATGCGCGATAGGTGTGTACTGATGCCATTACTCGACCAAAATACTTCGCACCTTTCAGAGACCACTTAATGAGAGCATCGTATAACATTAGCTATCGCTATACCTCAATCTTGCACAACCTCCTTATAAAGGTGCCGGCTAAAGCTCGTCAGTGGGCGTGGGAGGAAAATCGGTACTGCGAAGCAACGCATGAATAATTAACTAAAATTAAACATGCACCCCAAGCGAGGTAAGTCGTCACGCCTAGTAGGTTTAGCCTCTGCGATTAATTAATACTCACTTCAGTCATACAAACCACCTTAGCACAGGTCATGTACGAGACAAGAGGAAAACACGACCGTATTGAGGACGGACTAACACCTGTTGCATCCTGACATAATCGAGGCTCCTTTACCTTAGCCCCTACACAACCCAGCTTCCTAACTTAGCTTGATAAGATTCGACACTACCCCGCCACGAAAATAGATAAAATTTACTCCATCTCTGATTTTGTTTTTATTCGTTCAAACCCAAAATTTTCCGTACTATCATTAGTATTTTCGCAATCAACCACAACACACAAAAAATATATGGTCTATCTCCAACCAACACACCGCTCGATTCTCTTCATTAATCAATAAAAAATTCCAAAAATTTGTTTGTTTTTTCTAAATATCGTTATAATAATTCTAAACACCATGGTTAAGCTTAATTAATACAACAATTCTTTTTCTACCTACTAGCAATACTCTGGCGTAAAGGTTCACTTCACTCGGTTTTCAATTTTCAATTATAGCCCGGAACTCCCTTAACCAGGCTTAACTAGACAAATTTCCTATATATATATATATATACACTGGTGTGCAAAAAAAACGCAGCACTCGAATTTTAAAGAATATATTTGATTTACTGGATATTTACATTTCAAGGTTCATCGCGACTGTTTTTAATTTGGTTACTTATTATGGAAATAACATTTTGTGACAACTTTACAGCGTGAACAAAAACATGCCCAAACCGTAACTCCCCAATCCCGAGCTGGTACTTCTTGTACACATCTAGGCAGAAGTCGCTCCCCTTTCCTACTCCGCTCGTACAGCCTTCCATCAGACGAGTGGAGGTTAAATTTGGATTCGTCTGAATAAATTACTCTATTCCACATATTTCTCTGTCCATGAGCGGTGTTCGTGCGCCCACTGGAGACGTAATTGTTTCACTCGAGCTGTTAAAAGGGTTTTTTTCACCGATCGACGACCGTTTATTCTTTCTTGAATGAGTCTTCGTTGGATAAATGAGGAGGAAATATCGACGTTATGCGCACTCATTAGCTCTTGTCTTAAATCCGGAGATGTTTTGAAACGATCCGCCAAAGATCTACGAAATAAAAACCGATCTTGACGAATGGTAGCCTTTCGCGGTCTTCCCGATCCTTCACGACGATATACGCTGCCAGTCTCTTCGAATTTTTTAATTAGCCGCACAATAGTGGAATCGGAACATCCTAACCTACGACCTGTTTCACGCATAGAAAGATTTTCCCACCACAACGCGATTGCCACAGCTTTTTGTGCACTACTTAGTCGAACCATATTTAACAAAATTTTCTGTCAATACACATATGCTTACACTATCTGCACACTACATTGAAAAAGAATTCAAAATCAAACCATATTTTTCCGGGCCCTTCGCGAGACTACCTACTAATTAGGAGAAATCATGATTTTCCAAGGATACCTGCCGGTGCTGCGTTTTTTTTGCACACTACTATATATAATGAACAGTATTCAAAACAAAATATTTGTCAATATCGATATATCACGGGAATCATTTATAGTCTTGTCTAATAAAAAAAAAACAATCGCCAAATGTGTATGAAAAAAAAACTTTAGACGTCAATTACTTGGAACTACACTCGATCAGATCTTCATATCTAAATATATATATGTATATGTGTTTAGTGAAATTCGACAAAAAAAAGTTTAATTTATAGATGTGGTATGGATTTTCTCGTCTCGAATTGCATTTTATAGGCACGTAATATATAAATTAAAAAAAATATTTCAGAGATCATTACGGCACTTCACTTAGATTAAGTCTGGCTAATTTATATATCTATACACAGTAAACCGAATGTTATTATTTATATAGCGTCAATTTCCTCATACTAAAATGCTTTTATAGATGCATATGTATATAAAGGAAAACTTCCAAGGTTGTATAAATTGTAACGTAATTTCCTTGAATAAAAATTGCTCCGGCCGAGCGGTAAGCAAGGGAGCAATTCTTCTTAGGTTACTCAAACTCGGGATAGTCGTACTACTCGAGCTTTCGCTTTTATAAAATATTCTACCTGAGCATTGATTTTATACATATAGATATGCCGCCGCCGCGAACAATATGTTGGTACGTCTTCTCACTGAGTCGCCACTGTAGTACGTTATCATCTGCTCACAAAAAGGTCCGCCATCTGTTAGCAAATCTTGGCGAATATGAGGATAATAAGTTGTCTTCGATAATAAATAGCGCCATATCACAGCAAAGAATCTAATCTAATTTTGTTTTTTCCGTTTTACTTTATCTAATGATGTGTAGAAATGTGGAAAAAATCTATAATAAAGAAATTTAAAGGTATATCTTGATTAGTATCAAGATGATTTGAAGGATTTGGCAAATGTGTATGATATATGATTTAAGTGAAAAGATTTTCATACTTCGCTTTCGCACCAGAAAGTTGCAGAACAGACAAACTCTCTCTTATCTAGGCACTGCGGGCTTCCAATGAATTTTTCAGTCGCAATTTGTCTCATTTGATAAAATTTCTTAGAATTTTTGGTTCGAATCGGGGCATACAGAAAGCAATATCTTCTGAGCGTGAACATTTTTTTTTATACCCTATATAAAATCTAAAGGAGATTGTCATTCCGTTTGTAACACAAAGAAATAATTATGCTAGAGCAAAATGGATTGGACCCATGTGTAAAATTAAAAGTTATTTTGATTTTTGCATGTCCGTCTGTCGGTCCGTTCTCACGATAACTCGAGAACGCGTATACTTAAAACGCTGAAATTTTGCACATGGGCTTTAAAAAAAAAAGCAAAATTAGGTTTGAAAATGGGGCAAATCGGCTCACTCCTTCATACTTTCATTTTTCACTACATATCTGGACATTGCCTGAGAACGCGTCAACGTAGACCGTTGATATTTTGTACATAGTGTTTTCATAAAACCAGTCAATACAATTTCAAAAGCAGACTAAATCGGGCAACTCCTTCTTGGTGTTGCCATATAAAAATTTAGGATTTTTACGTATCCTGTGAAAACGGTTACGGTATACGGTTTTAATGTACTGGAAAGTTCTTCAGAATATGAAATCCTATAAAGTTGGTTATAATCATATTTGCTGTTCGACGAACTGCTCTAGAGATATATTCAAAAACCTCTTTAAAACTCAAATTTGCGCAGATGGGTGACTATACGAAATTACAAACGAGCATTCATCTAGGGTATCATAAGAATTGGTCTTAGACCAATTCTAGCTTTTTCACTTGTTGCTTCTAAATTACTGGACATTTTTCTTTAGAGTTCTTATGCATTATTGGTTGCCGAGAGCGATCTAATAAAGTTGAATTGATTCGGGTGCTCGCAGCGCCTGAGCCTAGATAGAACATTCTTTTGATTTTCGGATGGCTCCAAAATAAATGAGGGAGATGGGGCAGGAGCATATGGTTCAAGAGCTCGGGTCGACATATATGTAATTGAGCTAAAAATTAGGAAATATCAAGAGAACCCACAGGAACAAAAATATCTATAATATCTTTTCTGACTGCAGAGCTGCATTACTGGCTTTTCAATCAAATAGATTCAACTCCAATTTGACACAGCCTGTTGGAGTTAATTAAATTAACGCACTCCAATTTATTTGCACAAATATGGGTGCCTTTACACTGCAATATCGCAGACGACAACGGGATAGGGGTCCAACTAGTCAGGAAAGGATCCGAAATGGAATTCCTACAGCCTACTCTTCAGTTACGCTGCCTGATGAGAGGGGTTGCGTTTACCTGTGCCCTTTCCGTTACACAGGTGAAAAAAGTAGTTTTTAAAATGTTTTAGTTCGATTTTTTTTTCATCTATTTTCACAAGCATCAATCAATATAAATTTACTATTTCCAGACAGTTTCGTCATTGCTGGCACCGTTCTAGACGTTTTTTTTTTTCGTTAAAAACCAACGTCTTGTTGGCCGTACTCTTACACATTTATTCCCAATCACACTCCAATCGATTTGGCTATTGACAATCAACCGAATTTCTGCCTGACAAATTAATTTAATGTTGCTCCTTCGATATCTAAACCAGCTTGTATAAAAATTACAGCCATAATAAAATCATTTTTTTTTTATTGATTTTTATCGAAAAAAAAAGCGCCTGCCACATAACAAAAAAACTGTCTGGGAATAATGAAATTATATTATTCAATGTTTATATGTCTATAAAAACTAATAAAAAAGAAAAAAAATCGAACTAAAATTATTTTAAAAACTGCTTTGTTTACCTGTGGAACGGAATGGACACAGGTAAACGCAACCCCTCTCACCAAACAGATGGGTCGCAAACTATTGAGATGGTGACGCTGTTAGCTCTCGTACTAAATGTAAGAATTTTTAATGATCTGCAACTTGCTGCTGTTGACGCGTTAGCTGAAAGGAGGCATTGCAAAATTGACGCGATTTTGAAATTAGAATAAACCATTCCTAATTTGAAAATAATTTATTTATTTACCTAAGGTACCTATAATATATATAAGTTACTGAAATAATGTGTCAAATGAAATATGTATTAAATTACATATGCATTAATGTAAATAATAATTTCTTTTAGAACAGAAGGAATACATAATACAACAAAAAAATTTCTTACGAAGTACTTCTCTATCAAAAAAAGGAAATTTATTGAGAAAAAATCTGAAATCCTTTGAATTCTTTTATTACATTTTTTCCACATTCTTATACATTGTTAGATAGAAAAGAAGAAAACACATTTGTTGTCGAAGTTAACTTCATACAATTTTTTTTTTAATAGATGGCGCCATCTGTATTCATGATTTCAGTTATTCGGTAAAAATTTCCCGTCTGTTTTCTAATTTGGTACATGTAGGCCATTTGTCGAGAAGAGGTAACCGATTTGGTGTCATATCTATATGTATAAAATCAATGACACATGCACTTTATCGCCCAATAGGTCGACTCGAAAGCTCTTTAAGTTTTGCTGGATAGTTTCGTTGACTTCTTCCGTGCCCTCTTGCTTGAACGAAAGTCGAAACTTGACGAAGACTTTTGCGTAACCGCAACGAGCTGCACGGAAGTATGTATATGTATTTTATAAAATATGTAATTACATTGCATAATGTTCTTATAATGTTGAATTTCGACATTACATAATTTTTTATTTTTATTTTAAAAAGTAATTTCACAGGCAAATATAACTGTCGACATTACATAATTTTTTTATTTTTATTCTAAAAGCAATTTCGCAGGCAAATATAACTGACATTACATATTTTTTTTTTATTTTAAGAAGCGATTTCAAATGCAAATATATATAACTGTCGACGTTACATAATTTTTTTATTTTTATTTTGAAAAGCAATTTCACAGGCAAATATAACTGTCGACATTACATAATTTTTTTATTTTTATTCTAAAAAGCAATTTCACAGGCAAATATAACTGTCGACATTACATAATTTTTTTTTTATTGTAAGAAGCGATTTCAAATGCAAATATCTATAACTGTCGACGTTACATAATTTTTTTATTTTTATTCTAAAAAGCAATTTCAAAGGCAAATATATGAGCCTTTTTTTTAAAGTAGAAGTATTAGTCCAGTTTTGGAAAAGAACGAGTTAATAATAATTTTGGTAAGATCTAGATATACAATCATACATTCAATGTAGGATAATTTTTAAATATTTTTTTTTGAAAGCGGAATATGTCCATTTATATTAATGATAGTTAAAACAACTTTTTCATTTAAATTATTATTGATTAACTTGTGTCTTTGCTGGTGCCTTATGTCGATTTCCATTGATATATTAAGAAAAGTGCGCGTCAATCAATGAAAAACGAGTTCAATGGAACAACTTTTGACGCGATGAGAATGTAATAATAGCTCATATCCGTGTAATTCGTCAGATTGAAATTTTCTGCGAACAGTAAAATCACGAATAACGTAAAAATTATGAAAATTGTAATTTAAAAGAGTTTGGCGTGATTGTGGATGAATTTGGTAGAGTAGTAGTTGAAGATTGACGTGATGGTCAATGACATTCAGTTGTGACATTTCTCAGATAGATGTGTGCGTATATATATTTTGGTGTAACACTACAAGAAAAGTGTAACACTTCTGCTAGAAAACTTGATCAATGGAAATCGGTATTAGAAACAACATCGTAAATAAGATAACGGTTTCTTTACTCTGAGTAATTTCACTGATTTTGTTTTAGTATTCTTTCTCATGTCCTACTGTTTGGTTTGTGTTTCTTATAATAATCGATTGCAGTGTGAATATTATTTAAGAAGAATTATTAACAAAGCAGAGAATCAAAGAACGCCTAGGCGTAGATAGCTAGTGTAGAAAACTTGTTCCTTCTTTACTCAAATCTGGTAATGAAAAAGAAACGTTAAAGTTTTCTGCTATACTGTTTTAGTGGTTCTTAAAGCGCTGTAAGACAGTGTGCTCGGCAGGTAGGAGCGATGAAGCTCTCTGTTAGCCAAGCGGCTATTCCAAGTGGGAGCTATAGAGCTCTCTATTAGGATAGCCAGATAAAAATAAGGTAGAGCTGGAGAGCTCAATTATCTTGAGGTGCAGCCATGTCGGAGCTAAGGGAGCTCGCAGTTAGGATCTAAATTAAAAGATGCGCACCGGTAGAGTTCAATATAAACTCTGATTTATTTCATATAATTACACTGAATTTATACATTATAAAAATTGCTGACATTACTTATTTCGATCATTTCAACCAATCACACACCTTCGGCCATTGCTATATTCAATATGGATCATAATTGCTGTGCATGCAAATAATGCACAGCGGGCATTACCCAAAGTTTCAGCCAGGTAGAAGTAAATAAAGAAAGCTACAATGTAATGCTTTTCATTGATGCTGTTGGTTTTGCTTTTCCTATTGCAAGGCATAAGCATAGCGTAAAGCTTTGCCGTCGTGTATTCATTGATACATGACACTCATATGTGCATAATGCACTTCGCTTGTCCATAAACAGGTGGACATGACTTTTATTTTATTTTCACGTTTTGTATGGTATTCTGCATATACAAGAGAATGCTGTGAATCACCCTATGGGTGTTTTGCCTGATCAATGTTCTTTTTTGTTTTATTTTTTCTGCATGTACAAAAGAATGCAGTGAATCACCTTATGGGTGTCTTGTCTGATTAATTTAATTTATTTTAATTGGCAATGATGTGTGTGTGGTGATGTGCTCTACATACTATCCGTTAATGAAAAAAAAAATTTTGTTTTAGTAGAAAGAATTTTTTTTTTGTTGTAATGAGTGATCTCAGCATTTGACATTTATTCTGTATCGCTAGGGGTTAGTATTTAGGGTTATGTTATCTATTTCTATTTAATGTACAATGTGTATATTGCTGTATTATTTACAATTATTTAATTTTCTATTTTGTCTATCTTATCTAGCTTATCTGTATATAAATTTATCTGTGCATACCTAATTTGTTTTATGTTCTAAATATTAATCCTATTGTTAGAAATTTTAATTATTTGTTCTATTTATGTATGTAATTACAAATTGCTATTTTACTGAGTATATTTATAGATTTAATGTAAATTGATTATAAGTGTTATTCTATTCTTTTTAGCCTATTTTTATGTACTGTCTTTATTTTATTATCTATTGCTATGCCTACATTAACATCTTTTATGTTTTTTATTAAGTATGGTCCTTTGTACGGACTTCCATGTTTTCTCTTATCTTCCTTTTTTAATAATGCATAATCGCCTATTTTTAAATTTATTGTATTTAAATTACTATCATATTTTTCTTTTCGCTTTCTTTTAGCTATATTTAGTAGGTTTTTGGCTTTTTCGTGCGCTTCTTTTAAACAAAATTTTAATTCTTCACAGTAATTGTCGTAATTGTATGTGGGACTTTTGTCACTAAGATCTACATCATTGGATAAACTGGCAAGTTTTCCGAAAACTAGCTCAAATGGAGAATAACCTGTGTCTGAATGAGGTGTTGTATTATAACAGAATGTATAATACGGGATCCATTCATCCCAATTATAGTCTTGCGTGCATGATAAAAGGTATTCGTTCAACGTTCTGTGGTTTCTCTCTATTGAACCTAAAGTTTGGTGATGGTATGGTGTAGATGTGGTGTGATTTATTTTCAAATACTTGCATATGCTTGAAAAAATTTCATTAACAAATTCCGTTCCAATGTCGGTTTTTATTGTTTTGGAAGTTACCGTGTCTTAATATGCATTCCTTAACTAGTGCTTTTGCTACACTTATTGCTTCTTTAGTTTCCATTGGAATGGCTTCGATGCATTTCGTTTAGTCACACTGTATCGTCAATATGTACCTGAATTCATTTGATACTTTTAATGGTCCAACTGAATCTATGGATATCACCTCAAAACTTGTTGATGGTGTATCTGTTATTACCATTTTTTCTTTAGTGTGCTTCAATATTTTATTCTTTGCACATATTTCGCATCTATTTATATATTGTTTAACCATTTTATTTAAGTTTTTCCAGGGGTACCCCTCATGGCAGTATTCTTTCACCTTTGCTATGGGTACTTATCATGGACGATCTCCTGCTAACACTCACCCGGATGGGGTACAAAGCAGTATGTTACGCGGACGACTTGACAATTTTAGTCACCGGAAGTTATGAACCTGTACTCTGTGGATGGGTGCAAGGCGCGATCCGACTAGTCATGCGCTGGGCCACGGATTACTGGCTGAGCATCAACCCACTGAAAACTGACTTATACCTATTCACCATGAAAAAGAATATCCCCAGTTTAAGCCTGCCCCTGATTGGCTCCACACGCTTGAAATTAAAGGAGAGGGTGAAATACCTAGCTACTATTCTAGACAAAAAGTTAAACTGGAAACTACACCTCGAAGACGGAGCGAACAAAGCTCTTAGAGTGTTTGCAATGTGCCGTACAGCAGTAGGGAACAAGTGGGGACTCAAACCGCGGATGATTCTATGGATATATACTAGTGTCATTCGACCCATGTTAGTCTACGGTTCAGCGGTGTGGTGGAAAGCAATGGACTTCTCCAACCAACGCAGGATGCTGGAGAAGATTCAAAGGCTGTGCCTTCTCAGCACAAGCGGCGCTTTTAAGTCAACTAGCACCCGGGCTCTGGAGGTTATCCTGAATATACACCCGGTACAAATACATATCAAGCAGAGGGCGTCGACTACAGCGCTAAGGCTGCATTTTAACCTTGGCTGGCTTCATGGGGGAACAAGAGTTCCACATGAATCCATTTATGAGTTCGTGCAGTCTATCACACCTGGCATTGACAGAGATAGTGACCACCTCCTCGAGACCATGCTGGAAAGCAATTTTGAATATAGAATTCAATCCAGGGCAGAATGGGAATCACTTTCCTTGTTTCAACCATTGACAAACCCAATTATAATATATACTGATGGTTCTAAGTCCGATGAAGGCACCGGAGCGGGAGTTTTCTGTGAGGAGCCTGAATTTAAGTTCTCCATGCACCTTGAAAACCACTCCACGGTTTTCCAGGCAGAAGTCAAGGCTATCCTTGAAGCGGAAAGACACCTCCTTAACTCAGACACTGAATTAAGGAGATAGCCATCTGCTCGGACAGCCAAGCAGCTGTCAAAGCTTTGTCTAAGCCCTTCATAACCTCCAAATTATTAATGGAGTGCAAAACCACCCTGAATTCCCTTTCTTGGAATAACAGGGTGATAGTGCAGTGGGTGCCTGGGCATAGCAACATCAGCGGGAATGAAAGGGCAGACGAACTTGCTCGTCTTGGAACAGCCTCAGAGGAACCTGCCTCTACAGTTGGGATTGCACCAAAACACCTTGTCTCAATCATTTCAAGTTGGGCTGACCGCCAACACAGTCGCCTTTGATTAGAAGATCCCACGGGTAGGCCAACAAAGGAACTGTGGGGGTACACCAAACTCAAATCAAACGAATAAGCTCCTAAAACTCAACAAGCCAAACCTGAGAACTCTGGTGTGCATTCTCACTGGGCATTCCTCTCTCAGGGGCCACCTTCACAGTATGAGACTTGTTGATGATCCTATATGCAGGGGTTGTGGAGGGGAGTCCGAAACAGTGACCCACTTTCTATGTCACTGCCCGGCACTCTCAGGAATACGTTACAAAATTCTTGGTTCACATCTCCTGGAAGAGTTACATGATGCCGGCAAGGAGGGATAGGAGCCAATACTGAAATTTAAAAGAGCGTCCGGTTGGGACCAATGAGCGATCGCTCATGGGTGGTCTGGAGGGTGAACAATGGGCCTTGACTTGGCCTTCGTTCGGGGGACCTGAAAGGGGTCCCAAACCTCTTAAATCAATCAATCAATCAATAAGTTTTTCCATATATTACTTAGCTTGATTTTATTTATTGTTTTTTTGACACCTGAGTGTCCACCATGTGGTGCGTTGTGGAATTCTTCAATTCTTTGAGTTTTTGTTAAATTGTCTTCAATTCTTTTGGGAGGTTTGTATATGATTATTTTTAGTGTTGTTTGCCTATTTTTATTATTTATATTGTGCTGCAGTTTATTAAAATTTTTTTTAAATTCGTCGACGCTTATATAATGAAATATTATGTCATCTTTCGCTAACGATGGGGACTCTATATTCATTTTTCTCATTTCGAAAATCAGTGTCTCCAAGATCAAACCTAAGTCATGATGTGAATTATTGCTGACTTCGATTAATACTCCCTTTTTATGTATTATCATATGTGGCAAACTATTTTCCTTATCTCTTTCTTAGCGCTTATTATTGTTTATCTTGAGCTCAAATTTTAATTTTTTAACCCTTATTATTTCATTTATGGATATACATTCCCATGCATAAAGGTGATCAGTGTTTACGTTATTAGGGGTTTTCTCTTGGGTTTTATTTTTATTGTCAATTGTTTTATGGGTCATTGTCCTTGTAGCTACTTTTATACTTGAAGTCGGTATCATTGCTTTCAGGATATCAGAATCTATTTTTATCCGTGATAGAGCATCGTATGGTATTCATTTTGCCTTGCTTATAAACGATTTCAAAATTGTAATCGGTTAAGTCTAGCTTAATTCTTGTCAATTTAGAAGATGGATTTTTATGTGTGAAGAGACGCACTAAAGGTCTGTGGTCTGTAACCACTATAAATTTTCTACCATATATGTACGACCGAAAATAGTTAATTGCTTGTGGATGCTTAAAAGTTCCTTTTCAATAATTGGTTTATTGAGCTCATGCTTAGTTAGCGTTCTACTAGCATATGAAACTGGTAGATCTGATCCAATTTCGCCTTGAGATAATACTGCTCCAAGTGCGAATTGAGAAGCATCTGTTGCTATGATGAATTTTTCATCAAAGTTTAGATATTTTAGAATTGGGGCATTGATTAATGTAGATTTCAATGCTGTAAACGATTC
Organism: Dioctria linearis; assembly: GCA_963930735.1. NCBI lineage: Eukaryota > Metazoa > Arthropoda > Insecta > Diptera > Asilidae > Dioctria > Dioctria linearis. Next base: position 54,268,434 of record OZ005744.1, read on the forward strand.
TTGGCATTTATTTGTCCAAACAAATGGTGTATTTTTCTTTGATAGAGAGTTTATGGGTTTTGCTATAATAGCAAAATTGAAAATAAATCTTCTGTAGTAATTACAGAAAGTTATGAATATATATATTCTTGCATCATCTGCGTTTTAAGGGACAGGATAATTCAATATTGTATCGAATTTCTTTGGATCTGTCCTAATGCCTTCTTTTGTTATTAAATGACCTAAGTATGTTACTTCGGTTTGCAAAAATTTACATTTTTGTGGATTTAATTTTAAGTTACATCTTCTCAGTTTATTAAAGGTTTTTAGTAAATTTTGATTGTGATATTTTAAACTACATCCAAAAATTATAATGTCATCCACGTACAAGAATGCTTCTGAGTCTAATCTAGACAAAGCTATTGAGAGCATTCGTTGAAAACTATTAGTTGAAATTTTTAATCCAAAATGCAGTCTTTTGAATTGATAATGCCCTTTGTTACTTGAAAATGCCGTTAATGGCCTAGATTTTTTGTCTAGTTCTATTTGGTGGAAAGAACTTGTGAGATCTAGTGTGGAAAAGTATTTAGCTTTTCCAAGTTTATCAAGTACATCTTCTAGTCTTGTTAAAGGAAATTTGTCGTCTACAATTTTCTTGTTTAACTATCTGAAGTCAACTACAAGACTCCATTTTTTTATATCATTCTCTGCTTTTTTTGGAACAATCAGCATAGATGGTTCTATTATGTCTTCGTTAAGAAGTTTTTCAACTTGACTGTTTATCTCCTCTATTTGGGTTTGAGGTAGTCTATAATTTTTGATGTAAACTGGATTTTTTTCTATTGTGGATATTTTTTGACTGTATAAATTATTTACTGTTAATTCATCGGCAGGTAAATAAAAATCATGCCCCGGGCGCTACTCACATAGGGGCGACAAATGGTCCGCAAAACAAAAATTGCTGGATAATTTTTATTTTTATTGTAATTGATTTCTGGAAAATATATATTAAATTTAGTGCCAGTGTAATATAATAAATGTTAATTCGTAAATAAAAAGGAAAAAAAGGAACACTAATAGTCTAAATCAAACTGTAATAATATATTCATAATAGAAGTGGCACATCTTTTCTACTGGCAGGGCTGACTCGACCTGTGTAGCAATATAGCTTACGCTTGTTATTTTAAAACGATAACAATAACACTCTAATATATTTATATGTACAGTCATGGAAAAAAGTATCCGGAAAGTAACAACTAAAGGATCGTCTATTTTTTAATACAGATACTTCTCAGACACACAACAAATACGGCGTTTTGTCGTTTCTAGGAAAGGACACAAACGCCGTATTTGTTGTGTGTCTGAAAAGTATCTGTATTAAAAAATAGACGATCGTCGATGCTTTAGTTGTTATTTTCCGGATACTCTTTTACGTGACACTTGCGACAGGCTGTGGAAGTCCGCAACAAATTAGGGAAATACCCGAAATATTAACGTTTAAGTTATTTTGTGCGTGTATTTTTCAGTTTTGCGTCCTTGTAATCGCGCTCTGCTTAGAATAAAAATGAAATGTTATTAAATATTAAATGTTATATGTTAAAAGTATAATGTTAGCATAAATTATGGTGTATATTTCACTGTGTTATTACCTTTCAAGTTCAAGGCATTCTTGGTAAGTAATAAAACAAATAAGATTACTTACTACATCTGCTCGTCGATTCTATTATTCAGTGAATAGGGTATGAAAAAATTTGTTAACAGTGTTCAATAAAACAATTGAAGAAATAGACAATATTCAATTTTTATTACTATTTATAGCAATAATAATTAAGAATTCTTAATTTACCGTAAATATGGCTTATCTGGGGGACAACCTAAAATCAGCAACTTTTTTCTACGCTTGTCAAAACTATCACATTAAACAGCATTGGATTTTGACGACTCTTAAAGCCAATTTTAACAACCTACCTTAGTTTAATTTTAAATTTAACTAAAAAAGATAGTTTACCAACTCAATAGAAAATTAAGATAAAACTACCTAAACTCAGCTCTTTCTTTTGCAGTGTACCGTCTTTCGAAGTATAGTTTATAGTTAAGCTGAGCTTATCTAAATTTGGCTTTACAGTACGTTGGAATGAATATAAAACCTTAGTTTCACGCTTTGGCTGGCTGCAAAATGGTTTTGTACTTAGATTTTAAACCTACAGATTTAAAAACACAAGTATTTTTTCACCTTCCTGTTGTCTTCTCAAATAAGCTGCATTCTGTTCTCTTTTATATTTTATTCACTGATGTGCTATTTAACAGTAATATCTTAATTAATCTAATAAAAATTATTTTTTATTTAGCCCATGTCAACGCCAGGAAAAAAACTAAGCGGTTCCCAGAATCGGAAAAGAAAACTACAGCAAGAAAAAGAAGCTCTGAAATCTAGAGTAATAATGGAATCATACTTATAGGAAAAAAATCGCAAAAAGAAAATCCAGAAGATAAAAAGGATGAAGATGTAAAATCAGATTCAGAGTCAGAACCAGATTCAGGTTGTACACCTACTGCTGCTAAACTTTTATGTGCTAATAACACAACTCAACAAATACAAGACTCTGAAGAAGGTGGCCCAAGTACATCAGAAATGATAAATTCATGTTCACGTCTAATAAAAAGCTCAGAAAATACAACAGAAACACTTGCTGTAATTCCGGACGTTCTGGAGTTCGATGTTACTTATTTAAAATTTAGCAACAATCTTCCAATAATATCGAACCAACTTCGAAAAGAAATGATTATTCGTGGATCTTGCACATTTCAAAACGAAGCCAATTTAAATGCGGGAACAAAATTAACTAATCGTCTAATGCCAAAATCTTGGTTTTCTCGATACGGGTGGGTAATGAAGAGGAAGGAACTGAAGTTATCCGGTCTTGTTTATTATATTCACCAAAAAATAATGCAGCGTACGGCTTTTGTTGCTTACTGTTTATTACATCAAATTCTGCTATACAATCATCTCTCGTAACATCTGATGGTTTTAATAAATGGAAGAAAAAAGATAAATTGATTAGCCATGAAAGTAGTCCAAATCACCGAAAATCACTTACGGCTTGGAAAGAAACAGAACGAAGATTAATAAGTAGAACGGGAATTGATGTATCATTAGAAGCGAACATTCAGTCCTAAAAAGAACGGTGGCGAAATATATTGCAAAGAATTTTAGCTTGCATGACGTATTTAATTATACAAAATCTTCCTCTACGTGGCCATGTTGAAAAACTAGCACTTCTAGATGGTACAAATGTAGGAAACCTACATATTATCTTTACTTAGACTTGTATCTCAGTTTGATCCGCTACTAGCAAATCATCTTAAACATTCCACAGAAACTCCAAAAACTGTATCATTTTTGTCACCACATATTCAAAATGAATTCATTCATCTTCTGGCATCTACAGTTCGAAATCAACTAATAAACGATATCAAAAGAAATAAATATTATGGACTTTTCTTTGATTCAACTCCTGATATCTCTCATCGAGAACAAATGTCACAAGTCATTACGTATGTAGATGTTGATTTTATCAATAAAAAAGTTTCCATCAAAGAATTTTTTTTGGGTTTTATTGAAATACATGCTAAAGATGCAGCCTCGATCGAAAATACAATTTTAGAAAAATTAAATTCCGATGAAATTTCATTAACAAACTGCAGATCACAATGTTACGATAATACTGCCGTGATCGCAGGTCACACATCTGGCGTTCAACAAAGAATAATGGAAAAAATCATAAAGCATTATTTGTAAATTGTGATAACCATTCATTGAATTTAGTAGGAGTTACTGCAGTTAAACAAGATCCAATCGTTGTGACATGTTTTGGAATAATTGAAAACATATATCTCTTTTTCTCACGTTCAACGTTATGATGGGAATTATTTAAAAATGCTTTAACAAAAACTGTCAAACGTGAATCTGAAACACGATGGAGCGCCAGAATACAAGCGGTTAGCGTTATCGTCGATGGGCTGGAGAATATAGTAGAACCATTAGCAAAATTAACAGAGGACACTACCACTACAACTGACGCCAGCAGTGAAGCTACAATTCTTTTGGAAAATATACTAACTTTAGTTTCAAAACTCTAGTTCATTTCTGGTATGAAATATAAAATCCTAGAATGAATTTTAGAGAAGCTTTCCATGCTCTTGAATCATTATCGACTAAACTAGCCGAAATTCGAGACAAGCTATGTGAAGAAGCAATAGAAAAAGCGAAGTCTCTTTGTGAAAAATGGGATATTGATACAACAATACGTGTAAGAAGACACCGCAAAATGCCCGGAGAATTGGCTAGAGATGTTGGTCTTTCCGCAGAAAGTGAAATTTCTCGCATTATGAAAAGCGTTCTTGATCGTCTCCAACAAGAAATATGTACACGATTTACACGATTAAGTGACCTTAATATCAAATTTGGATTTCTACTAGACGTTGAAAATTTATTAAACAAGGATAATGTTGATAACTACCTTGAAAGAAATTGTAAAATTTTAGGTGAATTTTATAATACAGATTCCAATCGAATAGAACTCTTTATCGAAGTATGTGACTACAAAATGTTGCTCCGCAGTAGAAAAGAAATTGAACCTAAAACTCCATTAGAATTTCTTACTTTTATAATCTCGTATGGAGAAGATGTTTTTCCAAACCTGAGAGTGGCACTTCAAATACTCCTGACTATCTCAGTATTAATTGCTAGCTGCGAATGTTCATTCAGCAAATTAAAATTAATTTTGACATATCTACGATCAACAATGGGACAAGATCGCCTAAGTGACCTAGCATTTTCAAGTGTGGACGGAGAAAAATTTGAAATGATCAACTTTGATGATATTATTGATAAATTTGCTTCATCAAAAGCAAGGAAAATTTATACATAGTAATTAGTTTTATTAATGTATTATAATCATATTATTATTAAATATATGTATCTCCTTAGAGATAATAAATATTTACTTTTTTATTGTTTTAAAACTGCGTGTTTTTAAAATATTTCTTTATATATATGTAAAATAAATAATAGGTATCTTTTGAACTAATTCTAGATGATCATATACATTTCAAAATCTAGTCTTGTTTTCTCAACTACATTTTTTGTCTCAAATTTAAAGCCTAGCTTGAGCCTATGACTTTATTTATTTTACTTTATTTATTTATTTATTTGCGAGTATATTTTACATATAATATTATATGGTTTTCGAATGGGGGGGGGGGGCGCTAAATATGTATTGGCGCCCCGGGCTCGAGTTAAGCTCGCTACGCCACTGAAATGTCTGAGAAGTCTTTGCAGATGTTAAGTATGGAATTGGTTGCATATTGATCCAAATTCTCTAAACTTAATTCTTTGAGAAGATTACTGAATCTTTCTTTGTTGTTATGCTTGAGATTAGCTATTAATATATGACAATTTTGGAGTGGTTTTAATTTTGGTTCAAAATTATCTAATGTTATTTCTCCATCTAATGTATTCAAAATTTTTATGTGCGCGATGGCTTTGGCAGGGCTTATGGAATTTGCTATGAAAATTCCTTCCCGTATTTGTTCATTTAGTACTATGCTATCTCCTTTAATGTTAGCATTTATTGCTTGTATTATTTTAGTTCTGGGTAGTAGTTACACTATGACCACTTTTTTAAGCCTCCAGGATTTCACTACAGATGGCGCCACCGTCGCTAGGTGGGTTGAGTCCATACTAAATGTGGGTTTGTGTCTTGGCTGTATGGGTTTATGTCTTGGATGTTGGGATACGAGACCAATTTGGGGGATACGAGACCACTTTTAGCACTCTCCAGCATAGGGAAATAGCATAGGACTTCGAATTTCTTTCTGAAGTTCGCTTATTTTTCATCTTGAGCCTTGGGGATACGAAACCACTTTGGGGATACGAGACCACTTTTAGCACTCTCCAGCATAGGGAATTAACATAGGATTTCGATTTTGTTTCTGGAGTTCGCTTATTTTTCATCTCGAAATCGTAGCCTCTAAGTTGACATTAAGTTTTTCATGTCGAATTTTGGGGATACGAGATCACTTTTAGTACTATGCAGCAACTGTTCCCTAGCGGCATTAGCCGATTCTACCAGCATACTCCGGTTTGTCTTGACTTTACTGGTTTATGTCTTGGATACACCATTGAGTGTTGACTGCACCCTAGCGGGATTAACCGGTACTACCGGGATGTGTCATTTGGTCTTGACTGCGCCCTAGCGGCATTAGCCGGTACTACCAGCATGCTCCGTTACTACGGTTTCCTTCTGTGTGTGTGTGTGTGTGTGTGATTTGGTCTTGACTACACCCTAACGGCATTAGCCGATACTACCAGCATGCTCCGGTACTACGGCTTTGGATGTGTGGTACGATTCTCTTGGATATGTGAAGTTTTTCGCTTCACTTTTGGCCCACACGTGGAAGCATGCTACGGTTTTGGGAAGTTTTTTGCGTCACTTTTGCCCACACGTGGATGCATGCTACAGTTTTCTGTGCCCGCACGTAGCAGCATGCTACGGTGTCCTTGGATGTGTGAAGTTTTTTACTTCACTTGGCATGTTCCGGTACTACGGTTTTCTTAGATAGATATGTGGTGCACCTAAATGTAGGCTTTTTTATTATGATTTTTCTTGCTTTTTGTTTTGAACTAATAATTAAAGTTAATAGTAGGAAATTTTTATTCATGCCAATGGATTCTAGATGGTGGGTATTTGGGTATACGGGCTCTGGTTTTCGAGTTATTAGCGTATTAATAATTCAAGTTATTTTTGTTCATGGAAATGGATTCTTGGCGGTGTGGGGTGGGAGGGGGAACGAAATTTTCGTCAGAAATCCTCTACGGGCGTTGGTTTTCGAGATATTAGCGACATCTGTTTGGGCGCAAACGCCATTTCTTGAGTAAGGTACCCTAGCGGGCTTAGCCGGAACTACCAGCATGCATTGGTTTTGCTGTTTTCTTTTATTAGGGGGAGAGTTCTAGATATCGGCATGACGTCATCATGGTTTTGCTGCACCTAAATAAGTTTTCTTAGCGGGGAAGTTGTAGATATCGGCATTATTCGAATTTCACAACATGACATCTCCATGAACAGATTCTAGACGATGTTAGTGAGAGTTCTGGGGTATGTGTATTGAAAAGTCTTATGTTTTATAAACATTTTTTTTATTTCCAATAAAATTTCTTATTAAAAAAGTATTTCTTATAGCACAGTTGTATTCATCTTCGACGTTAATAATGATTTCACCCTCTCCAACTATCTTCTGCATCCAACGAACTTTTTCAGCTCCCTTTACATATATGGTTTTGTTTCGAAGCAGTGGTTCAACTATAGTGTACAGCTTGTGATACGGTATGTAGCCATCATCCCAGCGGAATCCATGAAAATTGTGTTGAATCCATTTTACTTGTCTCTTTTTTGCTGAAGTCAAATCTTTGTATCTGAACGGTGGTTGAAATATAAAGTGCTGCATCTGGTTTTCATTGTTTAAAATTGCCAGTTCTTTAGTGATAAATTCATTGTTTTGAATCCTTGGATGTCTACGATGACAGTCATCGTCTTAATTTAACTTTCTAGCTTCACTTGTCAGCGGACTGTATTCCACTATTCGATCGTGTAGAAGCAGGCAATATGCTGTTGTATTAGCCGGTATATTTTCAGATCTCTTGAATTGTAGCCTTATGTCAACAGGTCCAGTTTTTATTGTTTCATTTTGATGTGAGCAATCAATGACAGCGATCGGAGCATCGGTTTTGAACTTCTCCCATGTGAGGAATGGCTGATACTGATGACCATAGTATGATTTTGTAAACTTTATATACATCTCATACAGCAATGCGTATCTATTCAAATCAAATTTCAAATTCAAATCATCATAGGGATATGATTCTGAATTCAAATGAACTGTAACATCGGTGAGTTTGCAGTGATCATACTTGCTTGCAGCTTTGGTATTATCGATCCTTTGATCCGTTTGTAATGCTAAGATGATAAATTGAGGTTTCTCCTGTTGAGTGGAAGTCTAAACTGACCAGGTTTGATGCGTGGATTCTGGTAGTACTGGATACTCATATATGTCCCAGCTGCGGAATGGTATTTGTATCGGGCGACCTCTCCCGATAATTTTAAATAGTTGCAGCTTTTCATCGTCGGATACTGTAACATGCGGAATGCTCCATTGAAGTTTGGTAATTTCAATTTTCACCACATCAGTGGGTGATATAATGGCATTATCGTCTGTCCTGCTCCGGATCAATATGAGTTCATGTTTGGAATTTATCAGAATTTTCTTGTAATCTTCAACGAATCCCAATAAATATTTCAGAGGTATACAATAGTTAAACATTCCATTGGCTGGTATAACGGATGAATCTGGTGACCAACTGCCGTTGAGTAGTATCCTGCTTACATTTGCATTTAGCGATACGTACTTTTTTAATGTTGTCGCAATCCCAAGATTTCTTGTACGATCGATTTCCACTGCATTCAATTCATAGCGTATTTCCTCAAAAAGAAATGGTTGAGCGTTGTTAGCTAATTTTGCAGTTGCTGAAACGGTTCCATCCAGCTTTGTTAGCGACCCCTCAATGTAAAGAAAACTCCTGCTGGGTAGAAGATTCAAGTCCTGATGTTGTACAGAGATACGGATTTCATCGTTGTTTTAAATGATGTTAGAAATGGTGAATAGGAGTGATGTTCAAATTTGGTAACACTGTTATCAAAGTGAGCGTCTGGTGCAATATCTAGTATTCCTTTATTCATTATTTCAGCGTTAAGCTTATTGATTGTAAATATGCTGTATTTGCAGGTGTTAATGTAGGTCTTGATCGCTTCAAGGTTGGCCGCTGACTAATGATCTTGTCTGCTCCGAACTCGTATTTATCATTATTGTATATCAACATGCTGTGGCTTCAAATACAACCTGATGGTTATAGTCTCTCCTCTGAGTACCAGGTTTCATTTTTGCTGAATTAAATATCTTTCACGGCTTACATGGAAATAAACTTCAAAACATAAGGCTAGATTGTATATATGCGATAGATGTTTGTTCTATTTGAAAAACAAAAAAGTTATATTGAATTAAGGGAGCCCAACCGTAGAATTAAATGTTAGTAGCACAACGTATACTCTACCATTGGGAAACATTACTGAATTCCATCAGAGCAACAAGGAGCAGCCGCAGAAAACATATGACCTACATAAGTCTAGTGTATTGTAAATAAAAAAAATGTATTACATACAGTTATAGTTCCATTTATTGAAGTAATTTGTTTTAATTATATTATAGTCTAAGATTTACATTATTGGAAAATAAAGAATATATGATAGTTATAGGTATATATGAAATAAGGAAGCCCAACAATAGAATGATATACTAAGAATTAAATGTTAATATTTTTTTAATTTATAATAAATCGATAATGATATTTTATATATGTTGTTCTTTTTATTAAATTTCCCTACTAAGTCCAGAACTCCTAAAAGTATTCTTTAATAATATTTGCCTACTACAGAGTGCTCTTAATCGGACGGTTGAACCTTTTACCCAGAATGCTAGGTTGAGCGTGAGCATGAAAAAACATGTTGACACGTGGGCTTGACCTTTGCCTCTGGCATCACCTTTGAAACCGGAAGGGTATTCTGTCCTTGACCTTGATCCAGAAGTGTGTGTCTTTGCGGCTACAATCTTAATCAACTACGTCACAGGGGACTCTATACAGCTTTTCAAAACAAATTTGATAACAGATAAACAGCTTTTATACAGGTCTGATAACAGCTTAACAGCTTTCCAAACAGCTCTGATAACAGGTAAACAGCTTTCCAAATAGCTCTCATAATAGCTTAACAGCTTTTAAAACAGGTCTGATAACAGCTTTTCAAACAGCTCTGATAACAGCTTACCAGCTTTTCGAACAGCTCTGATAACAGATTAACAGCTTTTAAACAGCGCTTAACAGCTTTTAAACAGCTGTAGTGATCTCATAATGATCTCATGATTTTACGATATCATGATATCATTACACCACACACATAAATCACACATAGTGACCCAATAACAAAAACGACAACATAATTTCGTTTTTGTTATCATTACGAATGTCCACACTCTGACTCATCGTTCTAGGTCAAGTATGCAAAAGAAATTGTGTAACATGATTCACCGTGTGTACATTCATGTTCACTCTCTATAGCAATTACATGTTCTAATTTTCAATGAATAAAAATAAAACGAAAGTAGGGTAAGAAACAAAGAATTGCACATTCATGTAAACATTCATAGTAGTAATCGATTCTTATGATCAATTTTCTTTGTTTAAATTTGTATAAATTAAGCGAGGCAAAAGATATAAATACAGTTTTTGACTTTACAAGCTAACGCTGCCATACGGCGTGTCTTTCACTAATCAAACTCACCCTTTAGCAATATCGGCGTATCCGCTGCTAGTACAGTGTTGACGTCATTAATCAGTGCGTATACTTTGGTCACGCGCTATAATTAGGAGTGACAACAAACAGTGCGTGCATTTACTTTACTATGTCCCAAGCGTACATTACATGGCGACCCTGCCCGATCTAACTGGTGTCTTCTAATAACAACCAATGTGTGGACCCACCTGAAATTTGGACCTGTTTGATCTACCTGAGATCCTTCTTCAAATAATTAACGACTGAGATCTCAATAAGCCAGATACTACAACACCATCCTACCTCGATGACACAACCAACCGCGCAAGAGGACTTCGATGCACTATTTTCAAGGCTGAGCGAACTCATTGAAAAAGAGCTAGAATATATCCCGGAGGCTCCACGAGAAAGTCAATCAACTGTGAAATACAAGCCAACACCAATTGAAGAGCTGAAGCAGAGGGAACCAAAGCCCATATCGTTGGAACAATATAGGAACAGAAATAAAACCATCAAACCTACAGAGAAGATCCCGATTAAGCGACAGAAAAAGAGAGGAGGCAAAAAAGTAGCCCTAAGGAAGCAACGAGCCGAGATACATAGGTTGATTCCTATCGCAGAAGGAAGAAACAAAGCAGCACTTTTTGAGAAACTGAAGAAACTGCGATAAACATGGGAAATTGCAGCTCCACGAACGTCCAGAGCAGCTTTTTTATCGAGTACCAACAGGCGTTGACGACTTCGGCGATTTTCGTAATTATCACGATAATTTTATATATTTACAATAATTACAACAGAAATTATGTTAGAAAACAATTAAGTAGGACCATTAAAGTTTAAAAATTTATAGTAAATGATGTTTAAGATTTCCTAATATCCATAATAAATAGTGTTCAAACAAAAAAAAAATATAGTAAAAAATTAATAAATCAATAATATAATATAATAAAAAATGAACACAATATTCAATTCCTTTTCTCCTGAATGGACTCATTGAAAGAACTAAAAGAAGAAGTTAAGAAACTATTGGCAAATTTTAAAAAAGGCCAGAATCGTGGTTTTACAACTAAAACTTTGGAATTAAAGTCACAAAGATTAGAGGAAATAAATAAGGAATTTGAAGCTATAGTAGCTACACTAGACGGGTCCAAAACACTTGACATTAAGATTGAATTTGTTAAACTCTCAAGAGAACTAAAACCTTTATTAGTAACAGCTTTACAAGAATCACTGACGGAAGAAAACAGCGAAATGGCCAACTTTGATTTAGGAACGGCCATGAAAGCCATTCCTATATTTGAAGGGAAATTCAGCGAATTAAACGCTTTTTTAAAAATGGTAGAATTCATTAATAAAACCCTAAGCGAATCTGCAAAATTGGATTTGTTGGACTTTGTTTTCAACGTTAAACTGTCTTTGAACGTGCAAACAGCTCTAGGTGCTCAGACACCAACAACTTTTGAGGCTTTGAAAAAAGAACTGTCTTCAAGATATAAAAATACTAATACAGTATCCCAAATCCACACAACTCTCAACAATTTAACCCAGAGAAGATCAACAGTCTCAGTGTATAAGGACAAAATACTAACTCTCATAAGTGAGTTAAGTCAATTGCAAATAGATGCTCTTGGTTCAACTGCTAAAACAGAAGAAAAAACCGCAGTCAAGACCATTAATGACACTTACGCTTTGACAATCTTCAAGAATGGTCTAAACGATCAATATAAAAGTACAGTATTCGCCTCAAGACCAAAAACATTTCAAGAAGCAATTGAGATCACACTAGAATTGGAAAAAAGTGATCCACAACCTGTCAGTAATATTATGCATTTTAAAAGGCAGAATAATTCAAACAGACAGCAACAACTTGATCGACACAATCAGAGTACTCAAAGCCTCAATAGGCAAAATTATAACCGGAATTACAGCTACAGACCTAACATTAATTACAGAAATAATAATAATACTAGGACTAGCTACAACCAACAAAATAACAGTAGAAACTATAACAGAAATACTAATAATAATAATTTTTTTTTATGTAAATAAGTCTCTTTTATTTTTGGCTCTGTGGCTCCTTTCAAAATCCTTAAACTAGGTGGCAAAAGGCTCTACAATGTGTAAAAAGACAGACAATGACTAATCTAAAATAACACAAAATTGGTCAAAAGGGACAACGAGAACAAATTAGACACTAACAACAAACGAGAAGAAAAAAATGAAAAATTAAATTCTCAAAAGAGACTGTATATAACGGATAACAAAAATTTTGAAAAATGCCTAAAATATGAGAAAACAAAAAATTTATTACTTGTCCCAATTTTGACAATTGGGTAAGTGGCAGTTCCAAGAAGCTTCAATTTCCAAAATAATCTAATAAAAATATTTACCTAAACGAACGAATTTTCAACAAAAAATTTTGTAATTTAGCACCGAGACCGAAACCGAATCAAAGATAAATGACCGAACGAACGGAAAAAATTTAGCCGATACCGTTATAGAGTCCCGCGAGGGCAGCCTGTAGTATCGTAGACCTCTACAAACTGCCCTCATCATCCCTCCAGCTTAGCATCTCTAACAGAGTGCTTGTCCTTCCCACCGCACGTGCAACGATTCCTAAGCGGGGAGAAGCCCCGTGGACTAGTGTTGCAAATGCTGTGGCCTGTTCTCACCAGCGAAAGACAAGAGCTCCATCTTGCACCGACGATAGTGGTTGCCATGTGCAGTTGAATGTGTCTGCGTTCGTTGCCAGATATTCGAGACGTAAACGTCTCTTCAACCTGTCAACGAAGTGGCGCTTAAGTGCGTGTGCGTGGTGTTGTGGGTCAGTGTTCTGATTCCCATCTTCGACTCTCATGTAGTACAGGTGAATTGTAGATTTGGCCAGTGTCAGCACAAAGCTAATCAAACAATTCACTCGACTACAGACCTTTGGTCCCCATAGAAACGATGTCCTAGTAATGCGAAATTCGGGTGGATCAACTGACACATACCGCGCACGAGATCCATTAGACCCTGCAAAGCCGGACAAGTGAAGAACCTGTGAAACAGGGTGCCTTCACCACCACAAACTGTGCAAATCCTCTGAACTCGGCGGTCGATATGTGACAACTGATTAGGATGCATAAGACTGTGATGCAGCAATTTGAATGCTACATCAGCATCTTTGTAACTAGAAGGATAACTGTAGACTACTCTGCAAGTTATCCCTCCCATCACGCCCATATTCACCCCGAGGTGTGTTCGCCATCTGTTGTATCCTGTATACTCCGGAGGTCTTATTGACATAAGCACGTCATGGAGCACACGTGTTGTAAGTGTGCTGAAAGGTGTGTGTGGTGGTCTGTTCAGAATGAAAGCATCTTCCAACTTAGTGCCAGGGTCACTGGTCCCAAGTTGGCGAAATCTCTCCCGCACAGAAGCAGCCAGGTCGTGTAGTTGTGCAGTGTTAGTGTTTATTCGACAGTTTCCAGAGATATCAATAATATCTCCGAGAACCGTCAGTGTATGCGTGTCAGCTTCAAAACCCCGAGCATTACCGAACACTGAATCTATTAATTCAGGATTAAACCTGATTGGAATCGACGCGAATTGCGTGTACCTTAGAGCATTCCACTGAAGGTGAAATGCTGGCCTGATTCTGCCCCAGGTCTGAATCGTTGAGATTAGATCCTGTGGCCAGTCACGAGGATAAGGTGGTCGAACAGAGAGTAGGTAGTAATACTCCCCTATGCCGATCCCTCCCAGTACATTCACCCACAGTTGAGAAATCAAGCTGTCTCTCTGGAAAAACACTCTTTGGAATGCCCGCACTTGGAGACACCTTGATTTCACAACCAAGTTAGTGAGACCTAATCCACCTATCTTGACTGGCAGACAGAGCGTGCTTTCAGCAACCCATCGTCTTCCGCACCAAAAGGCGTCTATCGCTTTTGCTTGAAGAAGACTTACGAAGCCATCATCAAACGTCTCAGACTTTAGCAGATGAACGATGGACGAGGTAATCAAATAGTTTATCACGACTGACCTACCCATTAAGGATAATGGAAACAGTCGACTACGCCATGAGTTTACAGCTCTAGAGAGTTTCTCAAGAGCGATACGGCTATTATTTGATTTACTCTCGCGTCCGATATACACACCTAAATACTTCAGGCAAGTATTAGTCCATTGGATGTTCAGTGGAGTATCTGTACGATCTCTCCACCTTCCACACCACAAGCCTTGACTCTTACTAAGGTTGATTTTAGCGCCCGCTATACGTTCGAACTGTTCGAAAACAGCACGAGCGACCGGAAAAGCTTCATCTCTTGTCACGAAAATAGACAGATCATCCGCATACGCCAACATAAGAGGCCTCACATTGGTATACGGCAGATGAACCGCATACTGTCCGAGCATTCGACGAAGATTCACCAGTAGCGGCTCCAACGAAAGATCATAAAGCATACGCCCTGTCTGATACCTCGATGAAACGAGATAGGAGCCAGAACTTGTCCTTGATGCTTAATTAAAATCGCTGAATCTCTATACAGTTTCCCGACGATATCGAGCCACCTGGGCGGAAACCCAAATGCCTCGAGAGCAGTCAAGAGATACTCGTGCGAGACACTATCAAAAGCCTTTTGCTGGTCAAGTGAAATCATGGCCATTTGTGTACCTGTCTGCTCATGGTAGGCAAACAAATGCTTGGCTACCGCGATGTTGTCGTAGATACTACGACCAGGTACACAATAGGACTGTTCCGGGTGTATTACCGAAGCAATCACTGAGCGGAGTATCGCCCCTAATGCTTTGCAGACGATTTTGTAGTCTACATTGCATAGGGTTACTGGCCTCCAGTTCCCCATCCTCTGCAAATCTCCCTTCTTTGGAATCAAGCGCATAACAGATCTCCTCCAACTAGAAGGAAAGTCTGAATGCGTCTCAACCGCCGAATTGAAGACTTCCAAAAGGTCAGGAATTAATAAATCCCTGAAACGTATGAAGAATTCTGGAGTCAAGCCGTCATAACCAGGTGAAGTGTCTCGCCTTAGATCTTTTGTCGCAGCAATCATATCCTCCAATGTGATTACTGTATCCAGGAGCTCCTTACTGTCTTCAGAGAAAGTGGGAATATTCTCAAGAAATTCATGAGTGGTCGAGGATGTTGTCGACGTCGATTCAGAGTAGAGACTACTGTAGTAGTCTCGAATATATTCTGATAGCTGTTGTCCGTTGAGGACTTGTCCAGATTCATCAATTATCGATTCGACCTCACAAGAAGCAGTACGACGTCTAGTCGCCTGAAAGAAGTACTCGGTGGGAGAATCGCCTTCCCTCAGCCAGCGCGATTGGCCGCGCAGCACAAACTCCAAGCTGTGCTTGTAAGTCTGTGTCGCCAAGCGTTCCTTTATTCCATTGAAATAAAGAATCAACCCCGGCTGAGTTGGGAGAAGAGCTGCCACCCGAGAGACCTCGGCTGACAAGCTAGAAGCTTGATAGCCACTTCGATTGAAATTCTTCTCGATAAAAGACCGAATCTGGAGCTTTCCAACATCCCACCATTGACTAAGAAAAGGAAAGTCAGCTTTCCTCTCTTGCCAATCGTGCCAGAAATCAATGAACTCATTGATGAACTGCTCGGAATTCAACAAATAGTTGTTGAATATCCAGTATGAAGTTCGTCTTTCAACTAGAGTGCTGGTCGCCACTACAAGAAGGTGATCGCTAATCGAACACACTTCATGAGTGACACCAACGAAATGTTCTAGTATTCCAGGTGAGACGTAAAGTCTATCAATTCTGGAGCCTGCGAGACTTCCATGGATATTTCGCGAGACCCTCGTGTATGATCTAGTCGTGTGATGCATCCAACGATAGATATCCACGAGTCTGAAAACACCGACAAAATTCCTCAATCGAGTAGCATTGACAGAGTTGAACTCAACTCCAGAGTGCCGATCCATTGATCCAGTTGAAATCACCTCCGAGGACAGTTTCGCCGCTAAAATTCACCAGACAGGACTGAACACTATCAAGAACTTGTCTTGTAATGTCCTGGTCATGAGGAAGGTACACGTTTACTACCTTGATATGTTTGTCTTGAACGACAAAATCCAAGGAAGAAGCGAAGCCTGGGAAGATATCTGTATAGACAGGAGACGATAGTGTAAATTTGTTGGATACAATGATTGCCACCCCTGAGCCTCGGCGAGGCGCAGGTGTGGCAAACATTGCATAGCCAGTGTGTAGATAAGCATAGCGCTCAAGTTGTGTATAAGTGTCTTGGGTGAAATTCGTCTCCTGCAGAAGTGTAATGTCTATATCGAACATTTTGACATGTTCGATAGTACTGTGTAGTCTTGTATGAGCACTTAAACCCCCGGTATTAATAGAGCCTATCTTACACATTCAAAGAGATAAGAAGCTCAAACGATGAATGTGCGACGTCTATTGACGAGGAGAATCGGCCAAGCGATGCTCCTGAAGCAACTCCTCCACCTTCCTATGAAGTTGTTCTAACCGAGCAACATCGTTGTACTTCCTCCTCTTCCTGGACTCCTGTTGTAGGAGTTGAAGCTGAGGAAGTAATAACTCTGGCCTCTCCAGCTCCCTTACAAGAATACTCCAGATTTTATCTGAATTCTTCTTGTACTGGAGCTGGGCAAGAATTTCGGAGATCTTCTTCCTAGGAAGGGTCTCCATCCCTTTCGAGACTTCAAATTGGCTACCAGGCGAAATGATGCTATCACACGACTCGTAGCCACCGAAGCTCGAAAAACCAGTGTCATCCAAGCCGGTCATGTCGCAGTCCGAAAGCAGCTCGTGAGACACCACCGCGTCCCTTACTACAACCTTCGAACCGCGAGCTCCACTATCGTCCTCCTCCGAGTGGGGCCGCTTGGATGCGACTGGCTTTGCTGGCTCTGGAGGAGGCAGCATCACCCGGTCAACTTTCTTCCTCCTCGTCCTCTTTTTTTTTACTACTTGGCTATTCGACTCCTCGTCGGAAGTAGCCGTGTTTTCACGTGCCGACGTGGCGCCGTTTACAGCCATAACTATTTTTTCCTCTAGGACAACTTCAGGCACCTTAACCACTGGCTGCTCCAAAATAGCAGGTCGAGTTCCGGCCGAAGGCTCCCTCTCCAGATCCACTACTGTAGTAGTGGCTTCCTTCGAGGGAACCCTCGGTTCAGTCTTCTTCCCGGTTCTCCTGGGGCAGTCAGCAATAAAATGCCCTACCAAATGGCAAGCATGGCATTTCGCTTCGGTGCCAACGTCTATCCAGTATCTCGAGCCGGATATGCCCAGGTAAAAGCCTGACGGAAGCGTACACCCCTTTTTCAAGGTGATGGACGCTTCTCGGCTAGTACCGAAGATACCGCGCCCGAGACCCTCGTCCCCAATTTTAATGGGAATGGCGCGAACCTTTCCATGAACCTTCCCGAATCTCCCAAGGAAATTCGAGAGGTCTTCATGTTGGGCTCGCATAGGGACCCGCGAAAACACGACCTTCGTTGGCTTTTCCCTGAGTGGGAACGGCACAAGGTGTCTACCCTCCACCTCGATGCCCTCAAGCATAAGCTTAGTGGCGCTTTCGAGGGTTGTGGTATACACCTCGACCATTCCTCCAGCTATAATTCCCATTGAGAAAAGCTGCTCACAGGAGATGACGCGGAAGATTGCCTTCAGGTATGCAGTCTGAGGACATCCTCTGATGTGCTCAAGCTGCATCCCGTAGCTCTCATCCTGCCACCTCCCGTCAAAGAAGCCCTGGAGACCCGCACTGGTCTTGGGGCGAGGCTTACCCGCGTCCAATGGGGGTGGACGAGGAGTGATGCCTTTACTCAAAATTTCTATTGTGTTATTGTTCCTGGAACCACCACTTACCTGGGCATACGAAATCCCTGACGCTACAGGTTGGGGTCGTAGGGATCCTGCTGTTACTCCTGTCGTTGTTGGCTGCTGCTTCTTTGGAGCATTCTTCGTTGAAGACAGCGGTGGCCTCATTACAACAGCATTGGGCTTTGGCGCTGAACTTGAAGCCTTTTGGACAACTTCAATTAATTTTTGACGAGGCACGTTTGACACTGCGGCAACTGCATTAGTTGCTGCTGTATTGCTCGCTGTAGGAGCTAGTGCATCATCTACTTCTCGAGCAAGGTCTGCTACAGTCTTCTCCGGAGGCATCGGCTTCAATTTTGCCAGTTTAGCCTCTTCTGTTGGGCCCTTATTGGCCTTTTCAGTGGGCCCTTTGGGGTATTCGTTGGTAGAGGAAGAAGAAGAAGAAGAAGCATTACTATTATTCTTCCGCCTTCCACTTGATTTGGGGGGATCATCAGGCCCCCAGCATCGCTGCTGCACGTATTCATTTTGAGTACGGCAGAAGTGGCTTTGCCCTTATTTATTTTTTTATTTTTTTTTTTATTATTGAATTATTAATTTTTATAATTTTAAATAGTTTTATTTTTTAAGCTTTAATAAATTTTGGCCTTCTGAATAATTTTAGAAAGGTATACTTTAAATTTTACACGGTTGCCATGTTGCCATGGCAACTGCCAAAAATAATTAAAATATCCGAACTGTCAATCACTTTGCACTTTTTCAGAATTTAATTATGTAACTTTTTAATAGTTTTTTTTTATTTTTATTAACACTGAACATTAGAAAAACTTCAACAACAACACTAATGTCACTTATATCCAATTTTGCAGCTTTTTTATTGTTCTTTCTGCTCTTTTTCGTATAATTTTTTTGAGCTTTCAAAATGTCACGTCAGGAGATGACGCGGAAGATTGCCTTCAGGTATGCAGTCTGAGGACATCCTCTGATGTGCTCAAGCTGCATCCCGTAGCTCTCGTCCTGCCACCTCCCGTCAAAGAAGCCCTGGAGACCCGCACTGGTCTTGGGCCGAGGCTTACCCGCGTCCAATGGGGGTGGACGAGGAGTGATGCCCGTTCCTAAAATTTCTATAGTGGAAGCCTGCCTGGAACTACCACTTACCTGCGCATATGACATCCCTGACACTAATGCCGGGGATCGTAGTGCAGCTACTGGTTTTGCTACTGGTGCCGCTGGCTTCTGTTTTGAGGCATTTGTCTTCACCACAGAAAGCGGTGGCCTCATGTTAACACCGCTCGGCTTTGGCGCTGAAGCTGTTTTAACGACTTCCACCAAGCTTGGGTTTTTCCCTTGGGTTGATGCTGTCGTTGTTGTGGCTGCGGGTACTGCTGCCTGTGCAGCAGTGCTTGGAGTTGGTGCTCCAGACTCTTGTGGGACAGCGCCAACTGTCCTTCCAGCTATATTCTCCGACGGAGTTGGCTGCACTTTCTTGGCCTCTTGACTAGGGCCCTTAAAAGCCTTTTCATTGGGCCCTTTTAAGCTTTTTTGTGAAGAAAAAGAAGCGCTTAAGTTCTTCTTCCTCCTTCCACTTGATTTGAGGGGATCTTCATTCCCCCCATTCACCCATTTAGAGTGAGGCAGAGAAGTTTTTTTTACTTTTTATACTTTTTATTTTATTTTAATAAATTTATAATTTTCGATAAATTTGATTTTTATTATTTTTTCTTCCAATTTAATTTATTATTTTACAATTATATTATTTTTGCTAAGTCCAAAACTAAAAATTTTTTACGGTTGCCATGTTGTCATGGCAGCGACCGAAATTAATTAAAAATCCAAACCTGTCACTAAATTTGCACTTTTTTAACAATTTATCTTTTGTAGTTTTAAATAGTTTTTATAATGATTCTCACACCAACCACAATACACTATAAAACACTCACCTTTCTCTATTTTAGCGGTTTTTTTCTCGATTTCTTCCGCTGTTTTCTTTATTATTCGCCAAGCTATTGAATGACACGTTTGCGCTCTTCAGAAATAATAATAATTTTTTTTTATTTAAATAAGCTCTTTATTTAGTGGCTCTCTGGCTCTTTTCATGATTTCCTAAAAATAGGTGGCAAAAGGCTCAACAAAGTGTAACAAAAAAGAAAGACGCTAGCTAAACTAAATGTTGTAAAAAGTCAATAGGGGCAAATAAAAACATTTAAAACAATTCAATAAAAACCAATATGTAACAAAAATGACACAAAAAATGTAAAAAACCAATGACACAAAATTCTCAAAAGAGACTAAAAAACGGATACAAGAATTTTGAAAAAGATCTAAAGGATATACAAGAATTTAGAACCAGTCCCAATTTTGACAATTAGGTAAGTGGCAGTTCCAAGAAGCTCCAAATTTCCAAAATAATTTAATAAAAGCTAATCTCCTAAACGCTCGAGATTTCAACATATAAATTTTGCAATTTTGCCCCGAGACCGAAACTGAATAAAAAATTAAAAACCGAACGAACGAAAAAATTTACCCGATACCGTTATAGAGTCCCGCGAGGGCACCCTGTAGTATCATAGACCTCTACAAACTGCCCTCATCATCCCTCCAGCTTACCATCTCTAACAGAGTGCTTGTCCTTCCCACAGCACTTGCAACGATTCCTAAGCGGGGAGAAGCCCCGTGGACTAGTGTTGCAAATGCTGTGGCCTGCTATCACCAGCGAAAGACACGAGCTCCGTCCTGCACCGACGATAGTGGTTGCCATGTGCAGTTGAATGTGTCTGCGTTCGTTGCCAGATATTCAAGACGTAAACGTCTCTTCAACCTGTCAACGAAGTGGCGCTTAAGTGCGTGTGCGTGGTGTTGTGGGTCAGTGTTCTGATTCCCAGCTTCGACTCTCATGTAGTACAGGTGAATTGTAGATTTGGCAAGTGTCAACGCAAAGCTAATCAAACAATTCACTCGACTACATACCTTTGGTCCCCATAGAAACGATGTCCTAGTAATGCCGAAATTCGGGTGGATCAACTGACACATACCGCGCACGAGATCCATTAGACCCTGCAAAGCCGGACAAGTGAAGAACCTGTGAAACAGGGTGCCCACACCAGCACAAACTGTGCAAATCCTCTGAACTCGGCGGTCGATATGTGACAACTGATTAGGATGCATAAGACTGTGATGCAGCAATTTGAATGCTACATCAGCATCTTTGTAACTAGAAGGATAACTGTAGACTACTCTGCAAGTTATCCCTCCCATCACGCCCATATTCACCCCGAGGTGTGTTCGCCATCTGTTGTATCCTGTATACTCCGGAGGTCTTATTGACATAAGCACGTCACGGAGCACACGTGTTGTAAGTGTGCTGAAAGGTGTGTGTGGTGGTCTGTTCAGAATGAAAGCATCTTCCAACTTAGTGCCAGGGTCACTGGTCCCAAGTTGGCGAAATCTCTCCCGCGCAGAAGCAGCCAGGTCGTGTAGTTGTGCAGTGTTAGTGTTTATTCGACAGTTTCCAGAGATATCAATAATATCTCCGAGAACCGTCAGTGTATGCGTGTCAGCTTCAAAACCCCGAGCATTACCGAACACTGAATCTATTAATTCAGGATTAAACCTGATTGGAATCGACGCGAATTGCGTGTACCTTAGAGCATTCCACTGAAGGTGAAATGCTGGCCTGATTCTGCCCAAGGTCTGAATCGTTGAGATTAGATCCTGTGGCCAGTCACGAGGATAAGGTGGTCGAACAGAGAGTAGGTAGTAATACTCCCCTATGCCGATCCCTCCCAGTACATTCACCCACAGTTGAGAAATCAAGCTGTCTCTCTGGAAAAACACTCTTTGGAATGCCCGCACTTGGAGACACCTTGATTTCACAACCATGTTAGTGAGACCTAATCCACCTATCTTGACTGGCAGACAGAGCGTGCTTTCAGCAACCCATCGTCTTCCGCACCAAAAGGCGTCTATCGCTTTTGCTTGAAGAAGACTTACGAAGCCGTCATCAAACGTCTCAGACTTTAGCAGATGAACGATGGACGAGGTAATCAAATAGTTTATCACGACTGACCTACCCATTAAGGATAATGGAAACAGTCGTCTACGCCATGAGTTTACAGCTCTAGAGAGTTTCTCAAGAGCGATACGGCTATTATTTGATTTAGTCTCGCGTCCGATATACACACCTAAATACTTCAGGCAAGTATTAGTCCATTGGATGTTCAGTGGAGTATCTGTACGATCTCTCCACCTTCCACACCACAAGCCTTGACTCTTACTAAGGTTGATTTTAGCGCCCGCTATACGTTCGAACTGTTCAAAAACAGCACGAGCGACCGGAAAAGCTTCATCTCTTGTCACGAAAATAGACAGATCATCCGCATACGCCAACATAAGAGGCCTCACATTGGTATACGGCAGATGAACCGCATACTGTCCGAGCATTCGACGAAGATTCACCAGTAGCGGCTCCAACGAAAGATCATAAAGCATACCTGACAATGGACAGCCCTGTCTGATACCTCGATGAAACGAGATAGGAGCCAGAACTTGTCCTTGATGCTTAATCAAAATCGCTGAATCTCTATACAGTTTCCCGACGATATCGAGCCACCTGGGCGGAAACCCAAATGCCTCGAGAGCAGTCAAGAGATACTCGTGCGAGACACTATCAAAAGCCTTTTGCTGGTCAAGTGAAATCATGGCCATTTGTGTACCTGTCTGCTCATGGTAGATACTACGACCAGGTACACAATAGGACTGTTCCGGGTGTATTACCGAAGCAATCACTGAGCGTAGTATCGCCCCTAATGCTTTGCAGACGATTTTGTAGTCTACATTGCATAGGGTTA
This sequence comes from Dioctria linearis, assembly GCA_963930735.1. Lineage (NCBI taxonomy): Eukaryota > Metazoa > Arthropoda > Insecta > Diptera > Asilidae > Dioctria > Dioctria linearis. The sequence goes on from OZ005744.1 coordinate 54,291,529, forward strand.
CTGGCCTCCAATTCCCCATCCTCTGCAAATCTCCCTTCTTTGGAATCAAGCGCATCACAGATCTCCTCCAACTAAAAGGAAAGTCTGAATGTGTCTCAACCGCTGAATTGAAGACTTCCGAAAGGTCAGGAATTAATAAATCTCTGAAACGTATGAAGAATTCTGGAGTCAAGCCGTCATAACCAGGTGAAGTGTGTCGCCTTAGATCCTTTGTCGCAGCAATCATATCCTCCAATGTGATTACTGTATCCAGGAGCTCCTTACTGTCTTCAGAGAAACTGGGAATATTCTCAAGAAATTCATGAGTGGTCGAGGATGTTGTCGCCGTCGATTCAGAGTAGAGACTACTCTCGAATATATTCTGATAGCTGTTGTCCGTTGAGGACTTGTCCAGATTCATCAATTATCGATTCGACATCACAAGAAGCAGTACGACGTCTAGTCGCCTGAAAGAAGTACTCGGTGGGAGAATCGCCTTCCCTCAGCCAGCGCGATTGGCCGCGCAGCACAAACTCCAAGCTGTGCTTGTAAGTCTGTGCCGCCAAGCGTTCCTTTATTCCATTGAAATAAAGGATCAACCCCGGCTGAGTTGGGAGAAGAGCCGCCTCGGCCGACAAGCTAGAAGCTTGATAGCCACTTCGATTGAAACTCGTCTCGATAAAAGACCGAATCTGGAGCTTTCCAACATCCCACCATTGACTAAGGTTTCCTCTCTTGCCAATCGTGCCAGAAATCAATGAACTCATTGATGAACTACTCGGAATTCAACAAATAGTTGTTGAATATCCAGTAAGCAGTTCGTCTTTCAACTAGAGTGCTGGTCGCCACTACAAGAAAATGATCACTAATCGAACACACTTCATGAGTGACACCAACGAAATGTTCTAGTATTCCAGGTGAGACGTAAAGTCTATCAATTCTGGAGCCTGCGAGACTTCCATGGATATTTCGTGTATGATCTAGTCGTGTGATGCATCCAGCGATAGATATCCACGAGTCTGAAAACACCGACAAAATTCCTCAACCGAGTAGCATTGACAGAGTTGAACTCACCTCCAGAGTGCCGATCCATTGAGGGATTCAGAGTGCAGTTGAAATCACTTCCGAGGACAGTTTCGCCGCTAAAGTTCATCAGACAGGACAGAACACTATCAAGAACTTGTCTTGTAATATCCTGGTCATGAGAAAGGAACACGTTTACTACCATGATATGTATATCTTGAATGACAAAATCCAAGGAAGAAGCGAAGCCCGGGAAGATATCTGTATAGACAGGAGACGATAGCGTAAATTTGTTGGATACAATGATTGCCACCCCTGAGCCTCGGCGGGGCGCACGTGTGGTAAACATTGCATAGCCAGTGTGTAAATTAGCATAGCGATCAAGTTGTGTATACGTGTCTTGAGTGAAATTTGTATCCTGCAGAAGTGTAATGTCTATATCGAACATTTTGACATGTTCTACAGTGCTGTGTAACCTTGTATGTGCACTTAAACCCCCGGCGTTGATAGACGCTATCCTGCACATTCAAAGAGGTGCAAAGCTCAAACGATGATGGTACGACGTCTACGGATGAGGAGAATCGGCCAAGCGATGCTCCTGTACCAACTCCTCCACCTTCCTATGAAGTAGTTCTAACCGAGCAAAATTTTTGTACTTCCTCTTCTTCCTGGACTCCTGTTGTAGTAGTTGAAGCTGAGGAATTAGCATCTCTGGCCTCTCCAGCTCCTTTACAAGAATACTCCAGATTTTATCTGAATTATCTGAATACACTTACCTGTGCATACGATATCCCTGGAACTAACGCCGGGGATCGTGGTGCTGGTGCTTGTTCTGCTGCTGGTCATGCTGGTACTGCATTCTGTTTCTTGGAAACGCTTGAAGAAAGCGGTGGCCTCATTAGCAAGCCGCTAGGCTTTGGCGCGGACACCGAAGCCGTTTTGACAATTTCCGATAATTTCGGAAGTTGTCCTTTTGCTAAAGGTGCTACAGGGATAACAGGCATTGTAGCAGCTGACGTCCCAGGAACTTCTCGGACAGCATCCGCTGCCCTTGTTACAATCTTCTCCAAGGAGCTTGACTCAACCTTCTTTTATGTGGCCTTTTGATTAGGGCCCTTAATAGCCTTTTCAGTGGGCTCTTGGGGTTTGTCTTTGAAGAAGAAGATGCATTTCTGCTGTTCTTCCTCCTTCCTTTTAATTTGGAGGGATCATCAGTCCCCCCAGAATCACTGCTGCTCTCACTCATTTTGAGTGATGCAGAGCAGGTCTATCTCCTTTTTATTTAATTTTTCTTTATTTTTTCTTTAACTTTAATTTATTTTCAATTTCATTATTTTCTGAATTTTTTTTACTATTGTCATGGCAACGGCCAAAATTAAATTAAAATTCTTTGTAAATGTCACTGAAATTATTGATTTCTTTCAAATTTTTTATTGATTCTTTCAGAAATTATTGTTTTAGATGAACTTTTTTTTTAAATAGTATTGCCGATAACATTTGGGGTTCACTTCTCACTTATTTTGGCACTTATTACGCTGCGTTTTTGCTTTATTCCGCGGAGCTCAATTTGATGCGTCCGAACACTGCGGTAATAATAATAATATTTATTCATGAGAAGTACGCAAGAATTACATCTTATATTGTACAAAAAATAAATTCGGTTTTTTGCGAAACTAAACTAAAGTTAGCTTTTACATAATTCATTATTGATTGATATCATGTAGTTCAATTTAATTTAATTCAATATAATTCAATTTAATTCAACTTATATACTAAGAAAAAGGTAATGAAGTAGCATGTAACAAGAAAAGAATAACGAGAAGAAAGTAAAATTTTTCAAGAGATACAAATCAAAATAAAAAGCAAAAAGAATTTAATTAGTGACTAGAAACATCTTGAGAAACCTTCTGAAAGCTGCCCCCACCAACAAAATAAAAATCGAAGTATAACTTTTATTTTTTTGAGAAGAATCAAAATGGTTATTGATAACCCTTATTTCATAACCAAAAAGAAAAAGTTGTGAAATAATGGTTATCCGATAACCAAAAAAATTAAATTGAAGAATAACTCTTATTTATTGAGAAGAATTAAAAAAGTCCTCGATAACTCTTATTTCATATCAAAAAAAAAAAGAAATTGTGAAATAATGGTTATCCGTTAAACAAAATAAATTAATGAAAGTTTAACCATTAATATGAAATTTTTATTTTATTGGTTATACTTTTTTAAATTACGCTAGAAATTGAAAGTTCACTTCATGAGGATAATATTGGTCCTACTTATTTAAAGATCTACGTTATTTTTTTTGATTGAAAAGTTTAAAATAATGGTTATTTTCGGTCCCTGCTTGTGAAGTATTCTCGAGGGTTTTGGCATAGAACATTGATCGAGCGAAGCACCCATAAAGTGATGCACTGCATTTTATAGTACAATGAAGGTATCAAATCCTTTACGGTAGCGCCCCTTGTTTAATGAGCTATCCTTATCAATCATCAAGAAACCATATTCATCCTTCCAACACTCAGCACAGGCTCTTCGAAATGTATCAAACTTCATGTCTGTGTTCACATGATCATTATAGATATGTTTCAAATTCAAGTCATCTTGCTTGAATAAGATGATTAAATTAGCATTGTCACGTATTAAATGCTTTGGTATATGCGTATATGTTTGACAGAGATAGAAGCTGTCTATATCTTCGTGACGACCCATACAAAAATAGGATCGCACATTATCTTGCTTTTCACATGCTACATCATCGAAAATAAACACCCAATGTGATTTGGCTTCCTCTGGAGGTAGAACGTCGCAGTTGTTTGAGAATGTATAATACCCCAATCCTGATATGGGGGTCATCACTCGCTTCAAGTATTCATACTTTGGTTGATGCAAAGATTTTGAATATATGTAAATATTTTGATATCTTAGACCATTGGGATGTTCCAGCAAGCTTATCATAACATTAGTTTTTCCACAATTGGATGGTGCAACAATGATGCTCCTTATACTATTAGGCAATAGGGGGCCATGCTTCTTTTCCACCTTCATAACAGCTTCCACTCAACTGGAGAAACCTCGATTTATCATCCTAGCATTACAAACGAATCGAAGGAACGATAAAACCAAAGATGCAAGAAAGTTTGATCACTGCCAACTTACCGATGTTACAGTGATGATATATGATGATTTGAATTTAGAATTTGATTTGAATAGATACGCATTCTGTATGAGAAGTATATAAAGTTTACACAATCATACTATGGTCATCAGTGTCAGCCGTTCCTCACATGGGAGAAGTTCAAAACCGATGTTCCGATTGCTGTCATTGATTGCTCACATCAAAATGAAACTATAAAAACTGGACCTGTTGACATAAGGCTAGAATTCAAGACATCTGAAAATATACCGGCTAATACAACAGCATATTGTCTGCTTCTACACGATCGAATAGTGGAATACAGTCCGCTGACAAACTTCACTTGCAGAAAGTTAAATTAAGAAGATGGCTGTCATCGTAGACATCCAAGGATTCAAAACAAACCTCAATGAATTTATCACTAAAGAACTGGCAATTTTAAACAATGAAAACCAGATGCAGCACTTTATATTTCAACCACCGTTCAGATACAAAGATTTGACTTCAGCAACACAATTTTCATGGATTCCGCTGGGATGATGGTTACATACCGTATCACAAGCTGTACACTATAGTTGAACCACTGCTTCGAAACAAAACCATATATGTAAAGGGAGCTGAAAAAGTTCGTTGGATGCAGAAGATAGTTGGAGAGGGTGAAATCATTATTAACGTCGAAGATGAATACAACTGTGCTATAAGAAATACTTTTTTAATAAGAAATTTTATTGGAAATAAAAAAAATGTTTATAAAACATAAGACTTTTCAATACACATACCCCAGAACCCTCACTAACATCGTCTAGAATCTGTTCATGGAGATGTCATGTTGTGAAATTCGAATAATGCTGACATCTACAACTTCCCCGCTAAGAAAACTTATTTAGGTGCAGCAAAACCATGATGACGTCATGCCGATATCTAGAACTCTCCCGCTAATAAAAGAAAACAGCAAAACCAAGACATGCTGGTAGTTCCGGCTAAGGCCGGTAGGGTACCTTACTCAAGAAATGGCGTTTGCTCCAAACAGATGTCGCTAATATCTCGAAAACCAACGCCCGTAGAGGATTTCTGATGAAAATTTCGTTCCCCCCCCATCCCACACCGCCAAGAATCCATTTCCATGAACAAAAAATAACTTGAATTATTAATACGCTAATATCTCGAAAACCAGAGCCCGTAGAGGATTTCTGATGAAAATTTCATTACCCTCCCCCCTCCCTATATTTATTATCCCCCCCCCCCCCATACCCACCATCTAGAATCCATTGGCACGAAAAAATTTCCTACTATTAACTTTAATTATTAGTTCAAAACAAAAAGCCTACATTTAGGCGATCAAAAAAAATCATAATAAAAAAGCCTACATTTAGGTGCACCACATATCTATCTAAGAAAACTGTAGTACCGGAACATGCCAAGTGAAGCAAAAAACTTCACACATCAAGAAAACCGTAGCATGCTGCTACGTGTTGGCACAGAAAACCGTAGCATGCTGCCCCGTGTGGGCAAAACTGAAGCATAACATTCCCAAAACAGTAGCATGCTGCCACGTGTGGGCCAACACCACACATCCAAAGCCGTAGTACCGGAGCATGCTGGTGGTACCTATCGGCTAATGCCGTTAGGGTGTAGTCAAGACCAAATTACAAACACACACACACATACACACACACACACACACACACACAAGGAAATCGTAGTACCGGAGCATGCTGGTAGTACCGGCTAATGTCGCTAGGGTGCAGTCAAGATTCAATGGTGCATCCACGACATAAACCAGTACAGTCAAGACACACCGGAGCATGCTGGTAGTATCGGCTAATGCCGCTAGGGCGCAGTTGCTGCATAGTACTGAAAGTGATCTCGTATCCCCAAAACTCGGGATGAAAAACTTAGAGGCTACGAGTCCGAGATGAAAAATAAGCGAACTCCAGAAACAAAATCGAAATACTATGTTAATTCCCTATGCTGGACAGTGCTAAAAGTGGTCTCGTATCCTCAAAGTGGTCTCGTATCCCCAAGGCTCGAGATGAAAAATAAGCGAACTTCAGAAACAAATTCGAAATGCTATGCTATGCTGGAGAGTGCTAAAAGTGGTCTCGTATCCCCCAAATTGGTCTCGTATCCCCAGCATCCAAGACATAAACCCATACAGCCAAGACACAAACCCACATTTAGTATGGACTCAACCCACCTAGAGACGGTGGCGCCATCTGTGGCGAAATCCTGGAGGCTTAAAAAGTGGTCCAGAAAAGCGATAGTGTAACTACTCTGGGTGGAATTCTTATTTGCCTTGAATCAGGTAATTGTGTATACATGGGCAATATGTAATTGACATCTTCAAAGAAGATTGAAATAGTGAAATTGTCGTAATCAATTTTGCATAAATTGTTTACTAGAAAATCACTTCCTAAAATTTCATTGGTTTAGAATTGGAAAGCTTTCGTCAACGATGTGAAATTCTTGTGGAATTTCTTGGTCTTCTAATCTTATTAAGGCTGACAATGTGCCTAGGGAATACGATTCTGATTGGGTGATACCTGTTATTTTGCATTTTTTATGCTTTAGAATTCCTGCTGTTTCTTTAAATGCACCTATTTTTAATATGGAAATATCGGTTCCTGTATCTAGTAGGAATACTTTCTTGCCGATTGATACGTTTGTACATAATGTTATGTAATTTGTTTAATGGTTATTAAGTTTATAAATTTTTAATTGCTTATTTAATTTATTTCCCCCGAGCAATCCACTTCGGGGTTTTGCTCGTTTCTCGACTGGGTTATATTTATTCTTCTGTGCATTGGCCTTCTATGCTCATTGGCATTTGTTGATTGTCTATTACCATTTGTGATCTGTGATACTGATACGATTTCCTAGGATCTTTTGCATTTTTTTGGTAACCCTTTTGCTGGTTACACCTAGTTGTATCCTGATGATATTTATTGCGAACATAACAAACCTATGCTGAAATTTCTTTTGGCATTGTATTTATTATAGTAAAATACATTTGCCTCTTTGTTCGGTACTTCTATTTCCGATGCGATTTGTATTGCTTCAACTAGAGTCTTGGGCCTTGATGCGAAGACTGTTGCTTTAAGTGGTTCATTCAAATCATTTTTAAATGCATTCAAAGCTAATTGATCATTCAGTTTTACGATCACTGGGCTATTGGTTTCACCTTGCTCAGTTACTTGTAAGGTGTTTAGTTGAGCAACTAGACTTTTGATTTTTGTTGCAAAATCGTTGACGTTTTTATTGGATTGTACCACTCGTGATAATTCTGAGTGTATACTAAGCGGCGTTTTCTCTGTTGTAAAGATTTCACGTAAAATCTTTTGTAATGTCGTGAAGTCAGTAGGAACTGCAAAAGTACATAACTTGTTCCGTACTGTGGATGATAGACGTGTTTTTAAAACAAAGTTAATCAATTTCTTCTTTTGTGTTTCTTCCGCTAGATCGTCATGCAGAAATTGTACTAGATTTAGAAAATTATCTAAATTTGTGTACTCTCCCGTGAATCCCGGTATGACTTTTATCGCCGTAGATATATCAAATTTGTCCATGATTTCGTCTGGAGTATCGCTAGCTTTTTTTCGCAAAATTTCAGTCACAGTCTTGTATATCTGGTCAAAATCTTCTTTCTCTTTGACGGCTAGATCTTTACCTATGGTTAACAATTCTTTATATTTGGTAATAAAGCATCACTCAGAAAATCCTTCTTCCTTTAATGAAAAATTACATTGAAATCAATGAAAAAATGCAATGAATTCGAGCTTATTAAAATTATTATTGGAATAATAGAGTGGTTTTCATTGACACAATTACCCTGAATTCTATTGTATCAATATCATTGGCTTGTGTTTTATTTAATTAAATCAATGAGCAATTTTTATTGACTCAGTGATGATATATCGTTGGCTTTATAAAGAAATATCATTTGCTCAAGAAAATCGTTCATAGATGCAATGAACGTACTTGTTCACCTAAATGTAATCATTTAGTTAGTGCAGCGAAATATCTTTACTGTTATCAGGTCCTATACTGCTTAAAAAAACTGTACACTAAAGGAGTAAAAAATTTACCTGTATAATACAGAAATTTCGGGGGTGTCTAATTTTCCGTAATTTCAATTTACTGAATTCACAGAATTCAGTTCACTGAACTTAAGTAAATCATTTATCATAAATGTGACACCAGCCAATCGGAATGCAATCGAACAACTTAAAAAAACCCCTTTTGCTTAAAAAGTCCATGAAAACATCGACAATTCCTGATTTTCAGATTTTCTTCCTTACACTAAATGTTAATTATGATTTTGTGAAAATCACTGCGGGTAAAAATAAAAATTATAATAAAAATCCATTGCTGTTTAAACTGAATTTGTACAGAGTAATTCCTCTTCAAAACAAAAACAGACTCTCACCCGGCTGAAAACTACAAAAAAAGAAACTGACGATAATTTTAGTATTAAATTCAATTTATAATAAAGGTTTTTTTTACATTTTTTACATATTTGTACATATTGAACTGGAAAAAATACGTATTCGATATAATATTATTAAAAGAGTTTATTATTTTATACAGATTAATGTAATAGGAGGAAACGTCTACAAGTTATAATAATGTATAATAATTTAGACACCTCCGTACAAGATTGTTTTATAGTACCGGTAGTTTCGGACATTTTGCAAATAATATGTTTTTGAAAAAAAAAAAATATATATTAATATAAAATGTATTTGAAATTCATTTCAGGTCTTAACAATTTCTTTCCTGATGAGGAACTGTATATAATTGTTGGAGGATGTTCAATAGTTTTAATATTTTTTATTACAAAGCTCTCCAATGTGTCTCCTAATGTATAACTAGCAAAGTGTCTTTCATACGAAATTAAATTAATTTCCTCGCAAAAAAAAATTATTTCAGAGTTTACTAAGATAATTTCTAAGATTTTGTAAGCAAACATATTTTCTTCCTTCCAGTACACAATGTAGTCTTTTTTATATTGTGTCCCAATATATTCTAATGAGTCTATACAAGTAGCAATTTCTATGTTCTGTATTGATTCCACTTGAGATAAGTGAACTTTTTCAAAATGCGGGGAATGTTGAATCTTAATTTGTTTTCATTTTAAAGACAATTTAGAAGAATCAAATGATAATATATTTTCTGCAAAGTTCATGCTGTATTTGGTTGCAAACGAAAGAGGGATGTTATTTCTTGATGTGATATTTCTCGCATAAGTTTTAAGAATTCTATGCTTGGCTTCAAAAGTAAACGTCCATAGATATTTCAATGATCCTGACATTTTAATTATGGCAGGGTAGTGTACTAAGAAGTGGTGTTTGGGTTTCAGACTGTCACCAAAAAGTTCTACATACATTCTATTGTGGTAAGTTATACATTCAGATAATCGATTGATTTTTAATGAATCGAAAGAAGATCATAAGGTTAAATCAAGCATTTCCAGAAAATTTAGATAAATATCCAGACTGGGTCACCTACAGGAATTAAATCTCCTACAATTATGGGAAAAAAGTGTACAAACGTCATAGCCTCCCTTGCAGACATTCTTAAATTAAATTTATTTAATTGCTGAATGCGCATGGGTGGTGAAATATTTCCGATCTCCATTGAACCATAATTAAAACCCTGCTTACGGTTGTCCCGATCGTCCCCCACGTAATCAAAAAATTAGCCCCTTATGGTTCAAACACGGAAACAAAACCTCGCCACTGAAAAAACAAGTTTCATTTGAAATTCGACCGCGAAAAATATAAACCCACCTCTTAAGCAGGTACACTACATGTATTCACATGTGTCCGAACATAACAACTCTACGCTCATTTTGCAGATCAATAGTGTCACACGGTATAAACACACCTCCATATTCTGGAAGTTGTTTCCAATTCCGCCATTTACTTTACACGCAAGTGGTACAAAAAGCAACTTTAGTCTCATCAACTTTCATTTTCCCGTGCACACGCCCATTTCTCATATGATTTACTCTATAGTGGGACAAGGGTCTTCTGTCCCTTACAGACGCAATGATATTTGGTATCCAAAATGTCCAAATACTACTGTAGTATAATTTATACTTTAGGTTTTTATACATTTTCAAAAGAAAATCAGTTTCAAACAAAAGTAGATCTAATTTAAGAACTATGAAATGAGCTTTCATTTCTCAGTGAGAAAACACACAGAATAAAATAAGTAAAAAACGAGTTTTCAAACAAAACTGAGGGCAAGCCGCATGAAAAAGTAGAAAATAAACTTTTTTCACACACAGAGGTGGACTCAGATTTTTTGATTGGGACATTTCTCTTGAATATTCTTTCTCTTCATGAATCAAATCACTTATTACCTCTGATTGATCATACTGAAATATATCGGTGATTGTCAGCGAATAAAATCTGAGTCCACCTCTGTGTGTGAAAAGATTATTTTCTACTTGGCTTGGCTTGGCCTCAGTTTTGTTTGAAAACTCGTTTTTTACTTATTTTATTTTCGGCCTTTTTCACGTTAACTAAATTGTTATTACGTGCTGCATGGAGATATTTTAAAACAATTTTATGACGGCTGAAAAGACACTGATTTACCAGTTTTTCAAAAAATTTATTCTAGTAAAAATTATTATGCAACTCATTTTGCTCTACAACTTTGTCTTAGGTTGCAAAACGCTCAAACGCTTTCTTGGTCGGAAAAACTCTGGAAAAGCGTTTTACATGAATTTTCATCGATTTTTTCTGCAAGTTTTCACCATTGTCGGAGAGAAAGTAATGATGCCAGTTGATAGGGAACTTGATCCAGCATAATTTAGAAAACTTTTTTACCGGAAAATTTTCCGGAAAAGTCGGAAAATTTTCCGGAAAATTCCAGAAAAAATTCCGGAAAATTCCAGAAAATTTTCCGGAAAATTCGGAAAATTCCAGAAATTTTTTCGGAAAAATCGGAAAACTCTGCATTTTTCCTGAAACGGATTTATCACTAATCAAATTTGTACCAAATTTTCAAATGATTTTTCCCGATTTTCCGGGTTTTCCATGGAAATTTCCGGTTCAAATTTTGATAGATTTAATTGTCACGCGACATGAACCTGTGTGCCTAATTGTCACGCGACATAAACCTGTGTGCCAAATTTCAGCTCGCTGTGATGACGAAAAGTGGGTCTACGAGAGTGTCGAAAATAGTAAAGAAATAGACAAATTCGTGTACGAGTTAAAGGGAATGGCTGGCCTCAAAAATGAAAGCTGGTATGAAGGCAACAGAATTCAACGCATTTTCTCATTAAATTTTTCCAAAGTAAAGTATTTCTTCTTTATACAATAAGAAATGATATGGCACATATCATACTTGCATACACCCTCATATAAGTCTATACAAGTCATGCATTATATCTACGGCGTAACTTTCAGTAACACAAAACGAATGAAGATTGTTAAATATGACTTCTCAACAACTCCAAAGGTGTTTTCCAAGTCATCTTCATAGTTTAATTTGGTTCTTAGAACGTCTGTTTTTTCCGTTGGAAGTTTTTGCATATCTTTCTTTTCACTGCGACAAAAGCGGCAGAAATATTTGCTCGAAAATGACTGTGAAAAACCTAGAACACTGTTCAGAGCCAAATTATCTCCTAAGATTAATCCTAATACAAAGTAGACCTTAAAAGTTCCTTTGTCAGTTTTAATTTCGATTCCATTTTTTTCCAAAGCTTCTATTTGTTCAATTAAAGTAAAGAAACATTTGTCATTTCCAATTGTTTTCACATCACTGGATTTAAAGAAACCTGCAGCAAATATACAGTTCAACTTAGATAATAGGTAGGGTGGAGCAACAGGAAATGAAAAATAGACTCCTAAAATTGAAGAAGAGTGTGATCCCAATGGATTATTTATACCAAAGTCATCAAAGTATAAGAAATACGGTATTACAATTTTATTTTGAAACAGTTTAGATTTATTCTTCCAAAGAGACCCTTCAAAAAGTTGTCGTTATTATGTGAAATACCGTTGATATTATTTAAGAACTCTTCTAAGACACCAGGGATTTCAAAAAACTCTCGAAAATAAAATTCTAATTCTAGCAATACCCCTTTAGTTTCACGTTCAGCGATTGTATTAATTCCGCATTGAATGGTGTTAGTGACTATTTTGTCTAACAAGACAACTTTTGGTTGTTGATACAAGTCATGACTTTCCAGATATTTCAAAAACTTATATTCAGAATCAATTGATTCAAATGGGTTTTTACAAAAATGTAAGAGTTCATCTAGTTTTTTTTCAAACGTTAGTATCACGACTGTCTTGCATTATCTGAAATTCCAGCACTTTTGCAACACTACTTGTTATCATTTCCTTAATGTCTTTCTGAATGTTTAAGGTATCTTTACGAGATAAATTCTATTTGCTAAAGTACTTACAAGAAAAGAGTAAAGCGGACTTTCCTAAGGAAGGTATTTGAATAGGTTGGCTTTCTTCTAAAAGAGTTGTGACATCGGTGCAAGGAATTGAAGCAATAACGTTTTCAAAATTGCTTGTCCTAGACGCGATAAGTGAACACTCGTTTGGAACTGAGAGAACTGAATTATTTTCGCTCGGAGAATTTGTATGAATTTCAGATTTCATATGTCTAGCAAAAGAACGGAAGGAAGTAAATGTTTGCTTACAATCTGATATACCACATTTATGAACTTGATTTGTATCAAGAGAATGTAAATACTTCAAATGTGTAAATAATTTCTCTAAAGAATAAAATTGCTCCGTGCAGATAAAACATAATACAAAACTCATAATAATACCGACTCAGTAGTTCTTTATCAAATATATAGAAAGAAACTTGATATAAATCAAAAGAATGTAATACTTCAAATGTGTAAATAATATCTCTAAAGAATAAAATTCCTCCGTGCAGATAAAACAAAAGACAAGGCTCATAATAATACTGAGTCAGTAGTTCTTTATCAAATATATATAAAGAAAATCTCTCCCTATAACAATTCTTTACATGTAATTATATAAGCGTTATCTTTATTTCGCAGACACGTCATAACATTTTCCTGTTTTATTTAATTCTGAAATAAGACCAAACATTTTGTTATTGAGGCCAGCCATTCCCTTTAACTCGTACACGAATTTGTCTATATATTTCTTTACTATTTTCGACACTCTCGTAGACCTACTTTTCGTCATCAAAGCGAGCTGAAATTTGGCACACAGGTGCATGTTGCGTGACAATTGAATCTATCAAAATTTCAACCGGAAATTTCCGTGGAAAACCCGGAAAATCGGGAAAAATCATTTGAAAATTTGGTACAAATTTGATTAGTGATAAATCCGTTTCAGGAAAAATACAGAGTTTTCCGATTTTTCCGAAAAATTTTCCGGAATTTTCCGACTTTCCCGGTAAAAAAGTTTTCTAAATTATGCAGGATCAAGTTGCTACTTTCTCTCCGACAATGGTGAAAACTTGCAGAAAAAATCGAGGAAAATTCATGTAAAACGCTTTTCCGGAGTTTTTCAGACCAAGGAAGCGTTTGAGCGTTTTGCAACCTAAGTCAAAGTTGTAGAGCGAAATGGGTTGCATAAAGTTGCTTTTGTGGAAAAATCCGTGGAAAACCCGGAAAAGCGGGGAAATCATCTGACAAATTTTCATCGATATGGTTAGTGATAAATCTGTTTCAGGAGAAATGCAGAATTTTCCAATTTTTCTGGAAAATTTTCCGAAAATTTCCGGAATTTTCCGACTTTTCCGGAAAATTTTCCGACAAAAAAGTTTTATAAGCTATGCGGAATCATTTTTTCCGTCCTACTGGCATCAATACTTTCTCTTCAACAATCATGAAAACTTGCACGAAAAGTCGAGGAAAATTCATGTAAATTTTTAAAAAAAAATCATAGTAATACGAAAAGTCTGTGGAAAACATGGAAAATCGGGAAAATTCATGTTATATGGGATCAAGGTAATAAGTGATTTGATTCATGAAGAGAAAGAATATTCAAGAGAAATGTCCCGTCCCAATCAAAAAATCTGAGTCCACCTCTGTGTGTGAAGAAAAGTTTATTTTCTACTTTTTCATGCGGCTTGGCCTCAGTTTTGTTTGAAAACTTGTTTTTTACTTATTTTTTTATTTGTAGTGTTATGTTTGAGTAATAAAATATAAACAATTTTCTTAAAGAAAGTACTTAGATTTTTATGCTGGTAAATGCACAAGGAATTAAATAACACAATTCCTGAATAAAACTTTTAATACAGAGGCTTATTTACGTTGTGCAGAAGGTTGAAGTTGAAAGTAATGCATTTTTCCATAACAACAAATGCTAAGAGAAGTGCGAAATCGTACCACTCTAATACTTTTGCAAGTAGCAAAATCGTTTTGTGTCACGGCCTGGAACATAAAGACGGCAATGCCTGAGTGCAATCAAGTTATATGTGTTGTGTGTAGGAACTAAAGCGTTGTAACATTTTGAATTTTGCAATCAGTTGAGTTTCTGGTGCGTCATAGCGGAAGGGAGGTCTTACTTTAGAGAGTTTGTGTTTTTACGCAGAATTTTAAGCATTAATTACAGTTTTGTAAAATACCGGTGGTACTTTCAAATGATTTTGCTTTTCCTTTGTGAAAAGTTTATCAACGAGAACTATAGTTAATTTCATTATCTAGAAGTAAAGTGATGTGTGCTAAAGTGAGGAAAATATATCTTCAAATATGGCTGGAAAAAGTATAACTGTTGAAAGTGGAAATTGCGAAATTGGACCAAATGTAAGTGAATGTGGCAAAAGTGAGGTAATAACCGCAACAAACAGCTTTGACTCTTCAGAAAAAGAAGTTTTAAAATTGCTTCAGGAATTGGATGGCTGTGATTTTACGACGCAATTTTTGGGTAAGAAATTTTTGGAAAATGCGCAGAAAAAACATGAAATAATTATCAGATGCATAAAACTTTCCTCACCTTTAAAATGTATGCGACCTTTTGCAATTGTCGTAGTTTGGCGTACAGAAGGGAGAAATAGTAAAAAGTGACACTCAGACCCATCATCATTATAGTGTACATTTTTCCCAATATTAGGAAAGCCCGATTCCTAACCTTTGTTTGTATATAACATGGTTACTTCTGTTAACTGTATAATTACATAGGTACAAATAATTGTTCTTCTTAAGGTGTATGCCCTTTGGCTCATTGTTTTGTTTATTTGTTTAAAATTCCAAACTGTTGATTATAAATGAATGTAAAAATCACAGGACTTTTAAAATTCATTGTAAATAAAGAAAACATTTTCTTTGTACACAAAATATTTTGATGAAGTATAAGATATATTTTTAGAGTAAAGGCACTTTCACATCAAAAACAAGAACCGATAAAATATAAACCGAAAAACCCAATTTATTCCACTTTAAAACAAGATTTTTGCTTCAATTATTAATAAAATCATGGAAATAGGATAAACTAATAATTTTACTAATAAAATAGTATATTTATCTCAGCTTTTTAAGAAAAATACAACTTTTATGTTTTATCAGCCGAAAAACTTTTTCGGCGGAAAGATTATAAAAATTGAGTTTATCCTAAAAATCTGAATTATACTATATCCTATTTTCCATGATTTTATTAATCATTGGAGCAAAAATCTTGTTTCAAAGTGGAATAAAGTGAGTTTTTCGGTATATATTTTTCGGCTCTTGTTTTTGATGTGAAAGTGGCTTTATGCAGTTTCACCAATTCTTGCACATGCATGTATTTTTAAGAGCACGGTATAACTTCCGAAAGTCTTAAGTTTATGAGAAGTAATCACTTAGATAAGATTTGACCTCAAAGTAAATACGGGCAAAGGATCGTATTCGAAAGGAATCTCCGAACGTGGCAAAAGCAACAGGTACTTAAGGTCAAATAGACCGACAATACAAACTCATAAATAACTTCCAGGGCACAAACGAACACTGTGAGTCTCTTCCTTCAACAAGATCAGTTAATTCAAGCTTCAACGAATGGATGGAGAATACCAATTTTTCAAATACGGATTCCTCTTGTGATGAGGTAAATTAAAATATTTGAAATAAGCATATTTTTATGGCATAATAATTCTTGAATTGTGCGAACTACAAGTAGTGCGGAAAAGATTTTAGTCATCTTCAATAAAAACTGTAAAATAGTTTGTTTTCTAAATCAATATCTTTTCTTCCGGCAAGAAGCTCAAAGTATTAGAAGTTTAAACCTCTTACGGAACAGAAGAAATTGACATAAAGCGGAAATATTTTTCATACTTCCCACTAAGCGTGAATAACAACTTTTATGCTCTACTGTCGCTTCACGCAATTCTATTTGTTCAGTTCACGAAATTTAATCTGCGTAATGAATTCGCAATGAAAAAGTGTCTCAAAAACTAGTTTTTCAACTTTTAAGTGTTCAAGACTTGATTAAAAGTACTCCTATAGGACATATCATTGAAAAGTACTACAAAAATAATAACTCCCTAAACACGAAGTATAGGCGACTATTGACTGAATTAATTGTTGAAAATATTATTGATAAGAAAGTAAATGCCAAGCCAAAATATTTTGAACGCTTATCCAAAGATATTTTACGCGTTTTCCTATCAGAAAATAAGGTAAAGATACATCGTCGAAAGAGAAAAATTTACAGAATGTCCATTTTCAGGAATTTTATTTTGTAAATGTCCCCAAAAAGAGGCCAGGTGGTCTTTTGTATACCCGTTACCATAACGTAATTTCAAAATTGCGATGCGAAGGATTATTTTACAAATTTGATTAGTGATAAATCCGTTTCAGGAAAATTGCAGATTTTTGCGATTTTTCCGAAAAATTTTCTGGAATTTTCCGACTTTTCCGGAATATTTTCCGGTAAAAAAGTTTTCTAAATTATGCTGGATCAAGTTCCCTATCAACTGGCATCATTACTTTCTCTCCGACAATGGTGAAAACTTGCAGAAAAAATCGATGAAAATTCATGTAAAACGCTTTTCCAGAGTTTTTCCGACCAAGAAAGCGTTTGAGCGTTTTGCAACCTAAGACAAAGTTGTAGAGCGAAATGAGTTGCATAATAATTTTTACTCGAATAAAGTTTTTGAAAAACTGGTAAATCAGTGTCTTTTCAGCCGTCATAAAATTGTTTTAAAATATCTCCATGCAGCACGTCATAACAATTTAATTAACGGGAAAAAGGCAGAAAATAAAATAAGTAAAAACGAGTTTTCAAACAAAACTGAGGCCAAGCCAAGCCAAGTAGAAAATAAACTTTTCACACACAGAGGTGGACTCAGATTTTATTCGCTGACAATCACCGATATATTTCAGTATGATCAATCAGAGGTAATAAGTGATTTGATTCATGAAGAGAAAGAATATTCAAGAGAAATGTCCCAATCAAAAAATCTGAGTCCACCTCTGTGTGTGAAAAAAGTTTATTTTGTACTTTTTCATGCGGCTTGCCCTCAGTTTTGTTTGAAAACTCGTTTTTTACTTATTTTATTCTGTGTGTTTTCTCACTGAGAAATGAAAGCTCATTTCATAGTTCTTAAATTAGATCTACTTTTGTTTGAAACTGATTTTCTTTTGAAAATGTATAAAAACCTAAAGTATAAATTATACTACAGTAGTATTTGGACACTGTGGATACCAAATAACGTTGCGTCTGTAAGGGACAGAAGACCCTTGTCCCACTATAGAGTAAATCGTATGAGAAATGGGCGTATGCACGGGAAAGTGAAAGTTGATGAGACTAAAGTTGCTTTTTGTACCACTTGCGTGTAAAGTAAATGGCGGAATTGGAAACAACTTCCAGAATATGGAGGTGTGTTTATACCGTGTGACACTATTGATCTGAAAAATGAGAGTAGAGTTGTTATGTTCGGACACATGTGAATACATGTAGTGTACCTGCTTAAGAGGTGGGTTTATATTTGTCGCGGTCGAATTTCAAATGAAACTTGTTTTTTCAGTGGCGAGGTTTTGTTTCCGTGTTTGAACCATAAGGGGCTATTTTTTTGTTTACGTGGGGGACGATCGGGACAACGTTTTTGTTTACGTGGGGGACGATCGGGGCAAAGTTGTTGTTTTCACTCTGTCTTCGAGGGGGCCTGCTGGGGGGCAAAGTTTGTTGTTTATATTTTTTTGTGTTGAAAGCGAAAGTGGCTGGTTATAGAGAGAAGCGGTGTATAAATGTTGGGTAAGGTAAGTTTTTGCGTCGTTTCGAATTAATACGATGATCTGAAAAAAGGTCAGGCGAAGAAATAAAAGACGTGGCTAATAGCAGTCAAGTATTTTTATTACAATCGATGAACATTTTTCATTTTTAAATGAATGAAAACTGAAGAAACTTGTTCTCCACGTCTCTACTCGTTAAAACAATAAAATAATTTTAAATAGAGTTGATTTCATCTAGCTGTTTTTGCGTTTTTATTTTTTCGGAGAATCGATTTGGAAGGTATATATATGAATTACCATCCAGGTAAACCGTTAATTTCTGACCGTACTGCGTTTTCACATACTTGAAATAGTTAATTTTTTATTCCTTATCAGTTTCCAGCTCTGCAAGTCTCAAAAGTTTATACGCTGGCTCGTTTCCGATTGTCGTCAACAATTCCGATGTGGAGTTTGCCTAAATTGATTAATCATATTATTTTATTGACGTAAAAAGTTTTAAAACTATTATTTGTGACTTACCATATTATACAATAATATTTTTTAACCGAGAACTTTTCTCTCAATTGTTGATATAAAACTGTGAAATATACGCGAAAAATTCGGATTTATATACAATTTTTTGGTCGAAATCGCAAAATACTTTCTACCACTTTACCTACATTTGTACATGCAGAGTATTGATATCTTAAAATATACAACATATTTCAATAACTTAATGTTCCACTGGGTATCAGTTAACCGTCCGGATATTTATTATCATACTTTTACTCGACATAAGTGAAACAAGTAAAAAAGCTAGAATTGGTCTAAGACCAATTCTTATGATACCCTAGATGAATGCCCGTATTAAATTTCGTATGGTCACCGATTTATTCAAGTTTGATTTTTGAAGTTGTTTTTCGCATATATTTCTAGAACGGTTTGTCGCACAGAAAAAATGATAATAACCAATTTTATAGGATTTCATATTTTGCAGAAGTTTTTAGTACAATAAAAATGTCTTGGACTGATCGTTTTCAAAGTATACGTAAAAAACCTAAATTTTAATATGGCAACACCAAGTAGGAGTTCCCCGATTTAGTCCATTTTTAACATTCTATTTGCTAATGCAGTAAAAACATCATGTACGAAATTTCAGCTCTCTACATCGACGCATTCTCAGGCAGTGTCCAAATATATAGCGGAAAACGAAATTTTTATATGGCAACCGCACGAAGGAGTTTCCCGATTTGTCCCATTTTCGAACTTAATTTTACTTTTTTTTTAAAGTCCGTGCACAAAATTTCAGCTCCGTAGGTGTACGCGTTCTCGAGTTATCGTGCGCACAGACAGACGGATGGACGGACATGCAAAAATCAAAACAACGTTTAATATTATGCGTGTGTGTCCAATCCATTTTGCTCTACCATCATTATTTCGAGGTGTTACAAACGGAATGACAAACTTAGTATACTCCTATAGATTTCATCTAGGGTATAAAATGAAGTTAGCGACAATGTTGCATTTAATAGTTAGTACTTTCTCAATGGCAAAAGTAAAAACAAGAACCAACAAACGCATTGGATTTTATTACTTTGTAAGCAAGACATACACTTAAATAGAGGAGCCTAGGGTATATAAACGGTAGACGAAAATACCGTCATTTTTATTGAAAGCGAACTTTTATGAGCAAACGTTGTGTTTATCACGAAATCTTGTGCGTATTTTAAAATCAAAAGCTGTAGTTTTATTAATCCTAGGGATTCTTGTGTGTATCTTGGGTGGGTAGTAGAGTATGCTTGACTCGGAGTAGACGTCTAAGTTCGTGGTTCCTGATTTTTTCCGATATTAATCTGTTTCCAAGTTGCTTCTTTGTCCGCGAAATTTCTGACTGTGCTATTTTGATTGCGCTATTTATTATCCTTTTGTGTACTATATTTGGAAGCGTTGAATTAGTGTGTTTTCTTATAATTTGTAAAGTTCCCGTATTTAAAAGCGGTGTTCAATCATGCCAGAAAATTCTACAGAGACAACTAAAACCACAAAAGAGAGCAAAGTTAGGGGAAATGCTGATGCCCCCTCCCAAGCTGGTCCTACAAATCGTAACACCAGAGGAACAGCACGAGTACAATTGACACCAATATAGAGGAGCTGATGGCCAGCCTGGAGGCAAAGATTCTTTCCAAAATTGATACACTTATAAAAAAATGCGAAACACGCATTTTTCCCCCAGCTCGATAATATGTTGAAACCATATAATTCTCGGCTATCTGCTTTGGAAAAATCTGTAAGTAAAATGCAGCAAGATATTTCGCTAGTCCATAATTCTGGAGCTCTTTCTGATCATCGATCCCAGTGACTCTGCGATATCGTCATCATTGCTAAATTTTCTTGTCACGCCGAACGGAGCTCATTCTTTAAAGCGCTTAATAAGCATGGTACCCTCAAGTTAAACCGCATCGATGGCTTCACTTCTGACAGCGCTGTGTACATTCATGAAAGTCTCATACCCCAAGGCCATGCCATACTTCGTGAAGCACTACGCCTGCGCTACAACAACCTCCTGCACTCAGAATTTTCCAGAAATGGCGTAATATTTGTGAAGAGAGCAAAAGATGGCCCAGCGCTACGAATAACTGACTTAACGCAACTGGCTGATGTTTGTGCGATCGAGAATAAGTCTAAACTTGATAAATTGGATTTATACTATGTATGATAAGACTCAATTCCTGTGGCGTAGAGTTTTTTTCTCTTTATTTTTCTTTTAATGTGAATGGATATTCTCTTATTTTCACTTCTTGTCTAGTTCTATCTCTTATTCTAAGATTACTCTTTTGTACTTACTTTAAAATTAATTGGTTTTGTAAAGAGTTGAGATTGGTGTCATTGTCATATTTACAGGCTTATAACAAAGTTTACCTAATAATAAGTTAAGAAGCTGGTGACATATCCGAGTGTTTTACATTTAAAATGCACACGGCAAGAAAAAGAAGAAAGAAAGAAAAAAAAATCGAAAAAAATAGAACTCTCTTTAAAAAATTTATGAATAAAGATAAAAAATGTGAAAGCGCAAGTTGCATGCACCGAAACAGAATGGCAAATGTTTCATTTTCGTAAATAAATGAGAAGGGGCGGAGTTTTCACGTTTTACTCTCATAAAATGCTCCCGCGCTTTTGTGAAAACCGGTTTCATGAAATATTGGTAATGTTAGGACACATGTTGTTGTTGTAAAAGGTAAAAAGGACACATGTTGTTGCTGTAATCCTATGATATTTGAACAGCACGTGTTTCTGTTTACATTCGTTTTGCTATGAAGAGATTAAGTGGGAGAACTCTTGCTGGATTCTCTGATATTTTCGGGAAAAATGAGAATTTCATTTGAGAGGAATTTTACATCTCCTTTCAGTATCTGGGCCAAAGCGAAATTTATCTTTTTCTTAAAAATGGGAGGTAGTGTTCAAATGTGATGCCTTGTGCTTCGCTGAGAACTAGACTGACAGCTGACGTCCTGAAAACAAGAAAATCTGAAATGCTCAATTTTCTCAACTTTACCCAATTTCGCTGTTCCTCTTATAGAATCGAAATTGTGTACATTCATAAATTAAAGCTTTGTTGTTGACTACTCAGTAGTCACCTGTAATGAAACGATGAGTTGACTTTCGACTGTTTACGCACTAGTGAAACTTCCTATAAGTTACTGCTGGTGTAAACGTCCTTTGTGAAATAGCAACTCAAACACACTGAATCTGCAGCGCGTGGATTATAACAATGAGATTTTAATAATCCACCCAAAAACTGCCACGTCTGGGTGATGCGTGTAGCTTCCAATAAGCTCTCACGATACCAATGCCTACTGTCTCGTGTCAAACAACGTAGAAACCTAAAATGAGAACGATGGCCGAGCACAATCACACTTAGATGGCGGTAGTGTAGCGGTAAATGAAAGAATCATCCGGTTATTCATTCATTTAGATTTATTGAGCAAAAAATTCAATATATTATTAAAATTAGACTGTTAAAAATTAACTTCATAAAAACTAACCTAATTGCAATTCAATTGAACTATTATAGATTTTTTTTAATTCTACTCAAATTTCTTAACTAGAATTATATTACTACTTAAAATTCCTTTCTATGTTTTGTAACTTAATTAATGCTGAAATTAAAAATTATTGTTAACTGTCAATCGTGCATCAATTCTCATGTGGTGTAAAGGTGACCCGTGTGGGCACAGTTTTATACCTTGATGAATTGATTAATTGACGAAAATTTATAAACAAACAATTGAAAATTCAGGAAAATTCGATTCAATAAATTTTTAGTATTTGGTGATGTTATTTTGTGTAATATGTCCAATACAAATTGGCATGCAATCTTACACTTTAATACCCGTCACCTAACCAAAGATTTATATGAAAACACAAAAAAAAATACCTTGAATTCACTGTAAACTGTCAAAACCACGTCAAGATTGACTACCTCCCGAATTCCACTGGAAAACAAAATTCTTTCCAAAAAAAGCAAAAAAAAAGAAAGGAAAATAAACTAAAAATTAGTAGAACTACTTTAATTTTGAAGAACGAAAAAAAAACTGACTTTAAATGAAAATAAAAATAAATGATGATACCAAAAAAAAACTCTAAGTCAAATTACTAATAAACGCTAACAACAAAACCGAAGAAAAACTGTAAGTCCAAAATGTCACTAGGCACTGATGAAAAAATTGCAAGTTGAGGATACTATGTCTGATCGAGCATGTGTATTCTCTTTGACAATTTGTTGAAAATAGAAGACAGAATGAACAAATGGCCTCCTTTTTATAGAAAAATTCGTTCCATTTTCGCTGTCTACAAAGTGAAATGTTCGAAATTTTCACTGAAAATGACAAAAAGTTGAATTTTTCTTGTTGTCAATCGATAGCCAATTTAACGATCTAAATTTTGATACCTTTGTCGTAAGAATTGATTCTCAATTTGATGATTTGAATCAATTTTTGTAATTTTTGGAACATTTGCTATAAAAATGTCGATTCGTTACGTTTCATTTCTATGTAGTAGATTTTTCTGTCATTTGTAATAATTTTTTGTCTTCTTCCCACTGTGAGTCTCTTTCGCCCTCATTGTGGGAAATATATAACTAAAAAATCGCGAATATCGCGTTTCCCGTGGAAAATATCGCGAAACGAACGCGACCATTGAAATCACGGTTCGATTTTACGTGATTTTGATACGTCAAACGTCGCGGTAGTATGGAGTTTTCGTTGTTTTGACACTTTCGCGCGCGAGTGTCAAGTGTATTTTTAATGTGTTTTTTAAGTAATTTTTAGTGTTTTTTTCAGGTACCTTTCTTCACTGAGGATATTCTTTAGAAACAGGTAATTATATCTATTTATTTACTTGGTGAATTTAATGTTTAATTTCGTGATTATGCGATTTTGTGAAAATTTGTGGACAAATGTCAGGTGAGTGCTTATCTAGCAAATTTCACCTTATTTGCCCACAAATATTGAACATAATTCTTTTAATTATGTAATTTGTCGTTTAAATTAATGTTTTATATTGACTATTTAATGGGGAACATGAATTCATTCATGTTTTTTCATTTATCCAAATTTCCATGGCATTGTTGTTGTACATATGTACATACAACACTGCTTTTAGTTCGTGTCAATGACCTTATTATGATTATTATAATAAAATTCTTGATTTATTTTGTTTTTAATCCATTTCTTTATTTCGTTTCAGATTTTCGCTGGAGTTTTTTGCACCTGTGCAGTCTCTGGGTGCAGGTAATATTTTTATATATCGTCATTGGAAAATTTGACTTTTTCTTTCCCTTTTTTGTTTCAGGTTCGCTGAACAGGTAGTGTGACCTGATGTACATTACTATGAATAGGTTGAAAGGATTTTGAGGGATTTAATAAGATTTTGTCGTTCGGGTAATCTTACGTTCTCTCGATTTTTGTTTTTAACTCGTTGTCTCAGTTGCACTACAATAGTGCATAGACAAGTTCTTTTCCCCCATTCATGCAAAAGACTAAAGTATATGAAATTGCTTGTTTCATTCTAAAAAACACCAGAAATTTGCCCATTTTGCTCTACAACTTCTTAACTTATTATTAGGTAAACTTTGCTTATAATATTTGCTTATTCATTGGCCATTTGATTGTTTTGGTGGTCAGCTGTCTGAGAGATCCCGTCAGCCGTTCACTGTGCAATGCCAGCGAATAGTGGTTTGTTACCGTCGAACGGGGTCGGAGTGCTCAAGGCCTGAATGTTGTTCATTTTAATGGCAGAAGCCTTAAGCCCAAAATTGACAAGTTTCGTAAGATTTTTGTTGGTTCCGACATTCATGCAATATTAGTCAGTGAATCCTGGTTTCACTCGTCTATTCATCTTCTTTGGTCTCCTTCCCCGGATATAGGTCTTATCATAACGATAGAGATCTGAGGATGGAATGCGGCGTTGTTATATATTGTTGCGAGCGTGACCTTTGGTTCGTTATTTAAAACACAATATTAAACAATTAATATATACGTTCTTTGTTTCACTCTAATCATATAAAATTCACAATTCCTCAAATAATCAACTCAATTCTAATTATCGCTAACAATGTACTTTCAAATATCGCAATCTAATTACACACTTTCGCTTCTTTATTACTTTCACTTGTTAACACTGCAACGTCTAAGACAAGACTTTTTCTGGCGATGACAACTGTTATATTTATACCCTAGAAACTCTCCGGTATATTCTGGAGTGCTCTATTCCAAAAGCTTCTTGACTATTCTATTTGTTCTATCCCTTTACTTTCCTGTAATAATAATCGATTCTCCGAACCTGAAGTCGTTTACTCTCCATTGCCAGTAGATGTCACCAGTTGTCTCTTTCTATTGCATGTAACAATATGTTAGTGAGGAACTAAAGTCGAGAGTTGTCTATAGATCTCACACTTGCAATTTGGAGTTTATTTGTGTTGAAGTGAGTAGTTTAAATGATAAGTGTATTTTATCAGATGTATACTGTCCACCTGATTGTTTTAGTATTGAATCCCGCTCAGAGTTTGAAGATATCATTTCGCACCTAACAAGAACTTACGCAAATGTGATTATAGGTGACTTCAATGTCAATCTCCTTTTAACTAATCCGCGGGCGGTGACTTTCAAGAACTTGATGCAATCATTACTTCTGAGCACTGTTAATTGTTTACCCACCTACTTTAATACTTCTAACCCTTCTTTACTTGACTTGTTCGTTGTTTCGGACAGTAAATCGGTTCTTTTGCATCAACAAATTACCCCTTCATCAATACTCGATCACGATATGCTTTTTATCAGTTACGAATTGTCGCATTGCGCAAGGAGAGCTGCCAAGACTTTTGCCTATCGTGACTTCGATAACATTAATGTGGATGCTTTGTAACAGGAATGCTCATTTTTATCTTGGGATGAATTTTTTCTCCAGCCTACGATTAATGACAAATTATGCTCTTTTAATTCAATCGTCGTCGATTTACTTGACAAATATGAGATGTATCGAAGTTATTTATAAATTCTTTAGTTGTATCTCCACGAACAAATACAATGTTAAATTTTGATAGAGTTTTTATAAGATCTTCATCCAAACGCTTGAGCTCAAGATTGCCAAATTTACTTAATTGTTCAGTACATTCTGTACTAGATGTAGGATACTTGAAAATTATTTCTTTCGCAAAAGACTTATTTTGCGCAGCGAATCCAGCAAAAGAAACTCTTTTTAAGAAGGTTAAGTGCCCTCCAGAGAAGTACTCCACATTTACCAAACAGTAGGTCATTATAGATTACGTATTTAAGCACAATGATCATTTAACCTGCCTTATATAGGTTTTTAGAAGCTGGTGTACACATTTTTATCTTTAGCTATATCAAGGCTGCTATCATATTCTGCATATACAATACATGTCACGGTTGTTTTAGTGCTTCCTTAAATCTTCCTTCAATTCTATCCGTTCCCTGATTCAATAGATTTCCACATGTTGAATTATATGAGAGATCTGTTGTTAAATCAAAAGCAAGTAGAAAACATCCGTTGTCAAAGAATTTTTTAAAATTTGGTGTCCTTTATCGAAATAATGTGTACCGGTTCCTTTAAACAATGTAATATACCCTCGAGTGCTGGCAGGATTTTCTTTTGAATAATCAAATTCTAGAGGTTGATTTGGCACCTGTACGCCGTTCACCGATACGTTAAACCTGGTGATGTTATTGCGTTTGAAGTCGTAAGAATTTTTTGTTCGTTTTCCAGTATATGCGTCGTTGTCAACCATGCCAAAGACTAGTAGATTTGGCAATTGTCCTATAACCACATTGTCCAATGATAATGTAAATGTATTTGTGGGTATTGTATACGTCTTAACTTCAACTCGTTTATACGGATATATAGCGTTGGAGCGTTGGAGAACAGCTTCATGAGCCAGCAAGATGTTAGGATTGATAGTTACATGTACATGTACATGTACATAGTTGCTTCTACTATCTTAACTCGTGGGGAATTGTCATCATCTTTTGACCAAAGGTAAAATTCGTGTTTTTCGAGTGCTAAAACTACCCGTAAATCAACACCGTTCATTAATAATTTATCTTGATTAAACATATCGCCGTGAATCTTTCCTATCAGCTCAACAACATTACTTTTATCAAACAGCTTTTGTCTTGCCAAATAACCTTCATTTAGCTCAGGGTTTTCAACTACCTCCATATTATTTTGATCGAGATACCAGCCAACCGATTCCAAATGTGTTGAAGCGGCATCTTTTCCGTAATTTAATAAATTCTCAATATAGGCTTTATAGTTGTAATTGTTATCAGTTTGCGCAACTGGTTTTCCATTTAAGTAAATTGTACATTGACGGAAAAGTGAATGGAGTATGTTATTTACAAGGCCAGCGGCTTCTTCACGAACAGTGTCTTTGGTTTTATCCGGTTTAGTTATTTCGATATCTTCGCCTGTGTAAAGTTCTTCTTTTCCATCCTTGATTTTAACCAGTTGTACTTTCAATCGAAGGTATATGCTTGATTAGTCTCGATATGTGTCACCATGACATAGCGATACAAATTCCAATACCGACGAGTTATCCAAAGAAACTATAGGTTTATAAGATACTTCTTCAGTTTTTAAGATGCTACTTTGTACAAGTTGTGTAGAGAAAAGTTCAGATTTCATGCATTCGTTGTATGAAGGCATGTTGTCTATTTATCAAAAATATCTAGCACACGTTTACGTATCTTACGTTTGTCTTTAATAGATGCTCTTTTAGCTGTCTTTTTTGTTTTTGAACCTCTTTTAACGGATTTTTGTGATTTTGAACGCTTTTTACGTTTAAAGGTTGGAGCGAAATGTAAAGCTGCAAAGGGATTGCGTCTTTTTACAAACATGCGACTGCTACTTCCTGAACCGCCCATGCTTCCAAACAGCTTATTTATACCTTCCTGTGATAGTTCTTCGGCAGCCGCTTTTCCCTGTTCTTTTAAAATATCTGTTAAAGGTTTATAACCCGCTTCTTCTAAAATAGCTTTTCCTGTTTTAATTGCTTGTTGCTTCAAAGCTTTTGCCCCAGATGTAACCAAAGGTTGTAAATATCGTAATAATCCGCTGAAAAAACTACCAATTCCTCTTCCACGCTGGTAAATAAGAGGAGATCGATATAATTCTCCAATATCCGCTAAACCACCGCCACTTTGAATTGCGTAATATTTAGTATAATATGAATTCATTTTCGAAGTTATGCAAAATGCTATTACCTCCACACTATGTTAAATTGTTTGTTGTATGAGTATATATAGTTTATTTTCTTTTAAAATGGAGCATTATAAATGTTGGAATATAGCCTGGCTTGAAATCAATTAACTCCCCTTGCTGATTAGTTATTTTTATAGAAATACTTTCGATAAAGGTTTTTTCAATAGGACAGTAATCTACGTGTTGAAATCTTATTGTACTTTCACATTCTTTTAAAGGTATTATACGTAAGTATCGTACTAACTGATCACCTATAACTCTGGGCTGGATAATATCAGTGTAGACATAAATTATATATTTTTCATAACAGTCCTTTGATGTTTGCTGAGACTCTTGCGGTGACCTTAGTGCCCAGTCCGTGACTGATCTTTCCAGTCTATTAAGTGTGTCTATTATTGACATATGCTCCTGACGTAATCCTGCCGTATTAAAAGATTCTTTTATTTCTGACAATATGGCGTCAGGCTCACGCTTATTTTCAGGTGTTTGGAGAAATATATCCGTAAAGAAGTTGGACAGGTTGTCTATATTAGTATCAATAGGCACTGGTGTAGTTAAATATTTTTGTTTTTCGTATGGAACATCCAAAATATTGCCACCTTTAATAATTTTTCGCTGTTCGGACGATTTAGCATTAATCGAATCTTTATTCAATCTATTCAAGATGTAAATATCGTATCCTTAATTTGAATAATTATCTTTTGTTTTTCTTGCTCGCTAAGAGTTTGATCATCAAAGTGTACATTTGATATAAAAAGCATTAAGATGAGATGACAGTTTTTATTTTGTTTGTGACTCTCAAATCTTCTAACCGCAGTTCAAATACATCATGTACCCTTTTGCCACCAGTATTTTTTTCTGTCTCACGAGCTCTTTTGATGCTAAGCGCTGGATGTGTGTAATTGTCTATCGAATCTTGTATGATAGCATACTTTCTCTTCTGTCTAGGAATTTGTCCAAATACGTCATCAACAAAGGCTTCAACTGACTCATAGTTTTTATATTTTAAAACAACATTTTCTGAAGCCCGCTTATCCTGATATATGTGTAATGTAAACTCGTCTGGATCTTGTTTGTAGCTTACATCAGGTATAACACTATCAAAAAAGTCAGCTTCTAACCGATCCCACATCTTATTCTTAACATCATCCAAGTACATGGTATACCATGATGGTGAAATAGCGTTATAAAATGTTAGTAGGAATGCAGAAAAATTTACTTGTCCTGCTGTGTAACTAGCTTGCTCAAGATTCTCTTTAGTCCACTCGAGTTTAGCGGTTTCATTTATTTTGATGCTAGGTGATTTGATTTCTTTTCTATGCTGCTCTGCTATTTCTTTCAACGGATCAGATGCCTCACGCCTTACCCTTTTAAAAGTGCTCTGATTTACTTCTTCAGCTATATTTCGCTTGACTCCTCCTTTTATGGCATGATATGGCAACGAAATTTCAGTTATTCCAACACACCAATCATCAGTAAACTTGCATGCTCTAGGTAGTGCATTTGTAAAAGCTGATATCGTATTTTCGGGATAAAATTGCATGGAATTGTTACTTAAAAGGCATACGTAAAAGTCATTATCTTTTATATCTACAGGCATTTTTAAATTCTTTCACAACCAACGTTCGGTACACTTGAGAATTGCTGCTTATTATTATTACACGTTTTCCCAAGCAATTGCTGGTACGCTGGCACTTCTATTTTTTCCTGCGTTTTTTAGACGATCACTTTGTCGGACAACTTTCTTAACTGGCAACGAAAGCATATATTGACTCGGATCTAGCAGAGAAGGCCTTAATATAAATTGATTTTAGGACGGTTTTCTACCATTGCCAATTGTAGTACTTTCCGTGTCGAGCTCTTCTAATATATTCGCAGCTTCATCTATTCTCATTTCTGCAGGTATAGTGTACTGGGTTATACCATCCTCAGCCGTAATTACCTTATAATCTTTATCGCAAGACTCGGTTTCAGAAATCTTCTTAGGTATTTTTGAAGGTGGTTTCAGACTTTTTCCTATACCACTAGCTGACAAGCGACGTTTGGAAGCAGGTGACAACGGTTGTCTTGGTGGTGATATTTCAGCAAGTTCGAAGAAATCCTCTTCCATTCTTTCAGGTGTATTTTCTTTTAAGGGTGATGTTTGTGTTGATATTTGATCTTTAAAAATAAATTTAGTTTGAGTAGTACTGTCCCGCAAGCTTTTCTGCTTATCTTGTGGTTTGCGAATAAATTTAGTTTGAGTAGCACTATCCCGCAAACTGTTTTGCTTTCTTGCGGTATGTGAATATTTGGTTTTTCATCTGACACACGCACAGCTTTCCGTCTTAAGTTTCAAAACTTTATTAACTCATTTCGGTAGTTATACCATTTTTCCTTTCAGATAAATTCTTGTTTTTTAATATTTTATCCATAGTGTTATCGAACCTAGATTGATTCAGGAAATCCTCAATCTCGTTTTTCAATTTTTCGTAAACTTCTGGTGAAAGAATTAACATTTTACTTAAATTATTTTTTTTAAACATATTTCTCGATTAATAAACCAATTACACCTGATAATACACTTCCTAACGACACTGGTAAGAAGCCTCCTCGCTGTATCAGTATTTTACGTTGTCTGGGTACAGATCTTTTTGCAACAACTAAACAAATCCTTTTTATACTTACAGAGCCAATTGTACATTTTTCCATGAGGGATATGGTTTCCCTTCAAAGAATTAAGAGTAATTTCGCAAAGAGTTTTAATGACCTCGGGTTCGGCATTTTTAAAAATGGCCTGCCTTAATTTCGGTCTCGCTGTTCTAAGAACATATAGCATATGCTTGTTGTCCCTTAATCGATTCATTCGTGACACCATTTTTACTGATTAAAGGTGGACAGAAACAAGTTGTAAATGTCTTGTTAAAAATATCAGTACGGAATCTTAACACCTCGTTGATATCTTGAGTGGAATCTACCAGTAAATATCCATGGGGCAACCGTGTAATCTCTTTAGATATTTTTAGCAGCTCTGAACTGTTTTCTGGATAAATCTGTCTCGCTAAATGAATAAACTGGCTCTTATCTCGAGTGTTGTTAAACACAACGAGGTATTTACAGTTAAGTGCTATGTCTCGGCAAAACTTGCCTTGATGAAAAACATTTTGTGTTACAAGGATTGCTGAAATATTGCGATGGTGTGATCCTTTTGTACAGAGTTCACATACTTGTCTGCTAAAAGCATTTAACATCATAACGTCCCATACAATTAATGTAGGTTCCTGTGTATAATTTACAATCTCTTCAGGAATACTATCAATAAATTCAATATTAGTGAATGTGGTATCTGAAGGCAGAGCCCCATGTTCTGTATTACACCTGTTATTTGCGGCCTTGTTAAAAATATATTATTTTATAAATGTTGTTTTTCCACAGCCTTAAGGTCCAGCAACCACCATTGTAAACGGATGATTAAACTTGATCATTGCTGGTTTTAAAATATTTTATATAAAACTGTTATTCATTGGGTTGTATTTATACATTCGGTAAAATGAGTAGAAGACAAGTCGTGAATGAACTGCATAAACCAGCTCGCAAAAACTTTAAGCGACAGAGTGTTACTATTAAGGGTATTGATGATTTGTGGCAGTCATACTTGGTCGATATGGGTTCGTACGCTTCAGAAAACCAAGGCTTTCGTTTTCCTCTCACTGTAATTGATACGTTTTCAAAATATGCATGGGCCTCACCAATTAAAAGTAAAAAGGCATCAGAAGTTGTTAAAGCGATGCAGTCTCTTTTTAATCAAGGTCGCATTCCAAGAAATTTACAAACATATGATGGAAAGGAGTGTTTTAATAAATCGTTTCGACAGCTTATGAATCGCTATGATATTAACCATTATTCCACTTACAGCACTTTAAAAGCTTCAATTGTAGAAAGGTTTAACAGAACGTCAAAAAGAATGATGTGGAAAGAACTCAGTATGAACGGAAATTATCCTGGATTAATATGTTAACTAAGATAACAGAAGCGTATAATTCAACAAAGCATCGCATTATTAAAATGCAGCCTGTAGATGTTGGCCCACGCAACGAGAAACGTTTCTTGTCGACTGTGTATAAATATCCAAAGGTAAAACTCAAACCGAAATATAAAGTAGGTGATTTTGTTCGTATAAGTAAGCATAAGGATGTATTTGAAAAAGGCTATACCCCTAATTGGTCTACCGAAATATTTGTTATAAATAAAGTTAAAAGCACATTTCCAACGACCTATGTTCTCGAGGATTATGAACAAAATGTAATTCAGGGAGAGTTTTATGAGCTTGAGCTGACTCCACTCAAACATCTGGATCTTTAGCTTGTAGAAAAAGTTTTAAAAATACGCGGAAATAAAGTATTAGTTAAATGGTTAGGCTTTTCACCTAAGAAGAACGCCTGGATTGATATAAAAGAAGTCGTGTAATATTTTTAAAACATAGTCATCATGCTACTCTTGAAAAGAGAATCTGACCGCTTAAAAACTTTCCATTATCTGCCTTTAGATGATAGAAAGTGTTGCAAGCTAGCAAGAAGCGGATTCTTTTAAACAAATCTTAAAGATAAAATAAAATGTTACTTTGGCTCCCTGGAAATGTATTGCTATGAACTGCCCAGAAGACGTTGAAGCCGAACACATTCATCGATCTCCAAACTGCACGTATGCATATGGTCGAGATGTATGTGGATTATACAATAAACCGCTCACCAAGCCGGCTCCATTAAAGACTTTAATTTATGCTTTCAATACTTTGAAGTTTTTAGCGAGTGCTATACTTGTTCTTGGACTGTTTTGTGAAATTTATTATTTTTACGAATACTTCAAACAGAAACCATGAAAAAATGTTCATCGATTGTAATAAAAATACTTGACTGCTATTAACCACGTCTTTTTTTTCTTCGCCTGACCTTTTTTCAGATCAAAAAGCAACTTTAGTCTCATCAACTCTCATTTTCCCGTGCATACGCCCATTTCTCATATGAATAGTGGGACAAGGGTCTTCTGTCCCTTACAGACGCAACGTTATTTGGTATCCAAAGTGTCCATATACTACTTACTACCATAAAGCCAACAAATTTGCCTATAAAATAGGATAATATTTGAATTACCTTTGAATTATAATTTAAAAGTTATGAAGAGTTAAACACAGAATCCGCCGCCGTCCGTTCATCATGAGGCGAATGTGTACCTCTGCCGATTCATTGATAAAAAAATACTTTGAGTCATGTTTGAAATGAAAAAAACTGAATTATTTGATTAGGAATGTTGGAAATATTTTTAAATTGATAGAAGCATAATAAGCGCAAGTAAACTGATGGGTATGTCAAGAGGAGGTGAGGGACTGAAAACGATGCTAATTGGGACAGTAACTTCGCTTGTCTGAACCAACGAAATTTTTATAAAATCGCAATTGTCAAAATTAAAGCTTTTGAGAGATTTGTGCTCATCCAAATGGTTCCTCAATAAGGAAACGTTTTTAACTAAGAATCGCATAGTTTGCAATGCATAGTTTTTCGTCCGTTCAGCACACATAGAGAATTGTCGACTACACCAAATTCAGTTTGGAAAGCACTTTCTTGTGAATGACAATCGTTACCTGCCGCTTGCTCGAATTGCTTTCTAAAAATGACGAATTAGGATTTTAAGATGAACTGCATCAACAAAAACTTACTATTTAAATGACTAGTCGACTAGATGAAAAAAATTAATGGTATTTATTGAAAATTATTAGAAACCAAGAAATTACTTTTTTTCTAAATTTCGCAGTTAGGTGCGGCATATCTTTTTTATGCGATTGGAAACCATTTTTTCCTGGGAAAGTTTCCGTGAAGTAATCACAACGAAAACGCTGAGTAATATTTGCACTAGACACTAAATCTACATCCGATCCACTATGAACTGTTTCCATTGGAATGCTGTCCTCAAATTAGGTTTCATTGTTATACTGTTGGTCTTCAACTACGTTGTCTAGTTGTTCCTTATTGCTTTTAACAACTGTATCAGATTTAATTAAGTTTTGCTCAACGTACATAACGGTAGCATAGATGTTTCTATAATGTTAGGATTTAACTCTCGTCCCTATATGGACAAGGATACAATGCATTTATATCATAAACTAGATCAATTTGATTGGATGACTTCCACGACCTTTTTGTGCAATACCAACTTAGAACATATATCAAACAGGAATGCGGGTATCGTATAAAATTCGTGTACATGAGAGAAGCTTTCTTCTCCTCATAGGGGAAGGCAATAACAAAGGACCGAATATATTGGAGAAAGCGAGATGTAATTCTTATCTGACAAGTGAGTTTTTGTGTTTTCGTGACGATAAATAATTTATGTTAATTATTTGTGATTTCGCAGTGAAAACAAACAACAGTTTTTTTTCAAAACTAATCAAGTGATTTAATATAAACAATTTGAAACAATATTTAGTGCAAAAAACTTGTGTATAAATACAATTTGAACAATGAAGTGCTCAGTAAAAGGTTGCCGGAGTTATAGAGGAAAAACTGACCCGTGGAGAGCATTTTTTAGGCAAGTATATTCACAAATTATTTCTAATCCATTTAGTTTTAAGTAATAATACCAAATATTGCTGAATCATCTTCAAACAAATGTAAAAACTTGAGTTTTGTTGTGCACTTACTTGTAAGAAAAATCTTTGTTTACGTGAAATGACAACTGTCAAAGTCGAAAGGCAATAAGTCAATGGAGGTGGGTTAAAAATATTTTCAGGGGACATTTGGAAAATTATCTGAATATTTTGATTTGAGTAGATAACATGTGAAATATCCTATTTAAAAGTAACTTATTAAAATTTCATTCCTGTGATAAATTTGTATTTTGATTTGAATTGTGAAATTTGTTCCTTCGGGAAACTGTTATAATATTTTTTCAATTAGATACAATTGATTTATTTTTTAATTAGAACTTTTCAACATATAGTTTTGTTAATGGTTAAGACGTTTCCACTAAATTTACTTATTTTTTGCTTTTAGGTTTCCTAAGGAGGAAATTGTAAAAAAGAAATGGCTCGATGCGATTGGCCGGCCAGAGTATAAGCCAGCTCAAAGAGACTCTCTTTGTGAGGACCACTTTTCAGCCATGGATTACCAGATCGTTGGAGTTAGGCGGAGGTTGGTGAGAAATGCGATACCTTCTCTTAAAACAAAAGTGGTAGGTGGATTCATTTAAACTGAAATATTAATTTTTTTTTCTGATTAAATTAAACGGTTAAGATACATAATATCTTTATAATTTTTTATTTGTACAGGATCACGAGGAACGAGTAGAACACATTCTTGTGAGGAATGCTGTGGAGAGCGCATCACACTATGATTAGAAAGTGATGCTATAGTTGACTTACCGCTAATTGACGTTGCGGAGATGTATATTGAGGAATCAGTAATGGTAAGTTTAGATATGAAGGAGGTCAGTAGTAGTGGTTTCTTGTTACACTTTAGCTGATCAAGTTGAACGATTAAGTTACATAATATCTTCCTAATTTTTTTATTTGGACAGGATCACGAGGAACTAGTGGAGCCAGTTTTTGTGATAAATGTGGAGGAAAGTGGTGTTATCGTTGGCGAATCTTCGAGGTCTTATATGAAATCACAGCAAACGCTATCAGTTGTAAGTAAAAAGAGAAATTTTTAGCTTAAATTCAAAATTCTTTACATATGTATTTTTTTATTGTTCCAAATGCTGCCGAAGGAAAGTTGGAACGTTAAGGTGCAGGTCAGACTCTTCAGCTTGCATCGACTTGTACTAATTTCACACCAAGCGATGTTAGTAAAACTTGGCCTGAAATTTCTATCTGTAACCTTATAAAGTATGGTTTAAATTAAAGTCCAAGCTCTGCTAACATCACTTGGCACACAAGCCCCTTACCCAATTAAGGATTTGGAACTTATGCGCCATTGATCGTATGAAAAGTTGCAGTGTAGCAGCGTGCAAACACGTCTGGGCCGGATCTTACGACATGAAATTTATTTATATATATTTATCTATAATATGTATATATTTTTCCAATAAACGTGATCGTAGCATTGTAGTTATTGTTGCTTTGCATGAAAGTTTCCCATTGTTTTAAAAAAACCAATTATCTTCCTAACATTATCCTTAAATTGTGTCGTCGCCAATAGTAGTGCTTGCAGAAATATGTAGAATTTAATTAATCATCATAACTAAGATCATTTACTTCGTTAGGAGGACTTTGAGAATAACTTATCAATTCAGAATTGTATGGAGACATCGAGTGACAGCTGCACGGAAATTTCTGAAAAAGTTGTAGTGAAGAAGGCTAAGTTAAAAAAATTAAGGAAGTATGTCCGAAATAATGTGAAGGTCATAAGACGACTGCATCAGAAAATTCGGCGGCAAAATAAGAGAATATGTAGATTTCAAGAGATAATATGTGACTTGAAAGAGAAGAACTTGATAGGATATGAAGTAGAACTTGCTTTGTCGAAAGTCGCAGCTCCATGCAGAGATGTTCTTTCAAGACATTTCTCCAAGATAAAGGGGCGAGTCGCCAGGACATATAGCGAACAAATTCGTACCTTCGCCTTAAAATTGAATTTTTTGTCGCCAAAGGCATACATTTACGTAAGAGGTGTTTTTGAGAATAGCTTGCCACATCCGAGTACCCTATGGGAATAGTATAAAGCTGTCGATTGCAGGCCAGGTTTCACATCAGAGTCCTTGGAAGCCATTAAATCTGCTTGCGAAGAAGCAAATAAAACGAATGATAAGTTATACCTGAGTCTCGTATTTGACGAGATTCACATTCGAAAGCAAATTGATTGGGATGGAGAAAAAGCTTATGGCTATGTTGATGCAGGAGATGGTGGACAAAACGCAATCCCAGCTACACAAATTTGAGTGCTAATGGCTGTTTGTTTGAACCGGTCCTGGAAAATCCCCATAGCTTATTTCCCAATAGCCTCGATGACAAAAGATCAAAAAGCTAATATAATTTCTATAGCTTTGGAGCAATTAAAGGCAACTAGCGCTGAAATTATAGGAATAATTTTTGATGGGGCGGCAGTCAATATATCCGCCGTTAAAGCTCTGGGCTGTGATTTAGGAAACATTAAGGACCGCAGTTACTTCAATATGGATAACGATGACAATAAGATTATAGTTCACCCTGATCCTTGCCACATGATCAAACTGGTCCGAAATACCTTAGGAGATATGAAAAGTATTACCAACGGGGAAGGAGAATGCATTTCATGGAAATATTTGGAGAAATTGGTGCAACTATAAGAGAAAGAAGAACTGCATCTAGGAAATAGGTTGAAGCAAGCTCATATATATTTTGCTAAAAAAAAATGAATGTTAGACTTGCTGTGCAGCTGTTTAGCAAATCGGTTGCAGATGCCTTGGAATTTTGCTGCGATGTGCTAAAGTTGAGAGAGTTCCGTGATTGTAAACCACTGTCTAAATTCATCAGAATTATCAACGACATGTTTGATATATTAAACAGTAGAAAAGTATCGGAGTTTGAGTATAAAAAACGGGCATTATGTGCAAATAATAGCGAGGAAATTTTATCCTTCTCCGTATCTGCCATAAAGTACCTGTCAGAACTAAAACTTCCATCTGGTCAGATCATCATAGAGAGCAATAGAAAAATGGGTTTTATAGGGATTATTGCATGTTTAAAAAATTTAAAAATTTTAAATGAAAGATTTATAAACAGCAAAAAACTGCAATTTATTCCCATGTATAAAATTAATCAGGACCATATTGAACTATTTTTCAGCTCCATTAGGTCACATTTAGGGAGAAATAATAATCCCTCCGTTAGGCAGTTTATTGACGCCTATAGAAAACTTTTAGTGAGTTGTCAAATACGAGAAGGTGGCATCGGCAACTGCATTCCACTAGGTAAGATTTCAGTGCTAAATATAACAAAAAAGTAAAGTTAGATTCCAACCCTGCAGAAGAAATTAATAATACAGTGGAGAGACGTCAGCTTATAGAGCAGAAGGATATTTTAGAGGATAGCATTGCTTTGGACCAACAGTTTTTGGAAGAACACAGTTATGATACACATCCAGCGAAGCTGTCCGAATATGTTCAACACGTTGTTTCGTACATAGCTGATTTTGTGGTATTTAAAATAAATAAGATAGTGAACTGCCCAGAGTGTTTGTCTGCACTTCAAGGATCATATTCCCCATCGTCTCTTCTTGCTTATAAAACAAGGGGAAAACTTAAAATACCCTCCGAAAGCGTTATTAGCATTTGCAAAAAAACTGAGAGCGCCATGCGTGTAAAAATGAACTTTTTACGCGGAAATGTTACAGTCCTTAGAAAAAAAATTTTCTGATAATATTAATAGAAGTTCAACAGCATTTTTTAAATAAATCTCTTTTCCAAGATCAGCAGACTCATATGGATGTCAGCAACAGTCATTATAGTGCTTTAATTAAACTTATAGCTGAAAAATACCTTCAGACAAGATTTTACTTTGTTGCAAAAAAAGCATCAGAAAAAATTTCACTCAGACAGCATTATACAAAAATCGTTATATTTAAAGGTATGTAAATGTTTAAACTCCACCATAACGCAGTCCGAATTTTTAGAAAAAGAGATGAAGCAAAAGCTACAAGGACTGCTGGGGGCGTGTAAGAAGTTTGAGTTAGTATCATTTCTGTGTATACAAGCTTAGGTAAATTGTATTGTTTAATAATCTTTTCACTTTTTATTGGTCTTCTACATTCAATTGACCGAATTTATTAATTTAAATTAGTAAGAACTGGATTTCTGAGATATTATGTTATCTAAAATCTTTCTTATGCTCTAAGAAGTGAATAGCGTCTGATGTATGTATGTGAAACGGAAATAAAGTATACATAATTTAAAAATCTGGGCTCTAATGGCTGAAACATTTTGCCCATAGTAATAGAAGAGATACTTTTGCGAACTTCTTACATTTTTACACCTACCTCCTCGTGGTCGCTCCTGGTAACTTAGTGCAATAAGGTTCACAAGCTTATTATACTATGGCTAAAGGTGTAAATTTAATCATTTTGCTTGCTAGTGTAGAGGTGTATTTTGTTTGCATTCCATTAATACAATTTAAACAATTTTCAACTAAAATACACAAGTGATCAATATATGTAACTTATGCTTTTGTATATACATATACAACAAATACTTATCATTGCTAATTATCTTGCTTATGTAATGCCTTGCTCTATCATCTTGCGCGTGATCTGTATACACTTACCTATGTAGTGCAGAGGACTAACTATAGAGAAGTAGCGTAGATTTTTAAAAAATTGCTATCAGTGGATCAGAGTTTTTTTTCTTCATTTCTTAAAATAAATATAAAGCAAAAATAATTAGCACCACAGCAGATTCTTACACGTTTCTTAAGGTTTAGTAGAGTATACTTCTTACACGTACCGTAAGAAGTACTCCCAGAGCGAAACCCATCTATAACAATTAATATTCAATTGTTTTTGAATACGCAATAGATCGTGTATACTAATTTGAAATGTAAAGATTAAAACAACATTTTCAAATTTTCCCACCACGAGGGTTTAATGTGCCCCCAGTTATGAATATGATATTTACCGCTCCCACTGCGGTACAACTACATAGGTGACATACTCCAACACATATAGGCTCGACTTCACTATACCGAACTTATCAGCATTCCTGTTTGATATATGTTCTAAGAATACCAACAGATGATTCGGTTATCATCATTTGCGTATCCTTATGGAAGTTTTGTATTGTTAACAGATTTTATAAATGTTTCCATAACCATAAGAGCTATAAAAGATTTTAGTTCAGCATTCAGCCCTTCCAATTGTTACAATGAAATCATTAAAATGACTACTCAGTAAACAGGTTACTAATTCTCTTAAGGATTTTTGATCAATCTAGTAAAGCAAAAGAAAAAAAAAATACTTTTCAACAACCCCAGGCAGGTTGGTATGTATGGCTGTATATAACATTAAATAACTTCCACTCATGATGAACTTTCACATCAGTTTATGTTCCACGTCCATCTTTGATCAATTCAATAATAAACTATCTCCAAATAAAGCATATCCAATGATATAAAAGGTCCGGAAGTATTTTCAATTAAGTCCCAGGTGACGTGAAAACTCTCCAGACGTTCGATCAAACTAACGGGATGCCTTTTTAATGCAATGTTGCATGTTATCCAAACATTTTTTGCGAATTTGATTTTACTAATGCATCCAGGGCTTAACGCTTTTCCAGCATGGACATTCTCATCGCTTTGGATAATTCCTGAAATGCCTTATGCTCCGCCATTGTTTATTTTTTTCAGTTGTTGACCTGTGTAAATTGAAATTAACACTTCGATAATAAATTAATTTCAGAAACAATAAATATCACTCACCAACAACTTACAAGTAAGTGTATTCACAGTTTTTATAACTTTGGAGAGCACAATCCGCATCCACAACAAATCGTTGATTGTAATTTTTAGCGTTCATATAAAAACCCGGTCCGCACGACTTAAATTATTATGATTGTTGTCAGCGATCTGTCAAATTTCCCCTCAAATGCAATAAAAAGTAGGAAGCATTCATTTCATTCTCACTCATATGGTTTAAAGGTGAACGTGTGTCGTCTATGTTTAGCATACGGCTGTTCTACTTTCTCTGTTTTACTCAATTGTTCATTACAGAATGAGTGAAATGATTATATGCAAGATTTGTCTAAATTTTTCGATGGATTTTCTATCCTTTTTGCACACATTAATTCCGGGCAATGTTTCTTTTTCTTGCAAGAAGGCACTATTCGTAAATTTTCTTGCTTTGTTACTCGCATGCAATCATCCAATTTCATGATCCCACGATTTCATGGTCAATGGGGATTTTTCGAAACATGACATGAACGTTTCCTTCTTGTTACATCGTTCTTCGTTGTCTAGACTGCCGTATTCAGTGCAGAGTGAACTTTTTATGTTTTTCTCTTATTTGAGCAAAATAACGCCAAATGTAAATTTATCTTCTTTTATATAAAATTTTTGAAGATTTGATTAAATTTTACTAGTTTTGATGAACTTGTCTTTGACTGAAAAATTTTCTTATCATTGCTATGAGCCACCTTGCTAATTATACTAAGAAAGGCATTTCACAGCGCCAAAAGTACTAAAGCAAAATATTTTACTTAAGATCAATAAAAAGCTTCATTGAAATAATATAATTGTACCTCGGAATAAGGAGAATTTCCTTCATAGCGATGAAAGTATGACTTATTGGGCAATGAATTTCATTTTATTGTTACAAGAAAACCTACCTAAATTCAACAATTTCAATTTTCATTATATTGACGTAATTTTTATTCAAATAATGTAGTTTTTATTACTGTAATGAAAACATTTATAAATTTGATAAAAATGCTGGATTAATCAAATCAGTGAAAGATTTTTATTGAAACAAAGATGAGAATTTTTCTGAGTGAATCTTAAATCTCTTCTACTTCGTTTGTTTTTGTCCGAATGTGTCTCGAAGTATATTTCCTGTTTGGGGTTTTCTTGAAATTCTCGATGATATTTTTTATTTGAGACACTAATTCTCTAATGCTCAATTTTTAAATCTTGGAGTTTTATACGTTGTTTGTAGTTATTTGCTTTCGTATGTGTCTTTGGAGTAATTGTTTTAATTTCCATATTATCCATCCAAATATGACAAAGATTGCCAATACAACCAGGATCAATTCTAGATCTGACAGATTTCTGTTACTTTGAGCTGTATTGTTGCTCGTAGAACCCGCATTGTTATTTATTATAACTTCTTCAGCCGTTTGCCCATTTTAAAATCAATGGAGAACCAAAATCGAAAAGAATAATTTATGAAGTGATTTTTATTAGAGAGAAAAAATTTGCAAAACACAAAAAGATGTATAAAAATATATTTTTAGTAACTTTGTTCTATTTTTATATAATGTATATTTTTTTTTTGATTTTTTTTATTATTACTTTACGTTTTTTTTTTATTTTTATTCTTATTTTTGTTATAATTATTCTTCCTAATTTTTAGTTCTTCGATTTTCTTTTGAAAGATTCTTTTTTGGTCTCCTGGCGAAATTACTAATAACCGGTTGAATTCTTTCAGCTCGGCTCTGATCTTCTCTGAGCTTTTTGTCCAGCTCTATTTCTACATTTGGCTGGCGCTGGTATTTCCACTTCGTGTTGTTTTTGCCGTCGCAGTAGGTCATTCCTTCTTCTATATTCTTCGATGCTAATTGGTCGAGGTCCACAGTTGGGATCTGCTCCTAGAGCTTCTTTAATGGAATCTTTTAATTGTTTCCATTTACTCATGACATCTATTACAGTTTTACTCGCTGGTTCGGGGGTCGCAGGGTCGCCATGTAGAAAACATGTTCCTTCTTTACTCAAATCTGGTAATGAAAAAGAAACGTAAAAGTTTTCTGCTATACTGCCTTAGTGCTTCTTAAAGCGTTGTAAGACAGTGTGCTCGGCAGGTATGAGCGATGAAGCTCTCTGTTAGCCAAGCGGCTATTCCAAGTGGGAGCTATAGAGCTCTCTATTAGGATAGCCAGATAAAAATAAGGTAGAGCTGGAGAGCTCAATTATCTTGAGGTGCAGCCATGTCGGAGCTAAGGGAGCTCGGAGTTAGGATCTAAATTAAAAGATGCGCACCGGTAGAGTTCAATATAAACTGTGATTTATTTCATATAATTACACTGAATTTATACATTATAAAAATTGCTGACATTACTTATTTCGATCATTTCAACCAATCACACACCTTCCGCCA
Organism: Dioctria linearis; assembly: GCA_963930735.1. Lineage (NCBI taxonomy): Eukaryota > Metazoa > Arthropoda > Insecta > Diptera > Asilidae > Dioctria > Dioctria linearis. The sequence continues at coordinate 54,334,388 of OZ005744.1, forward strand.
TTGCTATATTCAATATTGATCATAATTGCTGTCCATGCAAATTATGCACAGCGGGCATTAGCCAAAGTTTCAGCCAGGTAGAAGTAAACAAAGAAAGCTACAATGTAATGCTTTTCATTGATGCTGTTGGTTTTGCTTTTCCTATTGCAAGGCATAAGCATAGCGTATTCATTGATACATGATACTCATATGTGCATAATGCACTTCGCTTGTCCATAAAGAGGTGGACATGACTTTTATTTTATTTTCACGTTTTGTATGGCATTCTGCATATACAAAAGAATGCTGTGAATCACCTTATGGGTGTCTTGTCTGATTAATTTATTTTAATTTAGTTGGCAATGGTGTTGTATAGTTATTTCCTCATTTAGCGAAGATTAATTTCAAAACGTTTTTCTAAATGTTTTCATGTTAAAATTAACTCATATGTAAGATTCTTTGCAATCGTAACAATTGCAAAGATAAATAAAATAAAGGCATTATACGTGCACTGATCAATGCCCGGTCAGCATAAATAAAAAATAACCTAGTGGCTGATCAGAATTTATGGCAGGTAAACAAAGCGAAGTAGAAAATAAAAATAATCTTGTTTGGAAACATCAAAAAATTCTGGCACAGAAATTACGCGTAGCCGATTCTGCATTTTTTTTTAAATAAACTGATTAATATCGAGTGCAGTAGAATAAGTTGAGTTACTTTTGAGTCTTGAGAGCAAGCAGAGCTAGTTTTTACCAATAATAATAATTAAGTTTTATAAACTGTGATTTATTTCATATAATTACACTGAATTTATACATTATAAAAATTGCTGACATTACTTATTTCGATCATTTCAACCAATCACACACCTTCGGCCATTGCTATATTCAATATTGATCATAATTGCTGTCCATGCAAATTATGCACAGCGGGCATTAGCCAAAGTTTCAGCCAGGTAGAAGTAAACAAAGAAAGCTACAATGTAATGCTTTTCATTGATGCTGTTGGTTTTGCTTTTCCTATTGCAAGGCATAAGCATAGCGTATTCATTGATACATGATACTCATATGTGCATAATGCACTTCGCTTGTCCATAAAGAGGTGGACATGACTTTTATTTTATTTTCACGTTTTGTATGGCATTCTGCATATACAAAAGAATGCTGTGAATCACCTTATGGGTGTCTTGTCTGATTAATTTATTTTAATTTAGTTGGCAATGGTGTTGTATAGTTATTTCCTCATTTAGCGAAGATTAATTTCAAAACGTTTTTCTAAATGTTTTCATGTTAAAATTAACTCATATGTAAGATTCTTTGCAATCGTAACAATTGCAAAGATAAATAAAATAAAGGCATTATACGTGCACTGATCAATGCCCGGTCAGCATAAATAAAAAATAACCTAGTGGCTGATCAGAATTTATGGCAGGTAAACAAAGCGAAGTAGAAAATAAAAATAATCTTGTTTGGAAACATCAAAAAATTCTGGCACAGAAATTACGCGTAGCCGATTCTGCATTTTTTTTTAAATAAACTGATTAATATCGAGTGCAGTAGAATAAGTTGAGTTACTTTTGAGTCTTGAGAGCAAGCAGAGCTAGTTTTTACCAATAATAATAATTAAGTTTTAGTCGAAAGAATAGTTTTCATGTGTAAAATTGTTTCGAGAGTTATAAAGTAAAAAAATGACTAGAGGAATAAAAAGTGAAATTTGATTTGTGTAATTATAACAAAAATGAAAAGATAAACTGTGCGAATTGAGTTGTGTTTCCATATTTCCATACAAATACTCGGTTGTGATTAATTCGGCTTTTGTAAATCATAGTTAAAGCCCACACATCCTTTTTTCTCGCGGTGTACAAAAACAAACACCACAATTGGCGCATCCGGTATGATTCGGAATAATTAGATAGCGTTGAAATAGACTTTAAATTATAATCGTCTACTATACTTTAACTGGTATTAAAGGCACTATATTCGAATCCAAACCTACATACTTGAAAGCGAGAACGAGGCTATCTACGATTTACAAAAGATAAAACCAGTGTAAACAAGAATTAGAGCAGCCAGCGTCTAATGAAAATAAAAAAAGTGAGGAAACCTGCCAGGAAATAACCGCATATAAACATACAGCGATTGAGGAAGACGTAAAAACTATTAAGAAACAGAACAGCCCGCAGCCAACCTAAAATACAAGGTTTGAGGAAGAAGTGAACTTGCCAGGAAATAGAGCCGCCAGCAGCCTTTCAAAATAGAAGGATTAAGAAAGAAGTGAGTTTAGGAATAAAGAAGCCTACAGCATACAAAAATACAGTAAGCACATTATGTAGTTACCTTTACTTTTTATTTTTATTTTTATTATATAATATATAATTCTATAAAAGTGTTAAGATGCGATAAATTTTCTGAATTTTATTTTACCAAAAGAATTTTCGTTTATGTAAGTAATTGTAATTAATTTTTTGTGATGTTACGGAATCAGTGATTTTTGTTTTTTGTTTATTACCCCAATATAGAGTTTCTGAATTTTATTCTATAGTTACCTAAAAATTAGAAGTTTCATTTTCTGAAGATTACTTTGTTGACTGTGTATGAATAAAATGCAATAGTTCTTTTAATTAAATTTTGAGCTTCTAGATGCAATTTCATGAGTGATATTATAAAACTCTTTTATTTTTTCGGTATAGCGCATGTCTAGATTAGAAGGCGCAAATGCCTCTAAACCCAAAAATAGGTAAGTAAGTTTTCTGCTAGGTGATATTGAACCCCTTGGAAAAACAGTACTGCGATCAGATCATAGAATAGCGAAACCTCCTACTCCCACTACGAGTTCTGCCGAAACCTTCATAAATTCAGTCCATTCAACCACGGCTTCTGATCTACTGCTTAAAACCTCCGACGAAACGGACAACCAGATTAAGGCATTCTGTGAAAAAATTGCGAAAGGAACCACCTTAGTTAAGCAGTTGGTTCAGAAAAATCAAGATCTTTTCACTGAATTGGAACACTTCCAAGTAACTTCTCCACTTTCCGAAATAACACAAACTCCAACTCTTTCTGGAACAATGTCTAACCCCAATAACAGCACCAGTCTTAGCAAAACTTTTCACTGCGAACCAACGTCCACCATAATAGATACCATAATCAAAATAGTGCCAATATTTTCCGATTTACATGTGTTTTTGAATATTTTACAGGCGTATTGTAATTCTTTGGATGAAGAAGAGAAGGCAATTTTCTTATCTTTTATCCCCAAATTAAAATTGCGCAAAATTCCTTATGAGATTTGCAAGAATACCAGTTTTAAAACATGGGAGGAATTGCAGGAGACCTTAACGGCCTATTACTTTCCCTGTAAAAATTTAGCAGATCTCACCCATGACATGCAAACCTGTAGACAACTCAATGGAGAAACTGTGAGACAGTTTGGCCAACGAGTAAAACAACGTCTAGAAGAATGCGAGCTGAACTTGAGACAAAAATGCAAAACAGATCCAGAACCAATGATAAAAGAATATCAAAATATGGCCACACAAGTGTTTAGGAGAGGACTTTTAAGTATGACACTCAAGCAATATGCCTGCATGTCAGATAGTTCAAACTTTATAGATTTAATAAAAAAGGTTTGCTTTGTGTAAGACACGGAAAATCAAATTTACGGTGGTGTAAACTCCAATAACTCCAATAACTTCCCTTTTGATGGTGTAAATAATCTCCCTGGCCAAAGCGAAATAAATAGGAATGGGCTAAATAGCCGCAGACCTTTTTCGCACCTTTCAGAACGACCAACTGTACCCATATATCCACAGAATTATCAATACCAAGAACAAAATCACCCGCCCCGAACACGGAATGAAAGCTTCCAGTATCCTAGACGTACCGCACATGGTGCTCCTCCACGAAACTCAGCCCCCATTACCTGCTTTAAGTGTGGACAACCAAATCATTTGAGTAGAGACTGCAGAGCCCTCGATAACTCGATCTATTGTCAAAGGTGTAAGACTTTGGGTCACGATGCAAGAAGCTGGAGGCGGGTAAGTGATCGACCCTCGGAAGTAAGACAGGTAATCGTCACTTGCGATTTCTGCGAAAGGCATGGCCATACATTATTTAATTGCGCTACGAAAAGACGATGGGAGGAAAAATAAGAAAACTAGGGAAACTTGACGACGCCGATCGGATTCCACCCCGATCGGCAGTAACTTTCTTAGACATAAACAAGAGCCTTAACGAAGTAAGAAATTTTGAATCGCAAACTCCTCATGGCTCTGTAGTTAAGTTGCCGTTAGATGTAAGTAAAAACCGTGAAACAAAATTTTGATAGATACTGGCTCCCAGGTAACTCTTATTAAGGAAAACGTTCTGAAGACGGGAACCAAAGTAAATAAGAATGAATAAATTCGAATAAATTCAGTACATGGCAAAGAAAATACTTTAGGGACTTGTAAAGGAACTTTTGTGTTGAAATCGGAGTTACCCTGTAAATTAAATGTAGTAAGTACGGGTACTAACATTCCGGAAGATGGATTGTTAGGAAATGACTTTCTCCAAGAAAATTGTCCTAGAAAACGGCTACTTTTTCCTCGCACGGAAATCAATAAAGTAGAATTCGAAGTGCCATGTGAAGAAACTGTCAGTTCTTACGTCGTGAAGTTGTTTATTTAGGACACAAATGTGGCGAGGAAGGTGCCTTGCCAGACCCTGCGAAAACTTTAAGTGTCCAAAATTTTCCAACTCCCAAAACAGTTAAACAAGTGCAATTTTTCTTGGGATTGGCAAATTATTACAAGAAGTTCATTCGCGATTTTTCCAAAATAGCAACGCCAATAAACAAACTACTAAGGAAAAATGTAAAATTTAAATGGTCCGAGGAATGCCAAAATTCTTTTTGTGTGCTAAAAAATGCTTTAGTTACACCTCCGCTTTTGTTATAACCTGATTTCTCTAAGCCGTTCATATTAACTACCGACGCCAGTAATGATGCTTTGGGAGCTGCGCTCTCTCAGGGAGAAGTACGCAAAGATCAACCCATAGCATACGCAAGTCGAAGCCTGAACCAGGCAGAAAAAAATTATAGTACAGCAGAAAAAGAGCTCCTGGCCATTGTGTGGGCGGTCAAAAACTTTCGATGCTACTTGTTGGGAAGAAAATTTACGATTTATACGGATCATAAGCCTTTAAAAGGAATATTCAAAGTAAAAGATACCACTTCGCGCCTAGCTCGGTTTCATGTGAAATTGTCAGACTATGATTTCGATATTGAATATAAGGCCGGCAAATGTAATACAAATGCAGATGCGCTGTCCAGAATTTCACCTCTTAGCGCAAAATTAGCAAGTTCCGCGACTCAAGATCAGGAAAACAGCAAAAGCAACTGCCTGGTGGTTACACGATCTCAAGCCAAACAGGGCCCATTTAACTTGCCTTTATTATCAGAGGAGACCCAACGTATGCTGTACATACCATTGAATCACACAACCACGGTTCCTTCTACTATGGAAGTACACATACAGGAGACTACCCTCAGTTCAGACGAAGAAGCTGATGATACAACAAATGAGGAAGAAATTAGCACAAAAAACAAAATCCGAATCTTGAAAGATAGGAACGGAATTGAGACTATCCTACATAACGTCCACGATGCACCTCTGGGCGGACACCAAAGCGTGTGGAAAACATTTTATAAGATCCGCAGGGAATTTAAATGGAAAGGTATGTTATCGGATATAAATAAATACATAAAAAACTGTATTAAATGTCAACGTTATAAAGCTAGCCGTAAAAATAAAATGCCCATGGTAATAACAGACACCACTCGCGAACCTTTCGAGAAAGTTTATTTGGACCTTGTAGGCCCTTTAGAAGAAACGAGTGAAGGTAATAAGTATATCTTAACTTTCGAGGATGATTTGACGAGGTTCATGGACTGTGTCGCTATACCAGACGCAGAAGCGTCAACAGCAGTGAAGGCATTTTTTAATGAAATAATAACGCTTCTATAGCGCCAGTCCCCAAAGTACTAGTTTCAGATCAAGGGACAAACTTTACAAGCGCTTTGTTCAAAAGAGTATGTAAAATGCTTAAGGTCAAGAAAATTCAGACTACCGCGTACCATCCGCAAAGCAATGGAGTAGTTACGCTATGCCGATCCTGGCCCCTTTTTTCCATACAAAAAGTGCAAGGTAGATTCCAACTAAGTATATCTTAACTTTCGAGGATGATTTGACGAGGTTCATGGACTGTGTCGCTATACCAGACGCAGAAGCGACAACAGCAGCGAAGGCATTTTTTAATGAAATAATATCGCTTCTGTAGCGCCAGTCCCCAAAGTACCAGTTACAGATCAAAGGACAAACTTTACAAGCGCTTTCTTCAAAAGAGTATGTAAAATGCTTAAGGTCAAGAAAATTCAGACTACCGCGTACCATCCGCAAAGCAATGGAGTAGTTACCCTATGCCGATCCTGGCCCACTTTTTCCATACAAACAGTGCAAGGTAGATTCCAACTATTTTGGTGGCTCTGGACTGGGGCTCTGGGCCACTGAGGGGGCTTCCGTCTAGTGGTATACGTCACAGAGCATGTCTGGGGAATTCCTTTCCTATCGTCTGGCTAACCAGGGGATGACGTCATCTAGTTAGTCTATCAAGGTAGATTCCAACTATTTTGGTGGCTCTGGACTGGGGTTCTGGGCCACTGAGGGGGCTTCCGTCTAGTGCTATCCGTCGCAGGGCATGCCTGGGGAATTCCTTTCCTAACGTCTGGCTGACCAGGGGATGACGTCATCTGGTTAACCGATCTCCGTCAGCTGATCAAGCTCTGTCATAGCTGATTTTTATTAAAATAATGCTGGCTTTTGCTGGAATCGAACCGAGAACGCTTGGTTTTGTAAAATCCGAGGCGCCCTACCATCAATTCATGGAGGTGTTGTGCGAATGTTCTTTAAAGTTGCCATATATGGGTAGAGTTCTGGACCAGAGTTTTTTTTATCTAGAACTCTAGGCGCCACCATCGCTAGGTGGTTTGAGTACATACTAAATGTGGACTGTGTCTGGAATGTACTAGTTTATGTGGTGCGCCTAAATGTAGGCTTTTGTTGTTTTCAAGTGTTGCGCCTAAATGTAGGCTTTGGTTTTGAATTAATATTAGTAATAATTAAAGTTAATAGTAGGAAATTTTTGTTCATGCCAATGGATTCTAGATGGTGGGTAGGTGGGGGTGGGGGGGGGGATAATAAGTATAGGGAGGGGGTAATGAAATTTTCATCAGAAATCCTCTACGGGCTTTGGTTGGATGCTGTTTTCTTACTTGAATATTTCTTAGCGCGGAATTTGTAGATATCAGAATTTGTACCCGTGTAAACTTCCTGTTTACAAATTCGCATTTTAGCTGAATGAGTCATGCACACCTGTGTAAACAAATTTAAGCAATATCAGCACATTTATTCTTTTCATGTAATTTGATACCACACTTATTGTAGGCAACCACAAAATTTTATTTTATTGTTCCAAGCATTGTGTTTTATTGTTTATTCGATATCATCTCAGCCTGTAAGCAAATTCGTTGGAATTCATCCTGTGCAATGATTATTGCAGCGGCAGGATCATTCATGTTTACAAACTGTTGCTATAAAAGCCCGAGCATACTCTTGGGGAGCATCAGTCGATTTTAGTGAGTCTCCGTGATAGTTCATAAAAATTTAAAATGTCTTCGGTGTTAGTAAATAAAAGTTTTTCAATAATTGAAAATTTGCGAAAAGATGTGATGGAGTGTTTAAAAAATTCAGTGAATAAAGACTATATTGTTCAAAAGTGCAATAGAAACATGCATAAATTTCAAGTTGCATTTCTGAAGTGCAATATGAGTGCTAGGAAACCACATTACGAGAGCTGTCGCGAGCAAATTAAAGCATTGAGAGCACTATTGAGAACTCCCGTCGAGGTGGAGGAATTACTCGCGTAAGAAGAAGTGATTTTGTAAAGTGGAAGGAATTAAAGACAGCGTTCGCAGACAGAATTCGACAAGCTGTTATTGCAAATTTAAAACATATCGATCCGAAGCTATTTATGCAAGACGCTGCCAAATTATTTACGCGTCGTGTTAAAAATACCTTAAAACATTATTTTAATATTAAAGTTTCTACAAGGTTTTGCGGTGAATTTGTTAAAGAAACTGGTGACAATGAAATTATAAAAGACATTAAATATTTCCAAGCGAGAACTGCTCCATTTAGTGCAGATGATAACTTAGAGGAGTGGTTTAAATCAAACATTTTGGATCCAATACACACTCAGCTGGAAGAATTCCAGGAAAAAGACAGTGGCTGGGCACTGCACTCTACAACACATCCAGCAGTACACATCAACAAGTTTGAACTACTCCGAGCATCTTCGTAAATACCCTTATCAAAGGAAATTGCATCAAAGAAAGCTTGCACCAATGTACAAAATAATGATGAAGCATGCTTCGCATGGGCCGTAACATCAGCGCTATATCCTACAAATGCCCATTCTGAAAGGATCTCATCATATCCAAATTATTCAACTGTACTTAATTTAACTGGGATAACACTTCCCATGATGCTTAAGCAAATTACACAATTTGAAGACCAGAACGATTTATCAATAAACGTATTCATCCTAGAGGAAGAGCGTTTCTTCACCACAGTTCCAGTTAGACTTACGAAACACAGGATGGAGCGACATGTATATCTCTTAATACTACAAGATGACTATGACCAGGATGAAGATCATATGGATGATGCTGGCAGATATCATTTCTGTTGGATTAAAGATCTTTCGCACCTCGTATTAGGACAAACTTCAAAACATGGCCATAGCGGGTATACATATGATAGATGTTTGCTCTACTTTTACTCCGAAGAAAAATTAGCAACACACACTCCCGAATGCGAGAAGCAAAACGACTGCAGAATTATGTTCCCCTCAGAGGAAAAGAAATGGTTGAAATATAAGAATTATAACCATCAGAATCCAGTCCCGTTTTGTGTATATGCTGATCTTGAGTCAATATTGAACCCGATTCAGGAAAACGATCAAAATACACAGCGAATCAAGGAACATGAAGTTCATAGCATAGGATTCTATTTCCACTGCAAACATGATGCTAAGCTCTCATATTACAGAGCATATCGAGGCAAGGACTGTCAAAAATGGTTTGCATTAGAATTGCAAAAGATTATATCCATAGCTGTACAGGAAAGGGTGAATATCAGACCAATACAGCCCCTGACTAAAGAGGAACGGCGTTCGCATATGGAAAGTATTTGCTGCTATATGTGTGAAAAAACGTTTGCAGCCGATGAGGAACGAGTCCGTGACCATTGTCGCTTAACAAGTAAATACTAGGAATCATAATTCAATTCATTTTTTCATAATTTCTTTTAACAGGAAAATACCGAGGGCCAGCGCACAATTCATGCAATCTCATGTATCGAGACTGCTCCATAGTTCCAGTCATTTTTCACAATTTATCTGGATATGATGCTCACTTCATTATTAAGGATATAGCTAGCACATTATTACACCATGCCAGGCTTAACATGGGATGCTATGCTAAAATATACCAAATTGAAACTAGAGCTGATATCCGACGTAGATATACTGCTATTCATAGAGAGAGGTATTGGAAGTGGTATAAGTCAATGCTCGAACAGATATAGCAAAGCAAATAATAAATATATGGATGATTTTAAGCCTGACGAGAAAGAGAAATACCTGATGTATTATGATGTAAATAACCTTTATGGATGGGCCATGTCACCGCATTTACCAACCGGAGGATTCATATGGGTTGATGCTCCCAATATCGACGATTTCGAAATTCCTGATGATTCACCAATTGGATACATATTCGAAGTCGACTGGGACTATCCTCAGCATCTACGTGATAAACATAAGGATTTACCGTTTTGCTCTGAGCATGCAGCACCACCTGGAGCAAAATTAGAAAAGCTTTTAACAACATTACATCTTAAAACTAAATATGCTATACACTACCGAAATTTAAAGCAATGCTTATCACATGGCCTCATCCTGAAAAAAGTGCACCGGCTTGTTCAATTCAACCAATCAGCTTGGCTTAAACCATATATTGATTTAAATACCACCAAAAGGAAGCAGGCTACCAGCGATCATGAGAAGGACAGCTATAAGAAGATGAATAATGCAGCTTTTGGTAAGACCATGGAAAATGCTCGCAAGTATAGCGATATAAAACTTTGCGTAAAAGTGGGAAGGTCGCTATGGTGCAAAAGCTCGGGCTGCGGCAGCCAACTTCCACAGTGCAACGATATTTGATGAGAATTTAGTTACTGTGGAATTAAGGCGACTCAAAATCTTATTCATAAAGCCCTTCTATATTGGAATGGCAGTTTTGGAAATTTCAAAGATATGCCTTTATGATTTCCACTACAGTTTTATGCAGCGTGAACTTAGAGATAAATGTAAAGTCATGTATACAGATACAGATTCTTTTGAAAAGCTGTTAAGCTGTTTAAGCTCTGATAACAGCTTTTCAAACAGCTCTGATAACAGCTTGACAGCTTTTCAAACAGCTCTGATAAATGCTTAACAGCTGTTGAAACAACTCTGATAACAGCTTAACAGCTTTTCAAACAGCTCTGATAACAGCTTAACAGCTTTTAAACATCTCTGATAACAGCTTAACAGCTTTTAAACAGCTCTGATAACAGCTTAACAGCTTTTAAACAGCTCTGATAACAGCTTAACAGCTTTTCAAACAGCTCTTATATCAGCTTAACAGCTTTTAAAACAGCTCCGATAACAGCTTAACAGCCCTGATAAGATAGGTCAAGGTGATGTCAGAGCTCAGCGTCATATTGAAACCTCCGAGGCCACGCGCCAAATATCCGTTTCAAAGCGCCGTTCAAGACCAGGCACCCACCACCACCACCGCTACCCCCACCACCACACACCACCACCACCATCCTCCACCAACACCACCACCACCACCACCACCACCACCACCACCACCACCACCACCACCACCACCACCACCACCACCACCACCACCACCACCCTCACCAACACCACCACCACCACCACCACCCCCACCACCACCGCTCACCCGTTGTAGTGGTCAAATATTAATCGGGAGTTTCGGATATAGTATGGGAAATTGAATAAAAAGAATATCATATATAAAATATCATTATTGATTTATTATAAATTGAAAAATATTAACATTTAATTCTTAGTGTATCATTCAATGGTTGGGCTTCCTTAAATCGGTATCCTTATAACTGTAATAATACTTTCTTTATTTTACAATAATGTATATCTTAGACTAAATACAATTAAAACTAACTATTTCATTAAATGGTATTTTAGCTATAATACAATTATTATTTACAATACATATCTTAGACTAGCCTTAGATTATATGATGTCTGCGTCTGCTCCTTGCTGTTCTGATTGAATAGAGTAATGTCCCCATGGTAGAGTATCCGCTGTCCCACTCATAATATACCGCTTGTTATCATATGGACTCAATGCAATCTTCGTTTGGCTGATCGTGTAGACATTATGGTTATGCGATCGTACGGAGCTCTGATTAGCAGTTAATACTCGCTTGTTATTCAAACATTCGACATAGTCTTCGAAATTGATATGCCTCTGGACTACATTAGTCTTTACTCCTTTTGCTTTCTTTACAGTTTTACAATCGTGTATACGTAGACTGTACATTTTCGAGCGCATGCCTGCAAATTCGCTCATGATTTTCCCATTCAGCTCATCCTTCATTAGACCAGGAATCTTTTTATTCATGAGCGGTAAATTGAATTGATTATCTTCTGGGTAATCACTTGTATCAAATTTGTTTATATTTTCGGCCATGAACTCATATGCATTTTTCTCTTCAAGTTCATATATTAGAGAATCTGTATCTGTATACATGACTTTACATTTATCTCCAAGTTCACGCTGCATAAAACTGTAGTGGAAATCATAGAGGCATATCTTTGAAATTTCCAGAACTGTCATTGCAATATAGCGGGGCTTATTGAATAAGATTTTGAGTCGCCTTAATTCCACAGCAACTAAATTCTCGTCAAATATCGTTGCACTGTGGAAGTTGGGTGCCGCAATCCGAGCTTTTGCACCAAAGCGAGCTTCCCAGTTTATGCAAAGCTTTATATCGCTTCTGTTTCTCGTCAGGCTTAAAATCATCCATATATTTATTATTTGCTTTGCTATATCGCATGGGAAGACGCCTTTGCGTGTAAGTAGTTTAAATTCATCATCATCCAATTCCTGCCATACAGCTCTTGTAATATTTAATTTATCCATTGGAAGCAATGATGAAAGCTTTTCTAAGGATTATGCCATAAAACGGAAGGAATCGATGAATCTGAATTTGATATGACTGCCTTCAACGTGCTTGGTAAATGAAATGTATCTTTCTTTATTTATTGGTAGGAGATCCACTTTCCCAGGAATGGCTGTAGCTATAGCCTTAATAATGAAGTGAGCATCATATCCAGATAAATTGTGAAAAATGACTGGAACTATGGAGCAGTCTCGATACATGAGATTGCATGAATTGTGCGCTGGCCCTCGGTATTTTCCTGTTAAAAGAAATTATGAAAAAATGATTTGAATTATGATTCTTAGTATTCACCTGTTAAGTGACAATGGTCCCGGACTCGTTCCTCATCGGCTGCAAACGTTTTTCACATATATGGCAGCAAATACTTTCCATATGCGAACGCCGTTCCTCTTTAGTTAGGGGCTGCATTGGTCTGATATTCAGCTTTTCCTGTACAGCTATTTATATAATCTTTTGCAATTCTAATGCAAACCATTTTTGACAGTACTTGCCTGGATATGCTCTGTAATATGAGAGCTTAGCATCATGTTTGTAGTGGAAATAGAGTTCTATGCTCTGAACTTCATGTTCCTGGATTCGCTGTGTATTTTGATCGTTTCCCTGAATCGGCTTCAATATTGACTCAAGATCAGCATATACACAAAACGGGACTGGATTCTGATGGTTATAATTCTTATATTCCAACCATTTCTTTTCCTCTGAGGGGAACATAATTCTGCAGTCATTTTGCTTCTCGCATTCGGGAGTATGTGATGCTAGTTTTTCTTCGGAGTAAAAGTAGAGCAACATCTATCACATGTATACACTCTATGGCCATGTTTTGAAGTTTGTCCTGATACGAGGTGTGAAAAATCTTTATTCCAACAAAAATAATATCTGCCAGCATCATCCATATGATCTTCATCCTGGTCATAGTCATCTTGTTGCATTAAGAGATTTACATGTCGCTCCATCCTGTGTTTCGTAAGTCTAACTGGAACTGTGGTGAAGAAACGCTCCTTCTCTAGGATGAATACGTTTATTGATAAATCGTTCTGGTCTTCAAATTGTGTAATTTGCTCAAGCATCATGGGAAGTGTTATCCCAGTTAAATTAAGTACAGTTGAATAATTTGGATATGATGAGATCCTTTCAGAATGGGCATTTGTAGGATATAGCGCTGATGTTACGGCCCATGCGAAGCATGCTTCATCATTATTTTGTACATTGATGCAAGCTTTCTTTGATGCAATTTCCTTTGATAAGGGTATTTACGAAGATGCTCGGAGTAGTTCAAACTTGTTGATGTGTACTGCTGGATGTATTATAGAGTGCAGTGCCCAGCCACTGTCTTTTTCCTGGAATTCTTCCAGCTGAGTGTGTATTGGATCCAAAATGTTTGATTTAAACCACTCCTCTAAGTTATCATCTCCACTAATTGGAGCAGTTCTCGCTTGGAAATATTTAATGTCTTTTATAATTTCATTGTCACCAGTTTCTTTAACAAATTCACCGCAAAACGTTGTAGAAACTTTAATATTAAAATAATGTTTTAAGGTATTTTTAACACGACGCGTAAATAATTTGGCAGCGTCTTGCATAAATAGCTTCTAATCGATATGTGTTTAGAGCTAAAACATTTACACCAAATATTACTGCACGCATTCAAAAAAACAAAAAAACCAAAGTAACAAATAAATTCTGCTGCATCGAGATAAACAGGGCTAGACACACCGTTAATCTTTGCATTGTTCTCCAAAAATTGTGTCTGCAGTCAAACTAACCAGTTCAGTTCAATTTGTTATTTCGACGCGAACATATAAATCAAGCTACTCTGCGTAATGTAAATTTGCTATCATCAATAAATTAAATTAGTATAGAACTGAGTGTCTTTTTAATTTTTCAAACCTCTCAATTCAAATCATTTTTTGTTTTGCATAGCGATCAGATCGGGGTGATCACTTTCATTTCCTTTTCCGATTACGCGGAATTACATTGGTGCGAAACCCGGGAACTTTCCCAAGAACTATATCGTGATTTACATTAACGGGAGCTTTCCCTAGAACTATCTTGTAATTAACGTTAACGGGAGCTTTCCTAGCATAAGTTTAGACACGTGCGCGAGACAATGATTCATTGAATTTGTCTTACTGTGAAGTGACTTTCATGTGACCTACAAATCTGGTGCATAGTAAGCACAACAATATCTTGTGAACGTTACTGTGTGCAGTGCGTATGCATAATTTGAAAATTGAACAAAGTGATTAAAATCCAATTATGAATTAGTGGTACTTTAGCGCCGTTATTAATTTTTCGTGACTTCTTTCCCTTCTTTCTCATTCCCATCGATGCCATAACATCATATCGGATTAACGGTTTTTTTCTCAACCAAAATTCATCAGACCTCAAAGTAAGTCCATTCCAATTATTACTGTTTTGCTAGTTAAGATAAATTTTCGAACCATGGGGAAATTGCTGGAGCAACAGGCTACCTTGTTAAATCACATGGGAAATTTTATTACAAATACTGATAGGGTCGCTAAAGATAAGCATAATGACGGTTATATTCAAGCACGTATTGAATTACTGCAGAAATATTGGGAAAAATACCAAGCTATTCATGATACGATTGTTAGCCAAACAGCTGCGAAAGATTTGCAAGGAGAATATTTTACCGAAAATCATTTTGTTAATGCAGAAATTGCTTATTGTGAATGCTATGGTACATTGAAGGAGAGGCTAAAGAAACTGAAATCGAACGCTACGGATTCATCGTCTCAGTTAGAGATAGCTGGTACTTCGATATCACCATCGTCACTCCCAAAGATTAATCTAAACCGGTTTGGCGGCGAATTAAGAGAATGGCCACCTTTTCATGATTTATTCAAAAGCCTAATTGATTCAAATAGTAGCCTGACTAGATCGCAGAAGCTTTACTATTTGAAGACAAGCCTTTGTGGACAAGCCGAACAATTACTCAGAAACATTGCAATAACTGATGCTAATTACCCGGCGGCGTTTAAACTCCTAGTAGATAGGTTTCAAAACGAGCGATTACTAGTTACATCTTATCTCAAATTACTCACATCTCTGGCTCCTATGAAAAGTGAATCTGCGGAAGAACTGCGAAAGCTCAGTGATGGGACCATCGAAGCAATAAAAGGTTTAGAATCATTAAAACGTCCTGTAGACCAGTGGGTCGATTGGTTAGTCTTCACTACTGTCCAAAAGCTAGATCCTACAACTCGAAAGGATTGGGAGAATTCTCTTGACTCCAATACGAAACTTCCTTCTTTTGAAACACAATGTTCATTTTTGCAACACCGATTAAACACTCTAGAAGCGATGGGGACTAGTACACCTAGACCAAAGGAAGGAAGTAAACCCAGTCATCCAAAATTTTCTACTAAGTCGTGGCAAGTTAAAGCTCATGTGGCCACTAAATCCGGAAAGTGTCCTAAATGCTCTGGTAAACATCTGTTGCTATTTTGTCCATCATTTAGACAGCAGACTGTTAATCAACGGCGAAGTTTTGTACTCAAGGAACATCTTTGCTTTAATTGCTTGCGCCCAAGCCATTCTGCAGCGAATTGTCCATCAGAAAATAGATGTAGGCATTGTAATCACCAGCATCATTCAATGCTGCACTCACAACAAGATCCTGGATCTTCCAATTCGATGGCATGCTCACCATCCAATTGCGGTGAGTCACGAGTTCATCCACATTTATTGCCTGTAACAGACCAGGCGCCGTACTTGACAATGCCATTAGTATCGACATCTAAGCCTATTACAACATTGTCCACTAACCTACTTCGAATACCTCAAACCATCTTATTAGCGACAGCTAGAGTTGTATTGCGATTACCAGCTGGAAGAACTATGCAAAGTCGAGCACTAATCGACCAGGGATCGCAAGCTACATTTATATCTTCATTTGTGGCGTCACATCTACAGCTGGACAGAGTTAAAGTCAATATTCCGGTAAAGGGCATAGGTACCACTGATGGTGAAGTAGTGAAATCAATAGCTTCCATTGTTATTCAATCTCGTACAAATCCAGAAGTTACCATCGACGCGCTTGCGTTAGTTTTACCAAAGTTAGCTAAGGTATCTTGTCTGCAAAAAAACCAAATCGAAGATCTACCACACCTTCATGGTCTCGAGTTAGCTGATACTTCTTTTGCAATTAATGATTCTATCGACTTAATCATCGGAGCGGACTTATATCACACAATAATCCAAGAAGGACTTCGAAAAGGTATGCCCACTGCACAAAAAACATCATTAGGATGGATACTCTCAGGAACTGCCAGACCAATTGAATCTGATGAGGTTGACGGTGTAACCAAATATGCTTATCACATAAATGGAGCATTCAACTCTGAACATCTAGACACCCTTCTTCAAAAGTTTTGGGAGATAGAGGAACTAGCAGTGCCTAAACCTATTCTCTCTGATGAAGATCAAGCTTGCGAGACTTACTACAAAGAGAATGTGCGTCGCAGCTCTAGTGGACGATATATTGTGAGATTACCAATTCGTAAAGACTATCAGAACTCTGTTACATTTGGGGACTCTCGCACAGCTGCTGTAAGAAGTTTGCAATCTCTAGAACGACATTTTGAATCCAGCCCCCAGCTAAAAGAAAGCTACCTAGCTTTCATGCATGAATATTCCAAGCATGAGCACATGGAACTCATCTCACACGAAGCTCATACTACATCATCATCGTTGTTTTACTTACCACATCATGGAGTCATCAACGAAAACAGTGCTCTCAAAAAACTCAGAGTTCTCTTCAATGGCTCACGCAAATCTAAAAATGGGTATTCTTTAAATGATTATCTGGCAGTGGGACCCAAGCTTCAACCTGATCTCGCATCCATTGTTTTACCCTGGAGACGACACTCCGTTGTACTAGTAGCAGATATTAGGATGATGTACCGACAAATTCAAGTAGATGTACGTGACTGTGAGTTACAGAGAATTGTCTGGCGAACAGATCCTTCAGAGCCAGTCCAAGATTTCCGATTGCTGACCGTAACATATGGCACAACCTGTGCGCCCTACTTAGCTATCAGGACACTGCAGCAATTGGCTGTTGATGAAGAAGTAAACTATCCTCTGGGCTCCCAGATCCTGGACAAAATTTGTATGTCGACGATGCCTTGTTCGGCGCTGACAATGTGCTGACGGCCATTCATGCTCAGCGTGAATTAATCCAGATTCTCAACGCCGGAGGATTCCAGTTGCATAAATGGGCTTCCAATTCAATTGAATGCCTCCAAAATATCGACACCATATCTTCTCCTTCATTATTAAATTTATCCAAAGATGAAACAGTCAAGACGCTAGGTCTCTGGTGGAATCCCAAGACGGACTGCTTTCAATTTAAAATAAAGCTATATGAAGTGCCAGCTGTTATCACAAAACGGAATTTGCTTTCAGACGTAGCAAAACTTTATGACCCATTGGGATTCTTATCGCCGACAATTATACTAGCGAAATATATGTTTCAACGATTATGGTTACTTAAAATTGATTGGGACGAACCCCTTCCTACCGGTATCAGAGAAGAATGGTTGTCATATCGCAAGGACCTACCAAATTTGAGTAAAATATCCATTCCACGATGGATTGGACATCATCCAACAAGTCTCTCGTATGAGCTACACGGATTTTCCGACGCCTCTGAAATAGCTTACTCAGCAGTTATTTATTTTAGAGCCACTCACGATTTTGATAATGTGCAGACAACTTTATTGTGTTCCAAAACGAAACTCGCTCCACTTAAGAAGTTGTCAATTCCTCGACTGGAACTTATGGGCGCTCATCTTCTCATCAAGCTCATGCAAAACATTCAATCGTCAATGGAAATGCAAGGCATTCCTGTATATTGCTGGATAGATTCTTTAACCGCTCTAGCGTGGGTAACTGGCCATCCATCTAAGTGGAAAACTTTTGTGGCCAATCGGGTCAGTGAAATTCTTCAGCTTATGCCATCAGTCAAATGGCGGTATGTACCCTCAATCTGTAATCCTGCTGACTGTGCATCACGAGGTGTCTTACCATCAAAACTAGGAGATCTCTCACTCTGGTGGGAAGGTCCCCCGTGGCTTAAAACTTCTTCTACTACCTGGCCCCAGCATCCTGCCGTACACAACTGTGTACCTGAAACGGACCTCGAACAAAGACGACTAGTTACCAGCTATGCTGCAGCATCATCTCCCATAGCATTGAACACTGAAATTAACTCCCTTCAGTCTACAGCATACTATGACGCTAATACAACACCGAGCAATACAGAACTTCCACCTTGGGATTTAATCGCTAGGTATTCATCATTACAACGACTATTCCGCCTCACTGTATGGTGCCGCCGCTTCGTAGTAAACTGTAGAACTGCTAAGGACAGAAGAGCATCCGGAAACTTATCGCCATTAGAATTGAAGCAATCTATGAATTTTTGGATACAATACGATCAACAACGATTATTTCCTGATGAGTACCGCCACCTGTCGTCACATCGGCAAATTTCTAATCGCAGCTCAATTATTCGCTTGACTCCATTCTTTGATTTTGATACAAAAACGATTCGTGTAGGCGGTCGACTTCAAAATTCAGAATTATCAGATGACTCGAAACATCAATTTATCATTGCAAAAACTAGTCCTTTGGCCGAACTTATTATTGCAGACGCTCATACGCGAACCCTACATGGCGGTGTTCAGCTAACGCTTAGTTTTGTCCGACAACAGTACTGGATTCTAGGATCACGAGATCTTGTTCGTCACTTCCTAAGACGATGTGTAATCTGTTTTAGACAACGAGCCACTGCAAAAACTCAGATTATGGGCATCCTTCCATCAGAACGAGTTCAACCAAGTCGACCATTTAATCATTCAGGATTAGATTATGCAGGTCCCATTCTAGTAAGGTATGGCCCTGGCCGAGGTAGAGCAGCACATAAAGCGTATATAGCCTTATTTGTCTTCATGGCGACTAAAGCAATCCATGTAGAGCTGGTGTCTGATTTGACAACTGAAGCGTTTATCGCAGCGTACAAAAGATTTACAGCTAGACGAGGACTCTGCTCCAAAATCTTCAGTGACAACGCTACTACTTTCGTAAGTGCTGCAAAGAATCTAAGGAACTCCTTCTCTGCACTCGGCAACGAACTTCCAGCCGAACTGGCTTCCCTGCTATCTCTTCATGGCACAGAGTGGCATTTTATACCACCAAATGCACCTAATTTTGGTGGGCTGTGGGAAGCCGGCGTCAAAAGCGTTAAGCATCATCTACAGCGATGCATTGGAACCTCTACCCTTACGTTTGAGGAGCTTTACACTTTGCTGACACAGAGAAGCATGCGTCAACTCTCGCCCTCTTTACCATTTAAGCCCAGACCCCAATGACTTGGAACCACTGACTCCCGGTCATTTTTTAATAGGATCCAGTCTTCTGACAACTCCGGAGCCTACGCTTCAACATGAGCCTCAAAATCGCCTTTCCAGATGGAAACTTGTACAGCAAACATACGAGCATTTTTGGAATCGCTGGTCAAAGGATTACTTGAACACCCTGCAAGAAAGGACCAAATGGAAACAGCCGTCGCTTAATCTTCAACCAGGACATCTCATCGTTCTTCGAGAAGATCATCTTCCACCTTCATCCTGGGCACTTGGGCGTATAGTGAAAGTCCATCCTGGATCAGATGGACTAGTGCGAGTTGTCTCAGTTCAAACAAAAGATCGGGTACTACAACGACCAACAACTAGGATTTGTCTACTTCCAATCTCAGACAATCGATATGACAACACACAGCAGGTTCCCTCAGGGCGGGCGGCAGCTTCCACATCCAGTCATGTGATTCATCAACCTTCTACATTCTTTCGTCTATCGGACGAGGCGGGCGGTGATGTTTAGAGCTAAAACATTTACACCAAATATTACTGCACGCATTCAAAAAAACAAAAAAACCAAAGTAACAAATAAATTCTGCTGCATCGAGATAAACAGGGCTAGACACACCGTTAATCTTTGCATTGTTCTCCAAAAATTGTGTCTGCAGTCAAACTAACCAGTTCAGTTCAATTTGTTATTTCGACGCGAATATATAAATCAAGCTACTCTGCGTAATGTAAATTTGCTATCATCAATAAATTAAATTAGTATAGAACTGAGTGTCTTTTTAATTTTTCAAACCTCTCAATTCAAATCATTTTTTGTTTTGCATAGCGATCAGATCGGGGTGATCACTTTCATTTCCTTTTCCGATTACGCGGAATTACAATATGTTTTAAATTTGCATTAACACCTTGTCGAATTCTGTCTGCGAACGCTGTCTTTACTTCCTCCTACTTTAGAAAATTACTTCTTCTTACGCGAGTAATTCCTCCCCCTCGACGGGGAGTTCTCAATAGTGCTCTCAATGCTTTAATTTGCTCGAGAAAGCTCTCGAAATATCGTTTCCTAGCACTCTTATTGCACTTCCGAAATGCAACTTTAAATTTATGCATGTTTCTATTGCACTTTTGAACAATATAGTCTTTATTCACTGAATTTTTAAACACTCCATCACATCTTTTCGCAAATTTTCAATTATTGAAAAACTTTAATTTACTAACACCGAAGACAGTTTAAATTTTTATGTACTATCACGGAGACTCACTAAAACCGACTGGTGCTTCCCTAGAGTTTCTTTGGGCTTTTATAGCAACAGTTTGTAAACATGAATGATCCTGCTGCTGCAATAATAATTGCACAGGATGAATTCCAACGAATTTGCTTACAGGCTGAGATGATATCGAATAAACAATAAAACACAATTCTTGGAACAAAAAAATAAAATTTTTTGGTTGCCTACAGTAAGTGTGGTATCAAATTACATGAAAAGAATAAATGTGCTGATATTGCTTAAATTTGTTTACACAGGTGTGCATGACTCATTCAGCTAAAATGCGAAAGTGTAAACAGGAAGCTTACACGGGTACAACTTCTGTTATCTACAAATTCCGCACTAAGAAATATTTAAGTAAGAAAACAGCATCCAAGATGACGTCATGCTGATATCTAAAACCCCCACCCCACACCACCTAGAATCAATTGGCATGAACAAAAATAACTTGAATTATTAATACGCTAATATCTCGAAAACCAAAGCCCGTAGAGGATTTCTGATGAAAATTTCATTACCCCCTCCCTATCCTTATTATCACCCCACTCCTCCCTATCCATATTATATCCCTCCCCAACTACCCAACATCTAGAATCCATTGGCATGAACAAAAATTTCCTACTATTAACTTTAATTATTACTAATATAAATTCAAAACCAAAGCCTACATTAAGGCGGAAAACTTGAAAACAACAAAAGCCTACATTTAGGCGCACCACACATCCAAGAAGACCGTAGCATTTTTCTGCTACGTGTGGGCACAAGTGAAGCAAAAAACTTCACACATCCAAAAAATCGTAGCATGCTGCTACGTGTGGCCACAGAAAACTGTAGCATGCTGCTACGAGTGGGCAAAAGTGAAGCAAAAAAAACTTCACACATCCAAGAGAACCGTACCACACATCCAAGAAAGCCGTAGTACCGGAGCATGCTGGTAGTATCGCCTAATGTCGTTATGGTGCAGTCAAGACTAAATGACACATCCAAGACTAAGCAAGTCAAGACTCAATGGTGTATCCAAGACATAAGCCAGTCAAAGCTCAATGGTGCATCCAATACATTAACCGGTAAGCCAAGACCCAATGGCGCAACCAAGACATAAACCAGTACATTCCAGACACAAACCCACATTTAGTGTTTACTCAAACTACCTAGCGATGGTGGCACCACCTGCAGGTGAGAGTTCTAGATAAAAAACTCTGGTCCAGAACTGTACCCATATATAGTAACTTTGAAGAACATTCGCACAACACCTTCATTGCTTGATGGTAGAGCGCCTCGGATTTTACAAAACCAAGCGTTCTCGGTTCGAGTCCAGCAAAAGCCAGCATTAGTTTATTAAAAATCAGCTATGACAGATCTTGATCAGCTGACGGGGATCGGCTAACCAGATGGCGTTATCCCCTGGTCACCCAGACGATAGGAAAGGAAGTCCCCAGGCATACCATGTGACGTATACCACTAGACGGAAGCCCCCTCAGTGGCCCAGAACCCCAGTCCAGAGCCACCAAAATAGTTGGAATCTACCTTGCACTTTTTGTATGGAAAAAGTGGGCCAGGATCGGCATAGCGTTACTACTCAATGGAGCTTTGGAGTGCTCTCATAGGCCTTTGGTCGAGTATCTGAAAATTCTCGATGAGTCTAACCCCCGTACATGGGATGAACATCTTAGGGCAGCAATGTTCGTACGAAATAACAGCAAATATAGAGGAACTAAGCTAACGCCTATGAACTGTTTGTTCGGTTTCACTGCGGAAATTCCTAACAATTTGCAACGAGATCCTGAGCCAGTATACCACTTTGAAGACTATTACTTTAAATTAAGAAGTAATGTACAACAAGCATATACAATTGCGCGTGATAATTTACTACAAAGTAAAGAGTACTCCAAAACCCAATATGAAAAAACGGCTCGGCCTTTAATTTTCGATATTGGCGACCAAGTGCTGCTAAAGAACCCGGTTAAAAAAGGAAAGTTTTCTCGTGAATGGTTAGGACCGTACAATGTAAATGAAGTACCTTCGGAAGTAAATACGTTGATACGAATTAAAAGCGGTAAACGGCGTGTACATAATAATAGATTAAAATTTTGGAAATAAGTAAAACAAACAAATATTGTTTTTTCCTCTCATTCTGTTTTTTTTCTCTTCATTTTCTTTATCTCTAGTTAAATATACAAAGAAAGAATCTGTAGTACCGCTGAATTTTCTTAGGTACGAAAATACTCCGCTTTCTAATGACCACACTTACGTGGCAATGGATCACCAGTACGCCCTTCGACATAAAATTACTGGAGCCGGAAAGGGAAGTCTTGATGGAACCAATAGGAACTGCAGTATTTTACCACACGACGTGGACGGTGGTCACTCGCATGAAAATGCCTAATTGGACAACAACCAATGATTTTCTGAGGTACTGCGATGACAACCTATTAAACTTGTGCAGTTTCAAAGGTAAAAATAAAGAGGGTAGGTGCAATTTCTGAGATAGTTTATTTAAAAGAAATATAATAGACGTTCAGGAAGTAATATCTGAATTGACGTCTTTCTTAGCGCGACATCGCGAAAAACGAGGGTTATTGGATATTGGAGGGAAAGTGAGCAAGTTTTTGTTTGGTACAATGGATAATGACGATGCCAACAATATCTACAGTCGCCTCGATGCGTTAGAAAACCAAGAAGATCAATCCATTCATCTTCTGGAAAAACAACTCATTTTAATGAAGTCAAATTTTGAATCGCTATCGTCGCCAATACTAGACTTGACAAAAAAGCAGGACCATTTAATACAGGTGCTCAATAGTTTTCTTCTAGAAGTTAATGGCACTATGAGCGAGTTTGACGTGGAAATTCATAGAAATAGAATACAAGATGAACTGAACGAGATTATTCTGACAATGTTATCTCAGTTACATAATGTACAAAATACTCTTTCGAAAATTTTCACAATTATAAATGCCTTGCAACAACACCGATTACACCCACTCCTTTTACGTTCAGAGAACTTGGAAAATTTATATAAAAACATAAACCTGTATTCCCATATTAACCATTTACTTCGAGATACTTCCATTATTAATGAGGTAATATCGGTGCAAAGCCTCTACCTGCCCGATCATATACTTATTAAAATTGTTGTACCCGTAGGTGCCTCGCCAGATGTTTACCAGCAAAATTCACCCCTTTCCGTTCCAAAAAACCGATGGAGTCTACGCTTTGTTAGATATTGACGCTGATTTTTTCAAAAATAATATTATTCAGCAGGCCGTCGTTATGTTTCAAAGTGAGCTCAATACTTTTTGTCGTCTTCTATCTACATATCCAGAAACTGATCTCTATCTCTGCAGACAGAGTAAGCCCCATTCTATTGACCACCAATCATGTGTTAACAGCCTTTATAAAAGCCAAAATGAAAATGTCCTCACACGTCTAGTAAAATTATTACCTCAGCCTCCCAATGTTGTGACGGAATTAACCTCCCCCAACCACTGGCTGTTTGTATTCCATGATGACAAAATTCTACAAGCTCAATATCCAAACAGAGTTTTCCAAAAGACTCTCTCCGGCCTGGCATCTTACATCTGAATGCATCTTGCAAATTTACCCTAGGACACTGGGAGCTCCCCTCAAGAGGTAACTCAATTTGTTCGAACCAAATCGGTTCGAATATATTTTGGTTTTACCGATTACTTTAAAAGGAAAACATCCTGAAAACAAGGCATCAAATTTTTAGGAAAATTAAATATAATTTGATTACTCGTAATCAAAAGACAGGTACACAACCTAACAAAGCCATGTATTTATCATCTACATAACACATTGCACAAATAAAATACAACAATATAGCCTCATTGAGCAGATCAAATTAAAATTCTTATCATATGATTGAAGCAATTAGATTCGTGCTAAAAAACAATTGCTGAAAAAGAACATATGCAAAAATACCATGCTAAAATTGAGTTCTAAAAGCAAAACAAATTCAATCTAATTACAAATTTTCCCAAAAATGGGTACAGCATCTAACCAAAGCATGTGTTGTCATGTAGCATACAATGCATAGCACAAATACAATTAGATCAAGCAGATCAATTTGCAACTCTATCATCATTACAAATACTATCGAACGGGAATTTCTTCTCTACGTGATAGAGATAACATTTTTTGCAAATATACAGAATTCAATTTAACACAGCAGCATGCGTTGCTTTAAATTTCTTGTTACTATGCATTTTTGTTCGTTGCTATGCATATTTTATCTCTAGTACCGTAAAATTACAGAATCACGGCCAATTCTTGTGATCATGCGCCTCTGCTACTCCATCATTGGTGTCGTGTGCAAGCAAGGGCTATATAAACAGCAGTTTGACTTGATTCGCTCTCTTTTGTGATTTAGCAGTGCAGTGATTAACTTGGCGATTTTATTCCTTTGTATTCTTTCCTAGTGATTTTTCCTAGTGTGTATTTTATTACTAAATTAAATACTTGGTTTGATTGACAGCTAAAATAAAATATTCTTATTCTGGGTACCGACTGGATTAAGGAGTTTGTTTTAGATAGCGATTAAATTAAAGGTTTTTTTTATTGTGGGTAGCGACTGCAATAAAAAATATTACTAACAATACACTTTATTTCTGGTCTCGGCGGAAATAAAGAATCTTTCTTCGGGTCTCGACTGAAGTTAAGATATATACTAACATTCACTTTAAGTCGGGTCTCGACTGACTTATAGAATATGTATTATCTCGGGTCTCGACTGAGATAATATATTACTAACAAATAACTTTATTGCGGGTCTCGACTGGAATAACGTTTCTTATTGCGGGTCTCGACTGTAATAAGAAATCTACTAACGTACACCACTTTATTGCGGGTCTCGACTGTAATAAAGAGTCTTATTGCGGGTCTCGACTGTAATAAGACAATTACTAACAAAACCACTTTATTGCGGGTATCGACTGTAATAAAGAGTCTTACTGTGGGTATCGACTGTAGTAAGGCAATTACTAACACAAACACTTTATTGTGGGTCTCGACTGTAATAAAGAGTCTTAATGCGGGTCTCGACTGTAATAAGACAATTACTTACAAAACCACTTTATTGCGGGTATCGACTGTAATAAAGAGTCTTACTGCGGGTATCGACTGTAGTAAGACAATTACTAACACGAACACTTTATTGCGGGCCTCGACTGTAATAAAGATTCTTGCTGCGGGTCTCGACTGTAGTAAGAAAATCACTAACACAAAACACTTTATTGCGGGTATCGACTGTAATAAAGAGTCTTATTGCAGGTTTCGACTGTGATAAGACAATTCCTAACAAATCCACTTTATTGCGGGTATTGACTGCAATAAAGAATATCCGCATCCCACACCTCAGTCAAATAAAAGGTCAAGGAAATCAGCTGATATATATCGATCAGGTGAGTACAAGTCAATTGCTACAGTTGTGTAAATCAAATTTATATATTAATTATTTAATAAACATTGGTTTCAGCTTTTTGTATTACAATATATATATATATCTTGCAGTTCTCAAGTTTTAGTATTTATTGAACTTGAAACATTTAGTGCAGATAAAAACTTTAGTGTAGTGAATAAACAGATAAAAACCACTAGCTTTATACCAGTGGCATAAATTTCACTACACCTTTCATTTATTGCATGTACGCTCTGACTACGGGCAGTACACAATTAATGTACTAAATACGTACGTGTATGCAAAACTTTCCCTTCCCAAATTAAATTTCGAGGACTCCTCACTCAGGCTATCTATCTTTAACGCAACCAATCTAAGAAATCTAACCATAACCTCATCACACCCCAACTTTCAAGAAGTACTTAAAAAAGTTGCTCTAAATTTCAAAGAATTAGACAATGAAATAAGGCATGCAAAACACGAAAAGGTACAGTCTGCTCATAAAATTTTTACATATACTAACACCGGGCTTCTCTCGTTAGTAACTGCCTTTCTAATAGTCGTAGGAATTTATTTATATTGGAAAGGAAAAGCATCCTCAAAAATATCAAAATCACGTTCTACGATAAATATATCCTTTCCAATAATAACATCATCCACCCTCACTGCTATCCCACACGAGGTTGACACCATTTCTTCAATAAACATCCAGAATGCATACAACAACGGAGAGAGAAGTATAGATTTACTATCAAAATTCGTAATAAAATCAATAAAAAAACATTGTTTGTCTTCTTTGTATTAATATATTTTTTAAACATTACCACAGAAGTTTTCTAACATAAAAAATTTTTAATTAGGTAGCCCCGTCCCAAACAATCACCAAATAAACATAACAGTATAAATCCAGGAATCGTCAATATATTACTGACAAGGTGGCAGCCACAAAATGGACTATTATCAGAAACTGCAAAAGGCGACAAGAACAGCCAGAAACAATTATTTCAATAGGAACACATCGACAGTTTGGAAGCTATATTGTGTAATGCAAATTTAGAACAAATATCAAACAGAATGCGGGTATTGTATAAAATTCTTATATATGAGTGAAGCCAAAAACCCCTCATAATATCACGAAGGTGTAAAAATTAACGAAAGACGGAAAATGCAGAGCAAATGAGATGCAAGCAAAAAAGCAAACAACTAACAAGTGGGACCATTGTAGAAATGTCGACTAATTTCCACTCTTATTAGAAACTTGACTGCTCCTTCATGAATTCTGCTAGCTGTTTATTCCTGCACTGTGTTCTTACGCTATAAAACTTGAGCTTAACACGCACACACTGGTGAAGCTTTACTTTATATTATAAGAACAGCCAAATAGGACTATAGGCAAAGTACCTAATGATTAGTTAGGAAGCAGGCGAGATTTTCGAGTGTTTTACATTTAAAATGCACACGGCAAGAAAAGAAGAAAGAAAGAAACTTTTATAAATAAATTTAAAAAAATGTGAAAGCGCAAATTGCATGCAACGAAACAGAATGACAAATGTTTCATTTTCGTAAATAAATGAGAAGGGGCGGAGTTTTCACGTTTTACTCTAATAAAATGTTTCCGCGCTTTTATAAAACCGGTTTTCATGAAATATTTACAATTGCTTGGTCACATGTAGTTGCTGTAATCCTATGATATTTGAACGTCACGTGTTTCTGTTTACATTCGTTTTGCTATGAATAGATTAAGTGGGAGAACTCATCCTGGATTCTCTGATATTTTCGGGGAAAATGATAATTTCATTTGAGAGGAATTTTACATCTCTTTTCAGCATCTGGGCCAAAGAAAAATTTATCTTTTTCTTAAAAATGGGAGGTAGTATGACCTGATGTACATTATTATGAATACGTTGAAAGGATTTTGAGGGATTTATTTAATAAGATTTTGTCGTTCGGGTAATCCTACGTTCTCTCGATTTTTGTTTTTAACTCGTTGTCTCAGTTGCATTACAATAATGCATAGCCAAGTTCTTTTCCCCAATTAATGCAAAAGACGAAAGTATATGAAATTACTTTTTTCATTCTAAAAAAGCACCAACAATTTTCCAATTTTGCTCTACTCCTTCTTAGCTTGTCATTAGGGAACTTTGCTATAGGAATGACAGAAATCGAATGACAAAAGTATCAAATACTACCATATGCATTTACAGTCGCGACCCAAAGCTGCACTAACACGCATAAGCTCATTCGATATAATTTTTCTGTCTATTATAATAGTATTAGTACCTATATCATATATCTACATAATATGCCTAAATATAACCTTTGTAGGAAGGGATTGTACGAAATGGAAATATTGTACATAACTATAAAGTAGAAGCCGGAAAGAAAAATGGTACAATGCTGTGCACAATTTTTATGGTACTTATCTGTGCAAAATTTTTTTGCAAAAATTTAGTTATTTTAAAAATTATGAGAAAAATATATTTTTATTTTAGTTGTATTTAGCATGGATTTAGGCCTGTGCCATATGGCCCTCATGCCCCCTCTATCTGGCCCTGCTTGGAAGGAAGTATGAATGCCTCGACTTTGGTAGAATATCCGTTCAACCTTGACTGGAGTAGCACATTTACTCTTTGATGCGATTGCCGCTTTCCTTGCCCAATGCCCTCTACGACCAGAGAGTCGGAAGTGGGCGCGAGATCAAATTTTTTAACAATCCTTACGTTGATAATATTTATTTGGGAGCCGGAATCTAAGATGGCTGGACATTCTAAGCTGCTTCCATTGCTCCTAGTTAGTATGACTCGTGCTGTACTTAACAATACAAAACCCCTATTTTGTTTGCTACTCAGGGCTATAACACTGGACGACGAGTCAATTGGTTGGTCGACTGTTGAAAACGAAGACCGTGGTAGGGTTGCACGGCATGCCACCTCTCTTGGAGCTAAGGTATTAGAAGCTTGTTGTGATTACAATCCCTCACAGTCGTTCAGATGCACTAGCGTGTTATGCATCCACGTGATTTGCATTTGACTGTAGTATGTCGTTATCTCATACAATTGAGGCACAAGTTATTCCCTCTCAGCACCTTAAACCGGTTTTATGGCGTTAATTTCAAAAATGTGGTGCATTGGTAAAGTTGATGGTTGCCCTTGCATGACACGCAAGCTGGCGGTGTAATGGCAACGGAAGTCATTGATTTGGAAGTGTTAATCCTTCGCT
Source organism: Dioctria linearis (assembly GCA_963930735.1). Taxonomy (NCBI): domain Eukaryota; kingdom Metazoa; phylum Arthropoda; class Insecta; order Diptera; family Asilidae; genus Dioctria; species Dioctria linearis. Next base: position 54,364,036 of record OZ005744.1, read on the forward strand.
GCTCATCTACAATTGTGCTCTTGTGGTCTAAGGCCTCCAGCGATTGGAGCCTACCCTCTAAGAATGACAAGAAACCCTTCATCGTTTGCAGTCCCCTTGGATTTGGTAATGATCGCTCAAGGGATCCCAATTGGTTGTTGAAACCTCTAAATTCTCCAATGCTAATAAGCATTCTCGTGTCGTATCGTGTAACATTTTCATAGCGGTAGCTGACACGTAGTCAGATGCATGGGAAGGTTGTCCCAAAAGTTTATTGATCAGGCCGGCTACTAAGATTCGCATATTGTTGTAACGATCTTGCAGCAACTTCCAGGCCGTTGTGTAATTTTCCTCGCTCAGGGGGAGATGTCTGATGAATTTCTCTGCCTTGTCCACCAAGTTTGTCTTTAAGTACCACATCTTCTGACAATTCGATAGTAGTTGATTATGGACCATTTGCGAGAAGAGATCGTAAAATTGGCGCCATTTAAGATAATCTCCGTCAAATTTGGGCAAAGTCGTCCTTGGCAGTTGCAATGTAGTACCTTGTTGCACCGAATTTGGTGTGGGCGCCACATCGATCCTTGTAGAAAGCTGTACTAGTGTAGTTTGTACTCTTTCTTTCAAGCCGATGTACTCATTGACATCATAACCCATTGTGGCGGGATCATCGGTCATTTCCCACAGTGAATAGTTCTGATTCTCGATTTGACACTAATGTTGACTGATGGTTTCAGCTTTGATTTTATAATATTGTCGTGGATGAGCGTCGTCGTATTGAACGCCTTCGGGTACTCTCCGCAGCGATTGCATAATGCCTCTTTGTCGACGTATTATTTTATTGATTTCAACTGACTCGAGATTGCTATGTGCAATGTTATCCTCTTCTTCAGATTGAAATGGCTTTGGCATTGCTTGTTTTGGAGGTACCCTTAAAGGTACGTCTTGAGTTTCTCAGGCCTTGTCGACCTGTTCTGTTTCTAAGCCCTTGTCGTGCTGTTGAAGTTGATCTTGTTCTTCTTTGTCGAAGGAGTCGATCTTTTCATTAAAATGCTCCTGGTATTGCTCGTAGAGCATCCATATCGAATTGTAGTAGTCCTTCGCGAAGTATGGATGGTCAAGAGGCAGCTCGGGTAATGATCTAAGTTCATTGTCGGTTTGTTCAAACCTTGACCATACCTCTTCCAATCTCCTCGCTCTTTCTATATAGTACTCTCATTTGGTTTTTCTGTCTTTCGGATGCTTTTTGTAGTTGTCTATAATGCTGTCTAGCGCCTTCCCTAGCTCAGCGTGTCGTTTTCCAAACTGCTCCATGATGTAGGATAATGTCACACTTCTGACACAACCATGAGTTTCCCTTGTGACGTGAAATCACGTCGGGGTCACCAAATGTTTAAATTCGGGTAAAATTGTTTTACTTTCCCGTTAACGACGTAGGGCTTAATAAGATTGTCTCCCGGACTTAAGAGACTATTCAATGAAAAATTGTTACTTGTACTAGAAGAAGCATCAAACACAATTCTTGTTTTTGAAGTTGGTTTGTCTTTCCGGTACACTGGACGATGTGGCATATAATAGAGTCGCGTATCTGAATCCGCACCTTCATCGCAACGCTCTGATATCCCATTAGAAATTAGTTCCCACATCACATTATCGTAGTCCTGAAATTTTGAAAAAATCCTAGACAGTTGTTTAATTATTTGTCAAACCTTATCGCCGCACCTGCTTTGTTATCGTTTAAATTACAATGAGGATCTTTCCATAATAAGGAAGCTACATATTGCTGTCCTTGTTTAGTAACATAACTATCCAAGCTTATGGCATCAGACTGACCTTTAGCAATAGGCTGGGTAATTCCAATACTTTCCAGGCTCCATAAACGATCGATATATATTTATAGATATATATATATATATATATAAAGCAACCTTCCAATAAATGTCTGCACCAATCAATAAACCTATGCCATCTTCAAATTCATGGCACTCAGAACTGTCAGCTAAGATTAATTTTGAAAATTTGCTACATTTCACGTCAGGTGCAATTAGAATATCAGGACATATTTCAGGCACGACAATAGCTAGTACAGAGATATACTGATAATCATGCAGGCTTTTAAAGTATACTTTCACGCGTTGAAAAGATTTTATTGGTGTCTTTTTTGTACATCCAAAGAGAACGATATTTATGTTAACTGTATCTGTCACTTTCAATTGAAATTTGTCAGCCACACTTTGCTTAATGTAAGATCTTTGAGATCCGCCATCCAAAATTATGCGCACCAACATTGAATTACACAAACTGTGAGAAGAAGCCGAAGCAATAGCACAAGCCGTTTGTAAGTAAATTAAGTGCTTCTGCTGTACGGTGGGCGAGCACAGACTTGCAGTTATTTGTGCCGATAATGACAATGAGAATGATAAACCTTGTGAGTCTTTATTTTCTCTCTTGATAGCACTTTCGGCAGAACTTTTTCGTGTTACTGTTTTAAAATATTGGGGGTCGCATACAGAGGTTGCGTACCTATTGTTGCATTTATCACAATACACTCTCACTCTACAATTTTTTGAATTATGACCACGTCTGGTACATTTGAAATACCTCCCTGCTTTTTTCAGCAAATCTTTACGTTGAATTAAGGAAAGAGAAGAGTTGCACTTTTCTGCACTACGGGTAATTGATTTACAAAAATAACATTGAATTGGAGATTGTGTGGTTTCAGAAGTATGCGCAAGTAATCCTGCAGCAGTGTTTGTAATTTTCTGAGGTGACCGATGTATTAAATTGCGTTTAGCTATTCCAGACCAGACTTCTCTTACGATTCCACTTCCCTTTTCAAGAAACGAATAATATCTCGAACTGATTTATGCCCACATAGCACTAGGGAACTCTCACTGTTTGCCACGGATGCATGATCGTCGTCGGGTATTTCTGCAGACTTTTCGTGAATGTTTGTTTGTGTTTCTTGATGGCAGTGAAACTCTAATCTCAGTTCTGGTGGTATGCATTTGAGAATAACCGACTTTAGCATGATGTAATACTGAGAGGATGGTACACCTAAAGCTGTAAGTGACGTGTAGTTGTCATGACAGCATTATACAATCGACGCAATGCAGCTGCATCATGACAACAAGAGACGGACGGAAGCGACATCAGTTGCTGTAAATTCCTATCTATAATTTTTTCATTATTTCCATATTCCTCCATAAATAGCGCGATAGCTGCCGAGTATGAAGACTCCGTTGGAGTGAAACCTGCTATTGATTGAGCCGCTTTACCTAATAGTGTTGACTGTAAATAATTAAAATGAGTTACGTCGTCGAGAGTAGGGTTCTCGTGAATGGTACGCCGGAATTGTTCCCAGAAGGGGAGCCATTCTTTAAAATCCCCAGAAAACTTACGCAATTCTATCTTCGGTAAATGAATAGATGAGGGCCGTTTATTATCAGTTACTGTACTATTTATAGCTCCGTTACGTTGCCGCTTTTGCACCGTAGATAAACGTTGTTTAAGTCTTGTGATTGCTCTTATGGCCTTATCTTCATACTCCGCAACACTTTCGGCTTCCTTAGCAGTATCTTCTGCCTTAATTGTAGGTCGAATTTCTAAATTGGCTTCATTTAGGATTTCTTTCGCCGCTTTTAATCTTTCTAATAGAACCACCAGCCCTTCTTCGATGAGATCAAAACTGTCTATATTTTCGTCCTTAACTTGTGACTCCGTGGAATTCAGATAATCACTCGCGCTTCTCGCGATATTAGTTACCCGACGGCGATAAACTACGCGCGTTTGAGATTCCATACTCTTTTAACTGTCCGTAAGATACAAATTATTAAAGTCAAAAGAATTCCGTTGAAAACTTAAGCGCAAATTACAGTCTTTCCGATAAACCGTTTCACCTCCCCAGTGTCGAAAATGATATAAGAGGGAAGCATTAAAAGAAACAAAATAAAATAAAGGGCCGTAATTAATATATAGATATGAATTTATTGACTATACTGAGTAATTCGAGGTTGAATGCTTGACCGATTTTTGCAGACTGACTCAATAAAAGTAGTAGTAGTAGTAGTAGTACATGTGTACATGTATATACTATGGCAATTAAACTTGAGTTTGGTTTAGAGAATTTATATTTTTGTAGAGTGACCATCTTTACTTTAAAAGCAACTTTTCACAAACATATCTTCGAAGGATAACCTCCACAATCATAAAAATCAATTATTCTAATTAAACTTCGTTTTGAAAAAAATATAAATACAATATATTATAAAATATTAACCGTTTCCAAATTTTTTCACATATTATATATTTAAACACAAATGACTAATGCACTTTGACGTCATATTATATACACAATCTTTTTAATTCAATAAAAATTTTAAATTACAATATAGCATTCCTATTGTCACACAATAAGCGAAAGCTCTAGACCCATTAACTAGCACTGTAACTGTAATTACTACCCAAATTCCCTTGGTTGTATTACAGAAATATGCTTACCTTAGAATTATAATGTTACATATTAGAACATCCAATTTCTCAAAACACATCTCGATAACATCACATCTAGGGTCCATAACTGATATGGGATTATTTGAAAAAATCTTGAAATAATAGTTAAAATGTAGCTCCTTTTTTTTAGAACTATGTAACTGCTATAAAAGATTTCTAAAATTTTAGATCATAAGATAATAGTTATTTCGGAAATAATAATTATGTACGAATAATTGCTGTGATGAAATTAGCTTAGCGTAATAAGAAAATAGCAATAGTATTAAGTCGAGAATTGTATAAATATTCTGTGATTTTTGAATAAAGAAGTTAGTTAGATAGTAGCAGTAGTATCATCAGAACAACAAAGTTGATTCATTTGCTAGGAGTAAAGCTAGTAAGCTGCTCCATTCATCCAACTAGGAGTAAGGCTAGTAAGCTGCTCCATTCATCTATACTAGGAGTAAAGCTAATAAGCTGCTCCACTAACCCGCACTAGGAGTAAAGCTAGTAAGCTGCTCCATTGAATCGCACTAGGAGTAAAGCTAGTAAGCTTCATTAGGGGTGGTATAGACATAGCACTCCTGCAAGAACCCTGGGTTCTTGGAAGTCAAGTGAAAGGGCTTCCGACTAAACAAGGTAAGTTGATCTATAGTAGGAACCTAATATTAACTTCCTTCCTATTACATAACGAATATCTCGGGACCTAGTGGCTGCCCTAGTGGAGGTACCAACAGATAAAGGCAAAAAGAGATGGTAATGGCCTCCGCCTACTTCCCGGGAGATACGGATACACCTCCTCCAGAGGATATTAAAAAACTTATGGATTTCTGCTATAAAAGGAATAAATCCAATATCATTGGGTGTGACGCGAATGCCCACCATACTGTATGGGGAAGCAGTGACACCAACAGACGAGGTGAGTACCTTATTGACTATTTAGTGAAAAATAACATAGACATAGCTGATATAGGGAATGAACCAACATTCTGCAATGCCATTCGCCAAGAGGTGCTGAACTTAACACTCATCAGCCCAAATATGGCGGATAACATTGCAAACTGGCATGTCTCAAACAAAGTCTCAATGTCGGACCATAACCACATCAGGTTCGATATTAGGGCTACCTCTATGCAAAGGGAGGAAATAAGAGTTCCACGTCTCACTGATTGGAATTCCTACAGAGAATACATCAGAATGGGTCTAGAGGAGCTCGAAAACGGTCAAATTGAGAGCCGCATGGATCTAGACCGTATCTCCTACTCATCTACTCCTATGAACAAAGTTGTCCTGTTAAACAAAGGGCAACAACGCCAGCTGTGCCCTGGTGGAACAGTGAACTAGATAGATTAAGAGCCAATTCTAGAAGGCTCTTCAACAAGGCAAAAACAACATGTGCTTGGAATGAATACAAGCGCACCTTGACTGAGTACAATTAAGAGCTGAGGAAATCCAAAAGAAGAACTTGGAGAAATCTCTGCGAGGGTATTTATGATCTACCCAAGAGTGCGAGGCTTCAAAAAGTTCTCTCTAAGGATCACACCAATAGTATCGGCCTTATACGGAAAGTCGATGGTAGCTACACGAGTACCCGGGAAGAAACAGGTAACATTCATACCTAGAGGGGCAGGGCGTTCACCTGCATTACCCAAATCCTACCGTCCTATCAGTCTAACTTCATTTCTCCTCAAAACAATGGAGAAAGTGTTAGACAACTATGTGAGGAGCGGTGCACTCAAGCGATCACCGCTGCACCCAAATCAGCATGCTTACCAAGCAGGAAAGTCTACCACAACTGCCCTACATAGTCTTGTCCTAGGACTAGAAAAGGTAGTAGAGGATAAAGAGACTGGCCTATACGCATTCCTAGACATCGAAGGAGCATTTGAAAATACCTCCTTTGAAGCCATTGAGAATGCAGCTACCAAAAAAGGAATTGAACCTTCCTTTATAAAATGGATAAAAGCTATGCTTGAAAGCCGGAGAATCACAGCTAACCTGGGGGAGGACTCTATTACAGTAGTGGCTGCCAAGGGATGTCCCCAAGGTGGGGTAATGTCCCCTCTACTATGGTCTCTGGTTGTGGATGATCTCCTACAGAAGCTAACAAACTCCGGCTATGACAATCAGGGATATGCGGATGACCTGGTCATTACAATTAGGGGCAAACATGATCAGATAATCTCTGATCTATTGCAAATTGCCTTAAACATAGTTTGCAACTGGTGCCAAATAATGGGACTTCGAGCCAATCCTGGTAAGACATCAGTTGTTCTCTTCAAGAGAAAAAGGAAGCTTTACCTAAAAGCACCATCTCTTGAGGGAGCAGTAGTGGAATTCTCAAAGGAAGTCAAATATCTAGGTATTACTCTGGATAATAGACTAACCTGGAACTCTCACTTAAAAAGAATACTGGATAAAGCTACAGTGGCAACATGGACATGTCGCAGGTTTTTTGGCAAAACATGGGGTATTAAACCAAAAATGACTCTGTGGTCATACACATCTATTATAAGACCCATGGTCACATACGCCTCACTCCTTTGGTGGCCAAAAACAAACCAAAAGACAGCTCAAGCTAGTTTGCAAAAACTACAACGGCTTGCATGTCCAGGAGTAGCCGGTGCCATGCCACAGCAGCCCTAGAGGCTATGTTGGACTTGCTACCCTTACATTTGCATGTTAGAGAGCAGGCCATACTTAGTGCAATTAGGCTACAAAGGGCAAACCTCCTAAGCACAAATAATCTGGTTGGCCACCTGAAAGTCCTCCAAGATTTCATAGAGGACCCGATGGCTAACACAATTTCAGACGTTATGCCGAAACGCCATAACTTTGAAACACTATTTAAGGTTATCGTGGGGATCCGTCAACAGTGGCACACTGGGGACCTACCCTTTGAAAAAGGATCTCTTAAATGGTACACGGATGGATCCAAAATGGAAGGTAAGCAGGCGTGGGCATATATGGGCCAAGGTGCCATCTCGCAAAGGCACTGGGGGCCTCACCAATCATTTTTCAAGCAGAAATACACGCCATAGAACTCTGCACTCGCGAAATAATCCATAAAAACATGCGTGGATCTAAAATATACATAATAGCAGACAGCCAAGCAGCACTTGAAGCGTTAAATTCGTTTACCTTTGAGTCAAAGCTGGTTTGGGACTGTCTTACTGTCTTGAAGCAACTGGTCGAGACAAATAGGGTGACACTGATCTGCGTACCAGGAAATGAAGGCATTATGGAAAACGAGATTGCGGACCGTCTTGCAAAGGAAGGAGCCAAATCTCCGTTTGTTGGCCCTGAGCCTGTCTTTGGACACCCAAAAAGTCACCACTCAGCTCAGATCAGGCTTTGGGAGGTCAAAACTAAGAAGGAATACTGGGAAAATACCCCGGGGCTGAGACAAGGAAAGAAGTTTATAAAGTACTCGCAACAGAGGACCAAAGAATTCCTCACAATCAGCAGGAAGGAACTAAGGCTCATAGCGGGCCTACTTACTGGGCATTGCCCACTTAGATAGCACCTTAAGAAGATAGGTAAGGTCAATGATGAGACCTGTCGATTCTGTATGGAAGACGATGAATCCGCTGAACATGTCCTATGTGACTGTGAAGCTCTGTGCCGCATAAGGCTAAGACATCTAGGAAAGGCATTTCCAATGCCAGAGGATGTCGGAAAAATGGCCCTAAAGAATATTATAGGCTTCATCAAAGACCTTAAGTTCGAATGGGCGCCCTAGGGCATCAAGGGGTGTAATGTCACAATAGATCTTATAGGTCGCAGTGACAAGATGAGAGGCAGAAATCCTGTCTGCATCCCCCACAATTAACAATAATAATAATAAGCTGCTCCATACACTTCGCTGCTCTACCTACCTCGGGAGAAATAAGTAAAAGCCCAATCGTCGTGAAGGCACGTAATCTCAGTTTACCTACAGTAACCGAGCCGTGTTCCAGATTAAGATATAAAGGTGCTCAGATGAGAGTACTAGAGGTACTTAAGAAACTCAACAAAGCCAAGTTTCAGTGAAAGTCACAATGTCACAGTCCGATAAAAATGAGTATAAATAGACAGTAGAGGTTTTGGTTCTAAGTCCGTTTACATTCTGATGACAGATTTTCAATGCCTTGATGGTCTCCTGTCGTTAACATAATTTTTTTTTTATAAAAACTGTAAACTGTAGACGCACCTCTTTCATCTGACCCAGTACACCCTGTGTGTTAACTGTAGCCGTTAAGCAGTTACTAACTCATAACCTATTCCGGTCACACTAAAATTAGACGATAGCTTTTAAAATGGCGTGCCAAGGGAACAAATTATTGTTGAAAATAGTTTTGAAAATAGGTTTGTCAATAAGTTTAGAGCTAATAACTTTTAAAGGGCTTCAGATAGCACATTGGGTGTAATAGGTCAACTTAAAGAGGAGAGTCTACAGTTTACAGTTTTTATAAACAAAAATTATGTTAACGACCTTTTTTCAAAAATAATAGAGGTTAAATTTAAAAAAAAGGAAAGAAAATCCGAAATTTTTAGATTAGACAATCATAATTCTTGATGAGGGAGGTGTGTGGTGCAGTCGTTAAAAAGGCCATGAAGTTCTGCATACAATGAGCTTTTAGTTGTGACCGTACGCCCTGTATTTTTTAACATACAGGGTGTTTTGTGAAAAACTAGCTTTTTTTATTAATTACCCTGTAACTCCTAAACGGTTGATATGCCCCCCCCCCCTGCCATACAATTTTTGGTTCGTCTACGTGAGTACTATCACCTCCCGATCTATTGACCTCCTAGTGGGAAACACCCTGTATAGCAACTTTTAAGAATATTCACACAAAAACTCCATGGTCTCATGTAGAGCACCTCGGATTTTACAAAACCAAGCGTTTTCGGTTCGATTCCAGCAAAAAAAATCCAACATTATTTTATTAAAAAATCAGCAAAGACAAGAGCTTGAATAGCTGACGGGGATCAGCCAACCAGATGACGTGGTACCCTGTGACGTAGACCAGTAGACGGAATCCCCTAGTGGCCCATAACCCGGTCCAGAATCACCAAAATAGTTGGAATTTTCCGGACTCTTTTTGTATGGAAAAAGTGGTCTGGTACTCGTATAGCGTAACTACTTACAGTGTCCAAAAGGACATAGCCTCCTTGGAATTGAGTGCTGCGTGCTGATAATGCAGAGGAATGATCAGCTTTTGCTGATGAGTGTTTGAGGTGATCTTCTGCCTATTTTTGATTTATCGACGAGGTTTGTTGACTGCGGCTGCCTACTTGCTGAATGGAACTTGCTCGATTTGATGAGATAATTTCTATATGGAGCAAGGTATTGTGTTTTCTAGCACACTGTAAGCAGCCTCGTGAGATACACCTTGATAGTGGGTGCCCAGTTTTAAGGCAATGGATGCATATACGGGCCTTTTTGACAAGGTTCAAGCGATTGGTTGGAGTCAGCTTAAGAAATTTTGACACGCGAAGAGCTTGTGATCTGCCCTGCAGCAGGCGCACGGCGACATAGGAATGGCTATTGAAGTCAATGATTTTGCCACAAGTGACCTTCTATGTTGTTCGCCTAATCCTTTTGACATGGTGCCCAGAGATTCAAGTGATTGGAAACGATTCTCTAAAAATCTGAGGAATTCGCTTGCTGATTGCAACTTTTTAGGTTGGAATAGTGTATGCTCATATAACCCAGTGCTGTTCTGTCAAGTTTCTTGATCAGCAGATGTAATAATAGCGGCTCCCAGCTGCTTGTATCAATGCTAAAATTCTCAAGTCCAAATAGGCATTCTTGAGTTGTATCATGTAGTGACTTGATACCTGATACACTTTCTGTAGTTAAAGTAGGTTGAGATAACATTTTGTTCAGAAGTGATGTTACAAGAAGCCTAGCATTGTTGTAGCGATCATGGAGCATTTTTCATGCTGCGGTGTAGTTTTGTTCTGATAAGCTTAAGTGCCGAACGAATTTTTCTGCCTCTCCATAGAGGTTCATTTTGAGGTACCACATCTTTTGAAAGTCTCCCAAAGGTTGTTCGTGTACCATCTGGGAGAATAAATCATAGAACTGCCGCCATTTCAGGTAATCGCCATCAAACTTAGGGAGCCTGATCTTTGGTAATTTTACTGTCCGGCTGATGTTTGACATAACCCTTGATGTTTGAGGATCGTATTTATCCGATTCTCCAGATAGAGTGATTAGCATGTTTTGAACCTCCTCCTGCCATTGGAAATACTACCCAATATTGCAGCCCGCGTTGAGTGATAGAAGAAGTGTCTCGATTCTTGACTAATAATTATTGACAGTCTTCATCTTTACTTCAGAAAAATATTTAGATGAGTCATGCAAACCGCTCTCAATTCCTTTTAGGAGGCGGCGTAGGGACTCTATAACTGATTCTGGTATTCTGATCAGTTTGGTTATTTCATCCTTCGGATTTTTGTGTTCTTCTCGTGGCTGAACATCCCCTTCCCCGATATCATTCACTGGATCAGCTTGCTTTGTTATTGGCTGTTGCATACCAAAATTACCTAAAATAGGTAATTTAAAAAAAAAACAATTATAATTTATCTATACATATAAAATATTTGATTTTCATACATGAGTATAAGCTAATCATGCTTAAAACATGGTTAGCTTATCTCTCTGCAAAGCGAAAAATTGCCATCAGCAATTGCGTCACATTCCTTTGCATAAAACCAAAATATTTTCCCACAAAACGACCTCGGAAAAATTAAAGTTTCACGTTTCATCCCAATGTACATACATATCGTAAATACGACAAATCTTACTGAAGGTAAGATTTGGCGTGGGGCTTTTTTCTATTGAAACGACTTCCAATCAACAAGTAGGCAGCAGCATTCAACAAACCTCGTCGATAAATCAAAAATATGCAGAAGATCACCTCAAACACTCATCAGCAAAAGCTGATCATTCCTCTGCATTACCAGCACGCAGCACTCAATTCCAAGGAGGCTATCTCCTTTTGGGCACTGTAAGTAGTTACGCTATACGAGTACCAGACCACTTTTTCCATACAAAAATGTCCGGAAAATTCCAACTATTTTGGTGATTCTGGACCGGGTTCTGGCCACTGGGGGATTCCGTCTCCTGGTCTACGTCACAGGGGACGACGTCATCTGGTTGGCTGATCCCCGTAAGCTATTCAAGCTCTTGTCTTAGCTGATTTTTTAATAACATAATGTTGGATATTTTTTTGCTGGAATAGAACCGATAACGCTTGTATTTGTAAAATCCGAGGTGCTCAACCATGAGACCATGTAGTTGTTGTGTGTTTTGAGTACATACTAAATGTTGGTTTGTGTCTTGACTGTACTAGTTTATGTTTTGGCTGCACCATTGGGTCTTGGCTTACTGGTCATTGCCTTGGATGCACCATTGAGTTTTGACTGGCTTATGTTTTGGATACACAATTGAGTCTTGACTTGCTTAGTCTTGGATGTGTAATTTGGTCTTGACTGCGCCCTAGCGGCATTAGATGATACTACCAGGATGCTCCGGTACTACGGCGGTACGGTTCTCTTGGATGTGTGAAGTTTTTTTATCGGGCGCATGAAAATTTTATGTCGGCGAAGACTGCAACGCTCAAGTCTTCACCGAAAAAAGCTCTTATCAGCAAATTGTCGCGAGCTGCATACATTCTGATTGCAACAATATATGCAAGATAGCAAGACGATGGTTGATATTTATGAAAATATCAAATTTCATTTCAACCATGGTCCGTCGCAATAATTCCGGGCACGTGAAAACATGTCCAGCGGCAAACAATTTTCTCAGGATAGGAATGCTAATTAAGCCCTTTCTTATCCTCAACAACTAGACTTGCGATGGAAAAATCCAAGTCTCGCCAGTCGGTTTTAGAATTTCGATTCGAATAAGTTCTGACGAGCGAGTGTGTCTTGACCGGTAGTAACCAAAAAAAGGTATTTTTTGAGATCAGCAAAGCAAGCACGCGCGAATCGGTTGGCTGTTAACTACTTTGAAATTGTAAAAAGTAAGAAGTGATTGTGATAGCAAAGGTGTAAAAAGTAAGAAGAGAATGTAATGGCAAAAGAGTGATTGAAAAAAAGGGGAATAATAGGACTTATAACCCGAAAACTGTGTCTAATTATGTGATAAGGTGTCAGTGAGCATCCCCGTAACTTTAATACCCGAAGTACGTGATATAAAGGCAAAAGGATAAGACACTGCTAAGGTCACGTCACTTGAAATGTCGAGTGTCAGTGAGTACCCCTTTTGAGTAAATGTATAGAAATATATAACAACGATTCGCGCTGCCGGTAGGATAGTGGAAGCCTGCTTTTCGAAAAGTCAAAAGAAGAAAAGTACAAGAGCTATAAAATCCGCTATCCTACGAACCGAAGGGGTTCCATTGATTAACCCATTCAGGCTAAGTCACTCCCAACACTCGGGTGGATACCATCTCTAGGCGCCTCACCTCCAGGCGGCCAAGCGTTCACCCCAATTAGTGCACAGGCACCACCGAGGGATACAATCAAACAGTCCAAAGAAGGAAGAGGAGAACCATTCCATACTTCCCCAGAAGGACGAGTATAAATCAGCCAGGACACAGCCCGAAAAGCAGCCTGAAGTTCCAACCAAGCAGTTAAGCAAACACTAGCAGTCAACGATCCTAAGTTGAAGAGGAAATCGAAGACGGCTCATAAGCCCCCTTTCAACTAGATCCAGGGGAAGTTAAATCGGCCCAGGGACCCTCAGCTGCAAAACAAACCGAAATCAACCGACCAGGGATTGAGAGGTAACTCGAAGGCGGTTAAAGAAACCCCCCTCTCAATCACAGCAAAAGGACCTAAGCAGGCAAGGAGCCCTCCTGTAGTAGTTATTCTATGGGGTATCTCGACCACTTTTTTTGCCTCCACAGATGACGCCACCGTCGCTATGTGGTTTGAGACCATGCTAATGTAGGTTTGTGTCTTGACTGTATTGGTTTGTGCCTTGGATACACCATTGCGCCTTGGATACATAATTGTGTCTTGGGTGCACCATTGAGTGTCGACTGCGCCCTAGCGGGATTAACCGGTACTACCGGGATGAGTCTTGACTGCAACCTAGCGGCATTAGCCGGTACTACAAGCATGCGCCCGTACTACGATTTTCTTAGATAGATATGTGGTGCACCTAAATGTAGGCTTTTGTCATGATTTTTGTTGAGCGCCTAAATGTAGGCTTTTGGTTTTGAACTAATAATTAAAGTTAATAGTAGGAAATTTGTGTTCATGCCAATGGTTTCTAGATGGTGGTTATGTGGAGGGGATAATGAAGATAGGGAGGGGGGTAATGAAATTTTCATCAGAAATCCTCTACGGGCTCTGGTTTTCGAGATATTAGCGTATTAATAATTCAAGTTATTTTTGCTCATGGAAATGGATTCTTGGCGGTGTGGGGTGGCAGGGGGGAACAAAATTTTCATCAGAAATCCTCTGGTTTTTGAGATATTAGCGACATTTGTTCGGGCGCAAACGCCATTTCTTGACTAAGGTTCCCTAGCGGCCTTAGCCGGAACTACCAGCATGCCTTGGTTTTGCTGTTTTCTTTTATTAGCGGGAGAGTTCTAGGGAAGTTGTAGATATGAGCATCATTCGAATTTCTCAACATGACATCACCATGAACAGATTCTAAAAGATGTAAGTGAGACATTAGCCGATACTGCCAGCATTCTCCGGTACTACGGCTTTCTTGGATGTGTGGTACGGTTCTCTTGGATGTGTAAAGTTTTTTCCTTCACTTTAGGTCCACACGTGGCAGCATGCTGCGGTTTTGGTAAGTTTTTTGCTTCACATTTGTCCACACGTGGGAGCATGCTACGGTTTTTGTGCCCACACGTAGCAGCATGCTACGGTTTTATTTGGATGTGCGGTGCGCCTAAATGTAGGCTTTTGTTGTTGTCAAGTGTTGCGCCTGGTTTTGAATTAATATTAGTAATAATTAATTTTTCTTGAGCGCCTAAATGTAGGCTTTTGGTTTTGAACTAATAATTAAAGTTAATAGTGGGACATTTTTGTTCATGCCAATCGAGTGGTGGTATGTTGGGGGGGGGGGGGGGGGGTAATAAAGATAGGGAGGGGGTAATGAAATTTTCATCAGAAATCCTCTGCGGGCTCTGGTTTTCGAGATATTAGCGTATTAATAATTCAAGTTATTTTTGCTCATGGAAATGGATACTTGTAGGTGTGGGGTGGGAGGGGGAACTAAATTTTCATCAGAAATCCTCTGGTTTTCGAGATATTAGCGACATTTGTTCAAAAAATTAGCTAATTGGGAATTATATAATTACTAATTGGCAATTAGCAGCTTGGTTGGTAATTAGCTAATTGGAAATTAGTAATATGGTGTGATGTGCTTTACTGGAATTCTCATAAAATAAACAAATTTAAGTAATATCAACACTTGCTGTAAATATTTAATAGAAAACTTCAAGTTTAAGGTAAAAATATGGTTGCTGTGTGGTGTATTGATACACTTTCTTTTGCTGAAAATAATGTTGCCAAACCAAATTAAATTTCAATATTTATACACATCAAATTAAATAGTTATTTCTAAATCTTAAGTTATATGTTCTATATTCAAAATTGGTAGCAATATAAGTGAAGTTCTATGAATCCTATCTTGAAAACGAAAGCGATTAAGAGCATATGTCTCCCAAGGTCCTTTTCTGGGCTCATATTCAATTATATAAACTTGTGGAGCACTAGTACTAAACGTAACTTATAATAAAACTAGTTTCACTTTATTGATTTTTTATTTAACGATTATAATAATTAATTGGGTACAGATTAATATCATGGCGAATAAACTCTCTTTTAAACGTTCGACCGATAGGACCTCTCTTTATAAGATAAAAATCTCCTGCAGTATTTATCTCCAGTAGAGTATCGTCAGTAATTGTGCTGTACCGTGCAGGAAGGAAAAGTTGGCAGTCCTCCAAGTCCAGGATGATACGTGATCCAAATGCAGTCTTACATCTTCTGGCACCCAGGATCTTGTATTCCTTATTAAATTCCATTTCAGATGTCTTTAGAGAAGGTGGGTACTGCTTCAGCTTCTTCAGTTCCTCCATTGCGTTTGCCATTTCAGATTACTTTCTCCTTGGTTGTTTATCGTTTGAACTCCAAAATAAAACTGATTGCAAATCTGATTCAGCTCCTCAATTTATAGTCATGATTCCAAAACAAGTTTAATCCTGCTTAAAGCAAATTTGCAATATCAGCGCATTAAGCTGAATGATTCATGTAATTTGATACCACACTTCCTGTAAGCAACCCAATTCCAAGAATTTTACTGATCGAAACGTTTCATTGGAATTGGTAAACATCCTACTGTAAACAAATTTAAGCAATATCAGCAAATGATTCTTGTTTATTCTTTTCATATAATTGATACCACACTTCCTGCAGGCAGCCAAAAATTTTATTGTTCCAAGAATGTTACCGATCGCAACGTTTCATTGGAATGTAATCAAATTTTCAAATTTTCATGTATGCATTCATGTAAACAATCTTACTTGCAAATTCGACCAGCAGAATAAAGTAATCAAATTAATTTGAGTGATTTTCTTATCGTGTAATTCGATATCATCTCAGCCTGTAAGCAAATTCGTCGGAATTCGTCCTGTACAATGATTATTGTAGCACCAGGATCATTCATGTTTACAAACCGTTGCTATAAAAGCGCAAGCAAACTCTTGGGGAGCACCAGTTAGTCTAAGTGATTCAAAGTATTAGTGTTGAATAAAAAAAAACTAAGAATGTCTATCACAGTTATAAATGAAAGTTTTTCATTAATTAAGAAATTGCGAGAAGATGTGTTGAAGTGTTTAAGTGATGCAAATTTTGTGAATAAAAACAATATTATTAAAGAGTACCACAGAAACATTCGTAAATATCAAGCAGCATTTCGGAAGTGTAATAAGAATGCTAGAAACGGACATTTGGACAGTTTTATTGCTCAAATTAAATCGTTGAGAGTGTTAATCAAAGCTCCCCATCGAGGTGGAGGAATTAATAGACGATTAATAAGAAGTGATTTTGTTAAGTGGGAAGAAATAAAAACAGCATTCGTAGGTAGAATTAGGGCAGGTGTTATCGTGAATATAAGTCACCTAGATCCTAAGTTATTTATGCAAGATGCCTCCAAATTACTTGCTCGCCGCATTAAGAATACATTAAAACAACAATATCATATTAAAGTTGCTACAACGTTTTGCGGTGAGTTTATTAAAGAAACTGGTGATAATGAAGTTATTAAAGACATTAAGTACTTCCAAGCAAGAACTGCCCTAATCAGTGTGGGGATGATTTGAATAAGTGGTATAAATTAAATATATACGACTCAATACTTACTCAACTAGAAGAGTTCCAAGAGAAAGATAGTGGTTGGGCACTGCATTCTGTAATACATTTAGCGGTGCATATCAACAAGTTTGAGCCGATTCGAGGATCACAATGATGAAGCATGCTTCGCGTAGGCCGTAATCTCAGCGCAATATCCTGTAAATGTTCACTCCGATAGGACCTCATCATATCCACATAATTCTACTGTACTTAATTTAACTGGAATAATATTTCCCATGACGCTTAAGCAAATTACACAATTTGAAGGCCAGAACGATTTACTAATAAAAGTGTTCATCCTAGAGAAAGAGCGTTTCTTCACCACAGTTCCAGTTAGACTTACGAAACACAGGATGGAGCGACACGTAAATCTCTTAATGCTGCAAGATGACTATGACCAGGCTGATGATGATGAAGATCATATGGATGTTGATGACGATGATGATGATGATGATGCCAGCAGATATCATTTCTGCTTGATTAAAGATCTTTCGCGTCTTGTATTGAGGCAAACTTCGAAACATAAGTGCAGAAACTATATTTGTAATAGAGGTTTGCTCTACTTTTACTCTGAAGAAAAATTAGCATCACACACTCCTGAATGCGAGAAACACAACGATTGTAGGATTATGTTTCCCTCAGAGGAAAAGAAATGGTTGGAATATAAAAATTATAACCATAAGAATCCAGTCTCGTTTTCTGTGTTTGCTGATCTTGAATCAATATTGAAGCCGATTCAGGAAAACGAACAAAATACACAGCGAATCCAGGAACATGAAGTTCACAGCATATAATTCTATTTCCACTGCAAACATGATGCTAAGTTCTCATATGACAGAGCATATCGAGGCAAGGACTGTCAAAAATTGTTTGCATTAGAATTGAAAAAGATTGCATCCATAGCTTTACACGAGAAGCTGAACATCAGGCCAATGCAACCCCTGACTAAAGAGGAACGGCGTTCACATATGGAAAATACTTGCTGCCATATATGTGAAAAAATGTTTGCAGCCGATGAAGAACGAGTCCGGGACCATTGCCACTTAACAGGTAACTACTGAGAATCATAAATCAATTCATTTTTTCATAAATTCTTTTAACAGGAAAATACCGAGAGCCAGCACACAATGCATGCAATCTCATGTATCAAGATTGGTACATAGTTCCAGTCATTTTTCTCAATTTATCCGGATATGATGCTCACTTCATTATTAAGGATATAGCTACATCTTTCCCAGGAAAAGTTGATCTCTTGCCAACAAACAAGGAAAGATATATCTTGTTCACCAAGCACATGGAACGCAGTCACATTAAATTCAGATTCATCGATTCCTTCCGTTTTATGGCAGAATCTTTTATCATCATTGCTGCCGATGGATAAATTAAACACTACAAGATCAGTATGGCACGGATTGGATGATGACACTATCAAACTTCTTATACGCTGTAACCTTCCGGCCAGTCATATATACCTCTCAGCGTGGCCGCTTCTCTACCACTCAACTCAGCGAGGCAGATGACTGGTCATGGCTACTTTATGTCCCTTTTAAGGTTGTTGTGGGACAATGGAGATTGATCTTTAGGCGAGCACGGTACAGGCTTCTTGCCGGCTCAAGCTCAAGGCTGGGGTAAGTTCTTGCTCGCTGTTCAACCACCTTTTACTGTACCGCTCTAGAAGAATGATTAAAATAGGAAGAAAACAAGATGGAAAAAAACTGAAATATAGGAATACGGACCCACTCTGAATGATAGGACCCTCCCTATTACTCGAAACTCATCCACTGCCCCACTCACCAAACTCAAGGAGAGATTGCCAACTACATCCGCCTCCTGGCATCTCGATTTTCCCAAAACCCCAACTGGACCCGGCACCAAACGAAAACTATTATTTAGCCTATTGCCATGTTATTTTATTTAGAACTCAAAGACAAAAAAAAAAAAATACAAAAAAAAATTGTAGGTACATATATATCTAGATATTAAAATTTTTCTGCTGTTCGGGTTACATATCTATATATCAAAGAAACTGAGGGGAAAAAAACGATTTAGGAAAGAAGAAAACCACTTACGCTAATAAAAACAAAAATAAGAAATCTTTGCACTATTATAAATTAAACCCATAAAAAAAATTATGCTCTCATTTAGACTAAATTCAGAAAAAAAATAAAAATAAAAAAGAACCTTTACATTACACTATTAACTCCATACACGAATATTCAATGACAAATCAACCTAAAACTGAAAACATTACGCTATATGACAGTACCTATATATGTATGTTACACATCATAAATAAAGCACAAAAAAAACTCAGAATGAAAATTTCACTGCTATAGCCTATATATGCTCTGCGAAGATAAGAAAAGAGAAAAACAAAAAAAAACACCCGACTATTCTCTTATTACACAAATGATAAGTGCGTACTTACATAACAATCCCCCGGCGATGAAGCGCTTCAGCGACCTGGTGATTATTGCTAAAAAAAATAAAATAAAAAAACCAAAGGGAATATTCGGGTTGCTGTTGTTGCCCTTCCCTTCCCTCTTCTTTTCCTTCTCGTTCCCTAACTGATCCCCTATCTTCCCGCGACGGTGATTAGCAGATCGGTTGATCCGTGGAGAGAAATAAATCTGAGAAAGCTTGAATGCTCAGGTAGGTGGGTGCGAAATCTGGTCTTAGGTAAGTTCCGGCGCACTTCACTGCCGATTTTGCTTTCTTGGATTCCCACAGTACCGGTCCAGACTCTGTCACCTGGTATATGTATATAGTAAAAAAAAACTTCACTGAGGAATTACACTCTCGACAGAAAAGTAATTTCACCTCACCTTATAGCTCAGAAAGGAGGCTTATATCACGCTTGGTGATAGTTGGGTGCAACCACAAAACAAATTGATTTTGATGAACTTCCCGTGTCGTCTACTAGTACTGGAAATCTTGTAAACTTTTACACACACGCACAAAGCTCGAATTCCGTTATTTATTCAAAACCACAACCGAATTTATTCTGGTACTTCGTGCGATTTTAGTACATTCACTTCACTATTTTAACTTTGATGATAAAATGCCAGCCGCGTGCCAGGTTTAGATGAGCGACAGTTAAAAAAAAAAACCCCCCAAATTCAGAGGCTTGAGTTGTTCCCGGAGAAGTTCTTACTTCTAACGACTCACTTTACAATGTGAGGATCTCGATCGTCGCATGTCTTGATTTCCCAAAGAAGCGATACGAGGTAAATGTTCTAAGTGCATTGCACTGTATCGATCAGCACCTTTTGCTGGGTGATCGGAAGTGCCCCTCGAATTGCACTTTGTTAAGCGCAGTTTTTCTTAACAAAGCCCATTTAACGCGTGATTTCTGATTTTTGTTTTGTTTTGTTGAGTTTTAAATTTAATTTCCGCTTGAACTTTCGATGCGAAAACGAAATTAGTTCCTCTCCTCTTTCTTTACATTAAGAAAACAAATTTGTCGTTTAATTAAAGTCTGGATTAAAATGAGACTGACCAAAATTGAATGATTAACCCGCAAGAAAAAAAAATAGATATTTTTTTCTAATAGAGAGATTATAGCCGTTACAGGTCAGGTTCGGAAGTTCCCATTCCAGAGCGGAATTCTCCGAGGCTGAGGGGACACTACGGCTGTGGTCCAATCCTATAAATAAAGCCCAACGCGGGGACGCCCCACACCCTGAGATCAAAGAGTCTCATGCTCTACCGACTGAGCTAGCCGGGCATAACTCTTACGAAAGATGATATGGTTACTCTGTAAGATCAAGAGAGCGGCGATGATATGTGGTTATAAAACACAAGGAGAAATAAAAAGATAGGTTTTTGCTAGAAAGTCTTAGTAGACTATTATTGATTTTTTTATTCAGGGGAAGAAGTAAACAAAAAGTTAAGGGCGAGTTTATTGTCTAACTGCTCTATATATATTACTCCTTTCTTTTGCGAGTTGTATACCGATATATATTTTATAAAATGATTTAGAATATTTAATTATGATTTAGGATGTTACTGGCGGATGTTGCTTGCGTGATAGACGCCAATAAACTTACCATCCATATTTTCCACCTCGTAGTTCACGTTACCATTCTTCTTTCGTATGCGAGCCTTGATGAACTTGTTGCCCAGTTTGGCCGCGAACTTGTCTGCGGCCTTGCTCTGTACGAAATACCGGACATAGACAATTTGCCCTGGTTTATAAGTTATCTGCTGCGTGCGAAGGTTATAGGTGTGAGCGTTTCTCTCGTAAGCTTCCCGGAGATGGTCTTTCACTCGCTCATGTACCAGTGGAATTCTGTAGTTACTTGGTAATACTTCGAAGTTACCTTCTGCCAAGCCATCAATTTGGCGGAGAAGACTGTATGTACCTCCATGTAAGATGATGTGATATCCGTAAAGTAAGAAATAGGGGGAAAATTTGGTCGACTGATGCGTTGCATTACGCAAAGCGCAAGCCACATCACTTAGCTGGGAATCCCAGTTGGTATGTTCCTCTTGCACATACGACCTAATTGCTGCCACGATGGAGCGATTAACTCTCTCTGCTGCATTGGACTGTGGCAAATATCCTGCAGTTTTTGTGTGGCGAATGCCGAAACGTTCTATCATGCGAGCAAACTCTGTTGAGATAAATTGTGGCCCGTTATCAGTATGTATAATCTCGGGTACCCCGTAACAGTGAAATATTTTTTCCTCCAGATAATCTATGAGTTGTTTAGTTTTAGCTTGGGGAAAAGCTTTTAGTAGTACAAATTTGGTAAACTGGTCCATGACGACTAGGATGGTGGTATTCCCGCATTTACTTCTTGGAAGGGGTCCAATATAGTCAATATGCAATCTCTGCGATGGCCTTACTACCTCAATCTGGTTTCCCATTTTGGGCCTTAGCCTGCAATTTGGAGCTTTGGTTTGTTTGCAGACATCGCATAGTAAGATATAGGCGCGGACTTGTTGGCGCATGCCTGGCCAGAAATAATATCTTCGCAGTCTGTCGAGGGTTTTATGGATTCCGCCATGAGCTGCAGTAGAACTCTCGTGTTCCCTACTAATTAAATCTTTGGTCAGTCCTTGAGGAATCCAGAGTTTCCAACTGGGCATATCGGATTGATCATGATCACCACCGGCCTCAATACGAATGAAAATGTGCAGTTCAGTGACTTGCAGGTTAGGATACTGTGCTGGTGTAGCAGAGATTTTGTCTTTCCAACCTATGTAAGCCGGGTCAGAGAAATGTACTGATTTTAGGTCTACCAGGTAATCTAGCTTGCTCAGGTCAGAGATAGTCGCCTCTGCCGAATCAAGATACATTCGAGATAAGGCATTCGGCACTACATTTTGACTTCCTTTTACGAGCTCGATTTCGAAGTCGAACGACTGTAGTTTTAAGCTCCATCGTGCGAGTCGCCCCGTAAGTTCCTTTTGAGACATTAACCACTTCAAACTCTGGTGGTCGGTGATGATCGTAAAGTGGAAGCCTTCGATGTATGCTCTAAACTTCTTTACGCTCACTACCGCAGCGAAGCATTCTAGTTCAGTGATACTATAATTTCGCTGCACAGGATTCAACTTTTGGGACATAAATGCAATTGGCCTTTCGGCATCATCCTCCGACTTTTGAAATAAGACACTGCCGACTCCCATAGTACTGGCATCATATCTTATATAGAAGGGCTTCGTATAATCCGGATTAGCTAGCAATGGGGCCGAACATAAGTGTTCTTTTAGTTGTTTAAAGTCTTCTTGAGCCTCCGGAGTCCACTGAAACTTTGCACCCTTCTTCAGAAGCTCTGTGATCGGGGCAGCGATGCTCGAAAAGTTTGGGATAAATCTCCTGTACCATCCAGCCATGCCAAGTAGTCTGCGTGTTTGCCGGACTGTTGATGGGCTAGGAAAATTTACAATCGCAGACACCTTTTCAGGATCGACCCTTAGACCTCCTTCACCTACCACATAGCCAAGGTATTTAATTTCACGAAGAACGAACTTACTCTTCTCAACGTTTATGGTCAGTCCTGCCTGACGAAGCAGGGAAACGACTACCCTCAGTAAGTCCAAATGTTCATCGAACGTAGTGGAAGTAATGAGTAAGTCATCTAGGTAGACGAATACTCGATCGTGGTATTGATGAGGAACTACCCGGTCCATAAGGCGACACATAGTTTGAGGGGCATTGCACAGACCAAACGGCATGACTTTAAATTGATATAAAGGCCTTCCAGGAACTGTGCATGCATTCTTATCACGAGCGGACTCTGCGAGTGGTATCTGCCAGAATGCGTCTTTCAGATCTAAGCTTGAGATATATCTGGTTTCCCGGAGGCGACCTAAGAGTCCATCTATCAATGGTAGTGGATAAGCATCTTTCTTGGTAACAGAATTTACCTTGCGAGAATCTAGACACAGTCGCACCTTCCCATTAGACTTTTTCACGAGAACCACTGGAGAGCTCCAGGAGCTCTGACTCTCTTCGATAACGTCCATGGCTAACATTCGGTCCAGTTCCTCATATAACAGCTTTTGAACTGCTGGGGATACCGGATAATGACGTTGCTTTATTGGTAGAGCATCTCCTACGTCGATGTTGTATTCCAACAGCTTTGTACGCCCGAGGCCATGCTTCGAAAAGGATGGAAATTGATGTTTGAGGTCTTCCAGTTGGGCATTTTGCTCTAGCGTGAGGGTGTGTTGCGGAGGATGGATCTTCGTGGTTTTATCAATATCCAGGGAATCTATTACAGCAGGGGTAATGCCAAAAGCATCCCAAAAATCAATTCCTTACTCTTCTCAACGTTTATGGTCAGTCCTGCCTGACGAAGCAGGGAAGCGACTACCCTCTGTAAGTCCAAATGTTCATCGAACGTAGTGGAAGTAATGAGTAAGGCATCTAGGTAGACGAATACTCGATCGTGGTATTGATGAGGAACTACCCGGTCCATAAGGCGACACATAGTTTGAGGGGCATTGCACAGACCAAACGGCATGACTTTAAATTGATATAAAGGCCTTCCAGGAACTGTGAATGCATTCTTATCACGAGCGGACTCTGCGAGTGGTATCTGCCAGAATGCGTCTTTCAGATCTAAGCTTGAGATATATCTGGTTTCCCGGAGGCGACCTAAGAGTCCATCTATCAATGGTAGTGGATAAGCATCTTTCTTGGTAACAGAATTTACCTTGCGAGAATCTAGACACAGTCGCACCTTCCCATTAGACTTTTTCACGAGAACCACTGGAGAGCTCCAGGAGCTCTGACTCTCTTCGATAACGTTCATGGCTAACATTCGGTCCAGTTCCTCATATAACAGCTTTTGAACTGCTGGGGATACCGGATAATGACGTTGCTTTATTGGTAGAGCATCTCCTACGTCGATGTTGTATTCCAACAGCTTTGTACGCCCGAGGCCATGCTTCGAAAAGGATGGAAATTGATGTTTGAGGTCTTCCAGTTGGGCATTTTGCTCTAGCGTGAGGGTGTGTTGCGGAGGATGGATCTTCGTGGTTTTATCAATATCCAGGGAATCTATTACAGCAGGGGTAATGCCAAAAGCATCCCAAAAATCAATTCCTAAGTAAAGTTCCTGTTGTAAGCTGGGCACTAAGTGAAAATGGATGGTTTCTGTTTTCTCAGCATAACGGACGGGCAACTTTATGTGACCAATGATAGAATTCCGTGAGCCATCCGCTGTGCGAACATATGAATGACTCTGGTTGTAACTAAGATTATTCTTACGCAGAAATTCTAGAGAGTGTTTTCCCAATATGCTAACAGAAGCTCCACTGTCAAGCAGACCAACTATATTTTCTTCAGCTATTTGTACTGTGACGTATGGACGATGGTCCTCTCCATCACGCTGAATAGCGGCGGATACTGCTTTACGAAGCAGCTTTTTGGATTTCCAGTACTTCCGAGATCTAAGCTGACGCAGCCGACCCCGACTTGAAGCGATATATCGAGAGCGAAGGGATTCCTAAGGAGTTGTTTTGGGTGTGTCTATGTCCGATTGGAGAGTTTGGGTTGATTGGGTTGATGCTAAGTGGGGAAGGGATAAAGTGGGTAGCGAGGTCGATAAAGCATGCCCATCCTCTAATGATGAGTTGCAGGCTCGGTATTGGTGGCTGCTTCTACTCTCCTGGCACTGGGGTAACTGGTCGTATGGCCCGAACGCTTGACCCCAGCTCGTTCTGCGTTCGGGGTCTGGTTTACCGCGCGGCCTAAACAGGTCCCACAGTTTGGCTTCAGCACGCCAGGACGTCCGCAACCGTAACAGAATATCCCAAGATGACCCTTTGAACAGTCTTGATATCTGTGGCCTAAGTCTCGGCAGTTCCAACATATATCAAACGAAGCGCGGTTAGCAGTATTTCTCCTTAGCACTGGCGTAAGCGCTGCTACTTGTGGATCAATGTCATTATCAACGTAGTCTGACAATGGTATTACCTCCTCTAGTTCTTCGATCTGCGCTCTATTTCGGAAAGTACGAGAAATAGTCAGCTGTCGAGGATCGTGCCCAGATCTAGCCCACAATTTCTCTAGCCGCTGGCAGATATTGTCGTGGTAGTGGCACTCTGCAGAGCTGGATCCATGTTTTCTCGGACAATTTGGAGTAGCTCTCTGTCAGGAAATGGTCTTCGAAGCCGACCGTTAAGTCGTTCTACATCCAGCAGGAAGTTATTGAACGTTTCTTTCGGGCATTGTCTTCTTGTTTCAATGGCCCTTCGCGTTTCTTTTTCTGAGACATAGCTCCTGAATCGCTCGAGTAGGGCTGTCTTCATACCCTACCAGCTCGTATCGGGAAATTTGCGCTTGCAAACCCAGAACCAGCTTTCAGCCGTACCTGAGAGGAAATTTGGCAAAATGCCAATTAAACGATCCAGCGGATAGTTATCGTCCTTGGAAAGCATTTCTAGTCGAAAGACAAATTCGGTGACGTCAAGGCCCTCTGGGGACCCATTAAAAGATATCTTCCATTTTGGTAGCCTTGGCTGCCAATGAGGAGAGCTTGAAGTTTCTGGGCGACCGCTGTACTGAAAGTGGGCATTGGATTGATTCCCGCTAGGGTTGCTACCGCGATTTTGTTCAGTAGGGAAGGGAGTTGTTGATAAGGGTTCACTCTGATTGCCCGTGCGAGGCGTCAGGGTTGTGTAATTTAGAGGATTCGTAGTTGTGCTCAAAAACTGATTAGGAGACCTTCCTAGATCCCCAGCTGTATTCCCGATTATCGACAGAGATGGAAGTGTCACACTTCTAGGAAACTGAATTCGTCGACGGACTGCACCTGTTCCAACATTCGCAGCCTCAGCTCCTTCAACATTTGTCTCAAAGTTAGTTGGTGCTGGAGTACTAGTTGCTCCTGCAAGGGCTTGGGGCTTTTGGTTCTCAGAGGCATCCCGACGAGGAGGAATCTTATTTTCATGAATTCCTTAATAAGCTCGGATAGGGCCGGTACTTGTTCAGTGGCCTCTTGTGAATGATCTGTTGATGAACCAGCTAAGCGTATAGCTCGCCCACTTAGGTGACTCAATCGACATCTCACGCGTTGATAATCGTCATGAGTTTGGACTTTATTCTCTTTAATTAGCTGAGTTAGCAAGGCGAGCTTTTCTTTACAAATCTCAAGCTCACTTCCCGCCTCGGAAGGATCGTGCATAACCGTTGGTGCGCGACCAGGAAACGATGCCTCTAAATCTAATAATTCTCTAAGTTTGGTAGAGGCTTCGGGATCGGTTATATCTAGGCCCCTGACCTTATACTCAACATTGCGTTCGTCCTCTAATAGGAATTTGGGATCCATTATTAGTAAATGCGAAAGGTAAACGAGTTATGGATATAAATATATATTGAAATATGAGGTGAACAAAGATATTTAGGTTATCAAGGAATGCAATTGAAGATAATGGAGAAGGAAAAAAAATTATATATATATGTATGCGTATACTAAAATAAAATCAGTAGAAGTAAGATAAAATGCAATAAGGTATTCGTTGTTTTCGACTGTATAAAGAATCTTGTTACCATACAGGAACGATGACACTATAACTATACCGAATAACCAATAAAGACTAAAGATATACATATAAAAAACACAAGAAAGAGAAAAAAAAAGGAATATAATGCTTAGATCGCCAGCAGAGTGAGCTTCGGCTTAACTACGGCTAGGAAAAGAACTATATTAGTACGTTGAACGAAAGGCAAAAAAAAATAGTATTATTAAACAAATCAAAACCAACAAATAATTTAGAGGAAAAATTAAAGTTCAATAGAAATGCGAAAATAAGTACAGTTAATTAGAGATAAAAACGTACCAGTATATTGTAAAATAATAGAATTATGACAGCAGATTCTGGGCCAATAAAATAGATGTCCTGGCTCTTCAGCTTCCAACAAAACGTGTACTGGTATATTTATATATATATATGTATAAAGAAAATTCGATAATAATAAAAAAAGTAGATTTCCTGAATTGAAATATGGTTAATATTTCTTCGTTTGGTGACACGGTTCATTTAGTTCAGGTTTTAAGGGTTTGATGAGTCAGTGGTGAGTGATCCAAGTTTTCTCCTATGTAAATGAGAAGTGCCGTAATCGCCTGGCGGAGTATGCGTTTGGATATTTTTTCCAGAAATAATTATTTAACAAATGACAACACATATCAAACATCAAGCAGGGAAACTTTCAAAGGCCACATATCAACTACTTGACGGAAATGTTGTCAACAATAAAAATAAAAAAAAAAGTGTAATACATGAAAAATACGAATAGCCTTCTCTAACGAGGATTTTACAAAATCACTAAGAGTCGATAATGCCGATCGAACATAAGGGCGAAACCTACAGTGAGGAATATCCTAACCATTTAGCGAAAGCATTGTCACGAGCACTTAAGACTGCAAGAGTGTTAAAGAAGCCAGAGTTAATCTCTAAACGAACAACCTAATAGATTGACGCTCTGAATATAGCGCAACTATATTCAGTTGATATTTTAAGTCGTAAAAGTAAACAGCATCAAAAAAAAACCCATTCGTGTGTAAACTGTAGAAAATTATGCTTGTGTTTGGGCGCCATATTTGTAACCTTCCGGCCAGTCATATATACCTCTCAGCGTGGCCGCTTCTCTACCACTCAACTCAGCGAGGCAGATGACTGGTCATGGCTACTTTATGTCCCTTTTAAGGTTGTTGTGGGACAATGGAGGTTGATCTTTAGGCCAGCACGGTACAGGCTTCTTGCCGGCTCAAGTTCAGGGCTGGGGTAAGTTCTTGCTCGCTGTTCAACCACCTTTTACTGTACCGCTCTAGAAGAATGATTAAAATAGGAAGAAAACAAGATGGAAAAAAAAACTGAAATATAGGAATACGGACCCCACTCTGAATGATAGGACCCTCCCTATTACTCGAAACTCATCCCAGAACTCAAAGACAAAAAAAATACAAAAACAAATTGTAGGTACATATATATCTAGATATTAAAATTTTTCTGCTGTTCGAGTTGCATATCTATATATCAAAGAAATTGAGGGAAAAAAAACTATTTAGGAAAGAAGAAAACCACTTACGCTAATAAAAACAAAAATAAGAAATCTTTGCACTATTATAAAGTAAACCCATAAAAAAAATTATGCTCTCATTTAGACTAAATTCAGAAAAAAATAAAAATAAAAAAGAACCTTTACATTACACTATTAACTCCATACACGAATATTCAATGACAAATCAACCTAAAACTGAAAACATTACGCTATATGACAGTACCTATTTATGTATGTTACACATCATAAATAAAGCACACAAAAAAACTCAGAATGAAAATTTCACTGCTATAGCCTATATATGCTCTGCGAAGATAAGAAAAGAGAAAAACAAAAAAAAACACCCGACTATTCTCTTATTACACAAATGATAAGAGCGTACTTACATAACAATCCCCCGGCGATGAAGCGCTTCAGCGACCTGGTGATTATTGCTAAAAAAAAAATAAAATAAAAAAAACCAAAGGGAATATTCGGGTTGCTGTTGTTGCCCTTCCCCTCCCTCTTCTTTTCCTTCTCGTTCCCTAACTTATCCCCTATCTTCCCGCGACGGTGATTAGCAGATCGGTTGATCCGTGGAGAGAAATAAATCAGAGATAGCTTGAATGCTCATGTAGGTGGGTGCGAAATCTGGTCTTAGTTCCGGCCCACTTCACTGCCGATTTTGCTTTCTTGGATTCCCACAGTACCGGTCCAGACTCTGTCACCTGGTATATGTATATAGTAAAAAAAAACTTCACTGAGGAATTACACTCTCGACAGAAAAGTAATTTCACCTCACCTTATAGCTCAGAAAGGAGGATTATATCACGCTTGGTGATAGTTGGGTGCAACCACAAAACAAATTGATTTTGATGAACTTCCCGTGTCGTCTACTAGTACTGGAAATCTTGTAAACTTTTACACACACGCACAAAGCTCGAATTCCGGTATTTGCATTTAACGCGTGATTTCTGATTTTTTTTTTGTTTTGTTGAGTTTTAAATTTAATTTCCGCTTGAACTTTCGATGAGAAAACGAAATTAGTTCCTCTCTTCTTTCTTTACATTAAGAAAACAAATTTGTCGTTTAATCAAAGTCTGGATTAAAATGAGACTGACCCAAAATGAATGATTAACCCGCAAGAAAAAAAAATAGATATTTTTTTCTAATAGAGAGATTATAGCCGTTACAACGCAAGGGTGTCTTCCCATACGATTTTATTGATGACTGGGATAAATTGGATTTCCGAAACTTGCCAACACAGGAAGCGTTCTACAATAAACTGACTGACAGTGCTATATCTCCTGAGGACTAAAATCATGCTGAAGAGGTCTGGCAAAAATTCGAAATACAAACACTTGGTAAATATTCAGATCTATACCTTAAGACTGATGTTCTCCTATTGGCCGATGTGTTTGAGAACTTTCGAGAAGTGTGCATGAAGGCATACAATTTAGATCCAGCACATTATTACACCATGTCAGGCCTAACATGGGATGCTATGCTAAAATACACTAATGTGAAATTAGAGCTGATAACCGACGTAGATATACTGCTATTCATAGAGAGAGGCATTCGAGGTGGTATAAGTCAATGTTCGAACAGATATAGTAAAGCCAATAATAAATATATGGATGATTTTAACCCTGAGGAGAAAGATAAATACTTGATGTATTATGATGTGAATAACCTTTATGGATGGGCCATGTCACAGCATTTACCAACCGGAGGATTCAAATGGGTTGATGTTCCCAATATTGACGTTTCCGAAGTTCCTGATGATTCTCCAACTGGCTACATATTCGAAGTCGACTTGGATTATCCTCAACATCTGCATGATAAGCATAAGGACTTACCGTTTTGCACTGAGCATGCAGCACCACCTGGAGCAAAATTAGAAAAGCTTTTGGCAACATTACATCCAAAAACTAAATATGTTATACACTACCAAAATTTGAAGCAATGCTTATCACATGGACTCATCCTGAAAAAAGTGCACCGGGTTCTTCAATTCGACCAATCAGCTTGGTTTAAACCATATATTGACTTAAATACCAGCAAAGGGATGCAGGCTACAAGCGATCATCAGAAGGACAGCTATAAGAAGACGAATGATGCAGCTTTTGGTAAGACCATGGAAAATGTACGCAAATATAGCGATATGAAGCTTTGCATGAAGTGGGAAGGTCGCTATGGTGCAAAAGCCCGGATTGCGGCACCCAACTTCCACAGTGCAACGATATTTGATGAGAATTTAGTTGCTGTGGAATTAAGGCGACTCAAAATGTTATTCAATAAGCCGCTCTATATAGCAACGGCAGTTATGGAAATTTCGGAAATATGCCTCTACGATTTTCACTACAGTTTTATGCAGCGTGAGTATGGAGATAAATGTAAAGTCATGTATACTGATACAGATTCTCTAATATATGAACTTGAAGAGAAAAATGCATATGAGTTTATGGCTGAAAATATAAACAAATTTGATACAAGTGATTACCCAGAAGATAGTGAATTCAATTTACCGGTCATGAATAAAAAGATTCCTGAGCTAATGAATGATGAGCTGAATGGGAAAATCATGAGCGAATCTGAAGGCTTGCACTCGAAAATGTACAGTCTGCGTATAAACGGTGGTAAAACTGTAAAAAAAGCGAAAGGAGTAAAGACTAATGTAGTCCAGAGGCATATCAATTTCGAAGACTACGTCGAATGTTTGAATAACAAGCGAATATTAACTGCTAATCAGAGCTCCATACGATCTCATCACCATAACACTATCAGTCAAAGAAGATTGCATTGAGTCCCTATGATAATAAGCGTCATATTATGAGCGGAGCGACGGATACTCTACCATGGGGACATTACTCTATTTCATCAGAACAACAAGTAGCAGCCGCAAAAAGAATCTAAGTCAAGTGTAAATAATAAATGTATTATAGTTTTAGTTTTATTTATTAAAGTAATTTGCATTATAACTACATGTATAAAGTATTATAATTATTTTAAATTATTAAACGTTTCTTCAAGATATTATAAAACATCTTTGTTTTTAATCCAAGAATTGTGTTTTGATGAAAATCCGAGCCACTCTTCTTTAAGATTTTCTCTACGAGATATAGGTTTGGGTCTTTAACTTTCAGCAGCTCCAATTTATAAAAGCCTCCTGTTATTGGATGTCCTTGATAATCTTCCAGCCGATATGTGATGGGCTTTCTGTTTTGAACTTTAATAATTTTAAAAACCTCAGCTGTCCAGTTGGGTGTATAGCCTTTCTCAAATATATTCTTGTATTTTGTATATTGATGCGTACAAAATCTCCAACTTTATACTTTGCAGGAACAACAATTTTTATATGACGGCATTGAGTTGAAAGCAGTTGTTTCTCATTGGAGGCGTTGATTGATATCACGTGGTCTCATTTTTGTAGTTCGATGTATTCTTGAGTTGTTTTCAGTGAGCAGTTTCTTTACCATACCAATCCAATCCACTGATAAGTTCGATTAAAGCTGAATTCCTTCCACATCATATCCTTCAGAGTTCGGTTAAATCGTTCCACTATTGATGCTTTGAGGAAACTGTACGTAGAATAATGACTAATTGCATGCTTCAGCATTAGATTTTTATAGAGGCTGTTGTAGAATTCCTTTCCATCATCGGTCTGCAGGTTTTTCGGTATTCGTCCCTCGCTTAATATAGACTGCATGGCATCTCTTACTTCTACACCAGTTTTTCTTTTAATTGGAATTGCCCATGCGTATTTGCAGAAAATATCAATGACTGTCAGCAGATAGCGGTAACCCTTGTTCACATACTTGTAAGGATCCATTTCAACCAAGTCTGCCTGCCACAAATTATTTAGTCCTTTGATAATCACAGGACGCCGTTTAAAATTTTTTCTCGCTGGTTTATACAGCTCATTTACCACTTGTCGCTTACTCACCGTAATTATAAATGAAACAAATCATTCTCAAGAGTTTTTACTCATATACACCATCTTTCGGTCTCGAGTCTTTCTTATTTATTACTGAAGTAAACAGATAGTTTTCGATCTTCGCGATTTCATCATTGATATATAGCGTTAAATTTGTCACCTCTATATTAATAGTTTTTTTTATTTCTTCAACACTTATTTTAATTTTCTTGTCAACATAGTCTTTGGTAGAAGCATCATCATTTTCAAGGGGTTCACCAAGTCGTTCTATACACTTTGAGTTTAGATCGTAGTCGCCGTTTATCGTTAAATTAAATCCAATACCCCGCTCTCCTTGTTCACTAGCTGGACCCTGAGCTCCTTGTTTACCATCTGGTCCATGAGTTCCTTGTTTACCGGCTGGCCCCTGAGCTCCTGTTGGCCCACGCTCACCTGCTTTTCCAAGATATCCTCGCTTAGAGAAACGTCCAAACTTGTCAACGCTCATCTGTAGATTGTGAAGAAGTATGGTAATGGAGTAGTATTTAAACTATAATATCTGCTTCTCGCAACTCCTCCAGGATAGATACAATTTCATTGTTGTGACTGGTGTTTCCAGCCTGCTTTGATGCCATTAGAAGACGCAGTCTATCCACTAATTCAATTGGATCATCCCAGTAAATGTGATCAATATTTTCCTTAGGCAGATGCATTAGTCCCGTGCCTTTATGCTGTATAAGTTTACTTTCATAAATAGCAGCTCATATAAACCCAAAGTTGTTTTATAGCTCTTCCCCTTGATAACAATATTTCCTACATCATCAACATCAAACGTTGAATTAAATATAGTAATATAGGAAACTCCATAGGTTGGATCAATTTTAGGGCTATTATCAGTGAATAGCTTTAAATAGTTTGAAACTATGTATCCAGACGCATCGGGGGAGGTGACATGAGACCTTTCTCTCAATGTTCTTGAATGTTTAGGTGTTGCGAATTCTTCTTCAGATGTTAAGGAATAATCTCTATAATTTATAGGTGTGCTACTAGCCTCCATTTTAACACATTTTCGTTTTGGAGGAGTAAAAGGTTCCCCAATTTCATTGTCTTCTTCTTCTACTTTTGACTCCAATTTGACTAGTGGCTCGTTTGTGACTCTTGTTACAAACTCTTTTAAGGGTCTGGTGATTGGCTTGAAAGTTACTTCTAGTTGAGCTTCTGCTTCAATCCTTCCCGTCTTTAGAGCTTTAAATTTCCTACGCACTGCATTCCTTGTCTTAATGATTTATTTTAATAGATTTTCGTTCATCTTCGATATTAACTGAATAACAGCTTTTCAAACAACTCTGATAACAGGTAAACAGCTTTCCAAACAGCTTAACAGCTTTTCAAACAGCTCTGATAACAGCTTAACAGCTTTTAAAACAGCTCTTATAACAGCTTAACAGCTTTCTAAACAGCTCTGATAACAGCTTTTCAAACAGCTCTGATAATAGATTAACAGCTTTTAAACAGGTCTGATAACAGGTGAACAGCTTTAATCTACTCAGCGGTGCACAGCGTTCGGTGTGCTTTCGGCTGAGTTACAACTTCGACTTATGAAGATTTCGCATGTTTCCTCCTTTTATAGTACAATGAAGGTATCAAATCCTTTACGGTAGCGCCCCTTGTTTAATGAGCTATCCTTATCAATCATCAAGAATCCATATTCATCCCTCCAACACGCAGCACAGGTTCTTCGAAATTTATCAAACTTCATGTCTGTATTCACAGGATCATTATAGATATGTTTCAAATTCAAGTCATCTTGCTTGAATAAGATGATTAAATTAGCATTGTCACGTATTAAGTGCTTTGGTATATGCGTATATGTTTGACAGAGATAGAAGCTGTCTACATCTTCGTGGCGACCCATGCAAAAATAGGATCGCACATTATCTTGCTTTTCACATGCTACCTCATCGAAAATAAACACTGAATGTGATTTGGCTTCCTCTGGTGGTAGAACATCGCAGTTGTTTGAGAATGTATAATACCCCAATCCTGATATGGGAGTCATCACTCGCTTCAAGTATTCATACTTTGGTTGATGTAAGGATTTGGAATATATATAAATATTTTCATATCTGAGACCTTTGGGATGTTCCAGCAAACTTATCATAACATTAGTTTTTCCACAATTTATGGTCCAACAATGATGCTCCTTATACTATTAGGCAATAGGGGGCCATGCTTCTTTTCCAGCTTCATAGCAGCTGTATCAGCATTTCGAACAGGAAAAACTTGTTGTTGTTTAATGAACCGCATATTGAAGACTAACGGGATTCCTATAAGTTCACCTGTTTATATTACATTTCAACAGTATCATCGGAACCTTATAAGATGCCGGATCACAAATCGAAATGCTCCAGAAAATCTTTGAAAGGGGGCAGAGGACTATTAAATTCAATCATCAACAAATTACCTGTAGAATTACATCTACCGGGATACCAGTACTGTGAACCAGGAACAAAGTTACAACAAAGATTGGCGAGAGGAGATCCAGGCATTAATTCACTGGATGCATCCTGCAAGGAACACGATATAGCATACTCGCGACATAAAGATACAAGTGATCGACATATTAGCTGAAAAAGCCTGGCAGCGTGCAAAATCTACGGATGCAAATTTGAGTGAACGTGCCAACGCCTGGCTTATAACAAACGCAATGAAGGCTAAAATTAAGCTAGGTATGGGTCTTAAGGCTAAAAATAAACGTCAACCCACATTCCGAGAAGCATTACGAAATGCACGTAAGATTTTAAAAATCAAAAAACCAAAAGACTTGATGGCAGCTACAAAAATAGCTCTTAGTGCAGCTAAAAATATTGTGAAAAGAATGAAGAAATCACTTAAAAATCCACGAGTGATACCTCTACCAATGGTTGGCGGGGCACTTCCTTTCCTCATCCCGTTGTTTGCTGGGCTTTCAGCATTCAGCACTATCGGGAGTTGCAGCAGGCATAGCTAAAGCAGTAAATGATACCAGTGCGGCAAAGGCAAAATTGGACGAAAACAAACGTCATAACCAAGCAATGGAAACTATAGCGGTTGGTAAAGATGGAAACGGGCTGTTCTTGAAGCCGTATAGAAAAGGACTTGGACTCTATCTACAACCTCAACCAAAAAACTATTAAAGACGCTACCCAATCGACCGCTAAACGAGTTGGATCTTCACAAGTATACCACACACTTGCCGCACTTCAGAGGAGTATTTATGCGTGATAATCTACCTAAAAAGCCATGGAAGCGTGAAAGCGGTATTGTTAACTTGGACATCTCAACTGGAGCAGGTACACACTGGGTAGCGTACTACAAGAAGGGTGATAACATCGAATACTTTGATAGCTTTGGCAATCTCCAACCACCACGGGAGCTCATAAACTACTTGGGTAGTAATATTACATTATTATATATATTATATATTATATATTATATATTATTATATTCTTATCAGAACTATGATGCAGTAATTTGCGGTCACTTATGTTTAGAGTTTTTATATAATTGTTATAGCCATTAATTATTATCTATAAATAAATGTATCTATATTGAAATTGTGACAGTTCATTATCAACCTCCATGTCATTAACCCTTACTCTCACGGGAAATTCATCTCTACTCACTGCTGAGTACTTTCCCCCGCTGGAGCTAGCAACGGATTATGTTTGTGGATTAATTGATTTTCAAACATACAACTCTATACCAAATATTGATGTGAGCAATAATCTGGTTCATGTAGGGAATGAGGTTGTTGAGATACCTGTTGGATCCTATGAGATTAATGATATAGCAAAATATGTACAAGGATACTTGGATAAAGAAGGGAGAACGATAAAAGTTGCGATAAAGGCTAACAATAATACATTGAAGAGTGAAGTTAAGGCAACTGAAGAAATATATTTTGAAAAACAAAGATCCATAGCTCCTCTGCTCGGATTCAGTAAAAGAAACTTATCTGCTAATATAGTGCATAAATCAGAGTTGCCAGTCAACATCATTAAAGTAAATACTATACGCATCGAATGTAATATTATATCAGGATCATTCTTCAACAACACACAAGTACACTCTCTCCATGAGTTTTCCCCGAAAGTTGGGCCTGGGTATAAAATAGTGGAGGTACCCAAAAATGTAATCTATTTGCCTGTGCACACCAAACGTATAAGTTCTCTAACATTGAAGCTCATTGACCAAGACGGTGACTTAATCAACTTCAGAGGAGAGACTATAACCATCAGGTTACATTTGAAGCTACAGCATGTTGATATACAACAAAGATAAATACGAGTTCGGAGCAGAAAAGATCATTAGTCAGCGGACAATCTTGAAGCGGTCAAGACCTACATTAACACCTGCAAATACAGCATATTTACAATCGATAGGCTTAACGCTGAAACAATGAATAAAGGAATACTAGATATTGCACCAGACGCTCGCTTTGATACCAGTGTTACTAAATTTGAACATCACTCCTATTCACCATTTCTAACATCATTTAAAAACGGCGATGAAATCCGTATCTCTGTACAACATCAGGACTTGAATCTTCTACCCAGCAGGAGTTTTCTTTACATTGAGGGGTCGCTAACAAAGCTGGATGGAACCGTTTCAGCAACTGCAAAATTAGCTAACAACACTCTACCCCTTCTTTTTGAGGAAATTCGCTATGAATTGAATGTGGAAATCGATCGTACAAGAAATCTTGGGATTACGACAACATTAGAAATCTACGTATCGCTAAATGCAAATGTAAGCAGGATACCACTCAACGGCAGTTGGTTACCAGATTCATCCGTTTTACCAGCCAATGGACTGTTTAACTATTGTGTACCTCTGAAATATTTATTTGGATTCGCTGAAGATTACAAGAAAATTCTGATAAATTCCAAACATGAACTCATATTGATCCGGATCAGGACAGACGATAATGCCATTATATCACCCACTGATGTGGTGAAAATTGAAATTACCAAACTTCAATGGAGCATTCCGCATGTTACAGTATCCGATGATGAAAAGCTGGAACTATTTAAAATTATCGGGAGAGGTCGCCCGATACAAATACCATTCAGCAGCTGGGACATATATGAGTATCCAGTTCTACCGGAATCCACGCTTCAAACCTGGTCAGTTAAGACTTCCACTCAACTGGAGAAACCTCGATTTAACGGATCGATGAATTTATCACTAAAGAACTGGCAATTTTAAGCAATGAAAACCAGATGCAGCACTTTATATTTCAACCCCCGTTCAGATACGAAGATTTGACTTCAGCAAAAAAGAGACAAGTAAAATGGCTTCAACACATTTTTCATGGATTCCGCTGGGATGATGGCTACATACCGTATCACAAGCTGTACACTTTAGTTGAACCACTGCTTCGAAACAAAACCATATATGTAATGGTAGCTGAAAAAGTTCATTGGATGCAGAAGATAGTTGGAGAGGGTGAAATCATTCTTAACGTTGAAGATGAATACAACTGTGGAAAACTAATAGAGATTAACACAAATGCGCCATCTTGCCAAGTTCATATTGTACAATGTGCTATAAGAAATACTTTTATGATAAGAAATTTTATTGGAAATAAAAACAAATGTTTATAAAACATAAGACTTTTCAATACACATAGCCCAGAACCCTCACTGACATCGTCTAGAATCTGTTCATGATGATGTCATGTTGTGCAATTCGAATAATGCCGATATCTACAATTTCCCTGCTAAGAAAACGTGCAGTATTTGAAAACAGCAAAACCACGACGACGTCATGCCAATATCTAGAACTCTCCCGCTAATGCATGCTGGTAGTTCCGGCTAAGGCCGCTAGGGAACCTTACTCAAGAAATGGCGTTTGCGCCCAAACGAATGTCGCTAATATCTCGAAAACCAGAGAATTTCTGATGACAATTTGGTACCCCCCCCCCCTCCCATCTAAGAAAACCGTAGTACGGGAGCATCCTGGTAGTACCGGCTAATGTCGCTAGGGTGCAGTCAAGACCAAATGACACATACCGGTAGTACCAGTTAATCCCGCTAGGGCGCAGTCGAAACTCAATGGTGCACCAAAGACACAATGATGTATCCAAGGCGCAATGGTGCTTCCAAGACACAAACCGATACATTCAAGACACATGGGCTCAAATCACCTAGCGACGTCGGTGCCATCTGTGGTGAAATCCTGGAGGCTAAAAAAAGTGGTCCAGAATCCCCATAGAATAACTACTCCCTTTCACCAAAAACGCATCATATGCCAGCCGACAATCCTGCTCGACCTCAGCAGGAAACAGAAACAGCAGCGACGGAAAACTCTCCATCTTTAGCCGACACGGGATCAGCCCTGTTGTGACTCAGGTGCCCAATGCCCCGAATCAAAATCATAAGGTCAATACATCAATATATTGTCCTATACAATATATTGATGTACCTCATAAATGACCCTGAAAATGAAAAATTAATCCATTTTAAAATCTTAAAATAAATTCAAAGTGCATTTAGAAATGCATTTCCATATTATAACAAAATGCAATTTAGCATTAATTACATTTTGTTATCAGACACACATTCCACTCACACGATATGCACACTTACCTACATACAGTGTCTTCTTACTTTTTTTCCGCATGTTCACTCTACATACGTACAGTACCTATTTTTGCAATCTAATTGCATGTACATAAATACATACAATTATCATAATTATTCGCGCCCTCTTAAAATTAATATTTCAAGACGGGCGCACAAGTGTATATCGAATTACAGTTTGCATAGATGCATATAGCTTACATCAAAACTTTTGTACATTTTCTCACGTACGATTTTCAACGTCGTGAGGAAACAATAAAATAACAAAAAAGCTTTTTGAAGCGATCGTGGGTACCTGGGTGCAGTTTGCCCAAACCTCGGGGAGTATTTCTTCAAGACCCGTCGTGAAAAGTTTGAGGGCAATTGAAATTAAAATACTGTTTGTTCTCGGAGAACCTAAGAAACTAAAGTCGAACCTAGTTTAACCACGATTAAAGTGTCAAGACCAAAGAAAAATATTGTGCTTTAAAAAATTCGACTAGGATCGGAGAGAATAATAAATTAACCTAAGAAACTAAAGTCGAAACTAATTTAACCACGAATAAAGTGTGAAGATCAAATAAAAATATTGTGCTTTAAAAAATCCGACTAGGATCGGAGAGAATAACAAATTGTGTGAATAAAGATTAAAATTAAATATTGTATTTTTTTGCGAACCTGAAAAATATTTATTTATTGTTTTTATATACATACATCGAATTAACACCCTCAATCGACCGCTTCTTGACTTTTAACTGGCTAGCACGAGCGGCCGACGACAACAAATGGTGGCAGCGGACTAAAACTAACCCAGTGCCTTTAACTAAAAATAAAAAAAAATAATGTAATAAATAAAAAAATTAGCCCGGGTATACCCAATAAGGGATACTTAGAGGAAAAATAACCAACATAAAAGTTTCGGCGCCATTGTGCCCCACCGGTGGACCCTTGCGAGGCTTCATCCCTGTCTCAAAAAAACCATTCCCAGAAGGACGAGAACAAGAAATTGTCGCCCCTGACGCGCGACGTATTGTCACCATTAGAAATAACCCGACGAAGGAATCTAAATATTACATCTCTAACAACGTCATCAACGTCTCCTACAACTCCATACCAATACATTTTGGATAATAATAAGGTAGAGAAATTGAATCTTGCAATATCATTACTATACTATAATATTGGTAGTACGCAGAACTAAGAAATTTTTTTTTCTTTCCATATATAGTTTATTAAGTAATTATTATTTTCTACTTACTTATTTATACTTTCAAGCCATTTGCATTTTTCTGGTTTTCTACACATTTAAAATTTATATACATAATTACATATTTTCTATTTGTTTACATAACTTCTAATTATTTACATTTTTCCTGACTATTCGCATATCTACATTTTTCGAATTGTCCACATATTTTCATATACAAAGAGTGAAAAAGAATTTTTTTTCTCTCCTTCTCCATATTCTTCAATTTTCTTCCAAAGTGAAAGAAAGTTTTGATCCTACACATTAAAATTGAAATCCGCTCTTCCTAGAAGCGAACTCTGCGGTAAGACTCCGTGAGCTTGCTGGTCAGAGGAGTTCGAATACAGTCAAATATTGATCCCATGCGATAGGACTTTGTGAGCCTACCGTTCAGGAAAAAGATATCGATTGGAAGAATAATCAATTTAATCGTGCCAACATTCAGAAATTTAACACAGACAACTTTTATCTGAACTGATTCTTATTTCGTTTGATGAACCTTAATTTGAATTGATTTGATTTACCTTTTTTTTGTTATTCTTGCACGCACTTACGCTTCCATATCTAAATATATACTATATATATATAATGATATATCAACCTGCTGCCCATTTTATAAATCTCTTCCTAACTTCGATCAAATACTCCCACTTTTACTTCACGATACGAAACATGACTGAAAAAAAACAAATCTTTCGACGAGCTTTGCTTGTCGCAAGTCCCATAAACGGCAGAAATTAGAAAAAGTCTGTCCGATTATCATAGAGCCAATAAAGGCAAAAGGACTGCAGATTTTACTTCTGAGAAACTCCAAAGCTTGGAAGAATTGTGGGCTTCATTTGAAAAAAATTGAAACCCTGATTCAAGACCATGAAGATTTTGATGAATCTCATGACTATTTCAAACAGTCATGATATGACAAGACGGAGGACTGGTATTATCTTACCAAGGTAACCCTATCTGATAAGCTGAAGTCCATATCAATCCACACAGAACGCACAAATAAACCATTTTATATTCCACCCCCAAGACTTCGCAGAAAACATCTCCAGCTGACACCCAAGACAATACAGACAAAGATCAGTCAAATACAGCACGGTTCAGACTGCAGGATCATAGGCAAAAGTCTATATCACGCATTATACAATCGATCAATTTTAATTTATTATCAACTGCGACACAGACATATCTGACACAAAAGATCAATTCATTACACAAATATTGGGATGATTTTGAGGCCACGCATAGTAAAATAAATTCATATTCCGGCCCTAATGATTAGGAGCATGACTATTTCAAAAATGATGTTTACGCCGAGGTAGAAACATCATACACAGGCACGATAAGTGCGCTTCAAGAGCAAATCGACTCTCGAATCCAAAACGTATCGAATAATACACATAACTTCAGAGACCATCATCATAATGTCCCCTTTAGAGACCAATCTACCATCTTTCTATCAGAAGCTAGATCGTTAATTCCCAGTTTTAATGGAAACCCCAAAGATCTTCACAAATTCCTTTCCAGTTGTGATGATATATATGCGACAGCATCGACGGCGAACGAAAAGCACTCCCTCCTTAGCTTAATAAGGAGTAAACTATTCGCCGAAGCGTATGATGTATTCAGGTATAACCAAATATCAGATTGGTCTGAATTAAAACTTCTGTTGACTCAATCCTTCGAAGTCAAAACCTGTAGATCTTCCTTGCAGTCACAGGTAAGCAATTCGAGACAAAGAAAGGAGGAAAGTACAAAAGATTTCCTCCAAAGATTAAATGTAACACTGCCAATGCTAAATGAGGCTACACACTCATATACAACGGAAAAAATACTCCTCAGATCTTTTTTAAAAGATAATGAGAATCAGGCTGCAAGAACAATTGAAGACGGTTTATCCAGTCCACAACTCCAAACTTTAGCAAAAGTGCATCCCGATAAATCCTTTTCTGCATTAAAATCACACATCTTGGAGCATGCATCACGCTTAGATCAGAAACAACTCGGTTTCCAAACACATAATAAGGTAAATCAAACCCTATTTGCGCAAACAATAAATTCAAATCTTCGTTGCTTCAAATGTAATAGACTGGGGCATGCTGCATCAAGTTGCCCAGTCATACAACGCACCACGCAAAATTTCAACGCAGTTCCAAATCTAAAATCGCAATTACAACGCCCGCCATATTTCAATAAGGTCACATCTCCGTCGCAGGGCCCATCTTGTCGATATTGTCATCGAATGGGACACACCATAGAAGAATGCAGGAAGAGTGTGGCAAATAATAATCGTTTTAACAACAGCCCAGGAATCCAAAATAATTTTCGGGAAGTAAAAACAATTCCACTGGCAAACACGTCTAATAGACAACCACAAAACAGGAACTGGCAGCAGCCAGTATTCCGCGAAAGTCGAACTCCACCGCCGAGATATAATAAGGCCAATATCTCGGCAAGATCGCCATCTCCAAAGAGGAGAAATTCCAAAAGTCCATCGGCATCCAGGCAGAGAAACTGGATGCAGCGGGGGGTCAGTTTCGACAACCGCCCGCTTATACAAACAAAAGCACAAATTCACAGGATTCCCGAGACAATATCGACACAGGCAACAACAAATCAATTCGTAACCCCGTCCAAATTAACAAAAATTCACTAACGATTTCTTTGCCAGTCAACATCTGCTTTGCCCCAAAACTTACATTTTTAACTGATACTGGAGCAGAGATCAGCTTAATTAAACTCAATCCACTGAAAACAGACAGTATCTGCTACAGAGATGCTGTCTACAATATAAATACTTTGTTTACAGAGCCCACTCCTACAGAAGGACTCATTTTTGCTAACTTAAACTTAAAATCTGAACATAATAACTCCACCCTAGAACACCCATTTCAAATTGTGGGAAATAACTCCATCTTCCCATACGATGGCCTACTTGGTCATGACTTTTTATCTCGATACAATGCTAGTATCAATTACAAAAATAAATATATTTCTTTAGAAATAAACAATTCAAATGAATCTTATCCGTACGAAGAATATTATTCCAATTATCTATACGTTTATTTGAAAAGCGAAGACCCAGAAATGATGTCTCAAACAAAAAGTCTATTATATACGAAAATAAGATTCTCCGATATAAATACTAATACAAATCTATCTCCATCAATTGCTTCGGAAAGCAATGCAAATCGATCGCCAGCAAATGCTTGACAAGAAACGAAGCATAAAAGTAAAAATCTATCTCCATCTATAGCCACACAAGAGGCTGAATTAAATAAAATTCTATCTCCATCCAAAGCTTCACAAGGTATGAAGCAAGAAAGTAAAAGTATATCCCCATCTACAGCCGCACAAGAGGCTGCATCTAGCAAAATTCTATCTACTTCATCAATAGATTCACAAAAAGTGAATTCCAAGATAAAATCAAAGAAGTCAAAGAATTTCAATAAAGTTTTATTTCCTTCAAATTCTATTAAGTCGGAATCATCGTACAACTCCTTTCAAATTCCACAAAAGTTGGAATCATATCTCCCTCCTTTTAAAAATCGGAAAAAAATCGGATCGATCAGAATTCATCATTGAAATTCCAACTCCTTCTATTAAAATCAATCGGTCTGTTTCAAGAAGGAAATAAAGCCAGGTTTGTTTCTTGGAAATTCAATGGTATGGCAAAAGTCCTAATCCTCAATACAAATGAGGAGGACGCCGATCTGGGCCCTTACGAGGTGAACCCAGTTTACCAAGACTTGGACGACTTTGTGGTCATCTCCACAGACTCTGAAAGAGAGTAGTTACACTATGTTCATTCTTGCGCACTGTTTTGGCTTCCAGAATTTCTCCACAGATGGCGCCACCGTCGATAGGTTGTTTGAGTTCATATTATATGTGGGTTTGTGTCTTGGATACACCATTGCACCTTGTATACACCATTATGTCTCGGGTGCACCATTGAGTCTCGCCTGCGCCCTAGCGGGATTAACTGGTACTACCGGGATGTGTCATTTGTTCTTGACTGCACCCTAGCGGCATTAGCCGTTACTACCAGCATGCTCCC
Source organism: Dioctria linearis (assembly GCA_963930735.1). NCBI lineage: Eukaryota > Metazoa > Arthropoda > Insecta > Diptera > Asilidae > Dioctria > Dioctria linearis. The sequence goes on from OZ005744.1 coordinate 54,408,205, forward strand.
GTACTACGGTTTACTTAGATAGATATGTGGTCCACCTATATGTAGGCTTTTTATCATGATTTTTTTGAGCGCCTAAATGTAGGCTTTTGGTTTTGAACTAATAATTAAAGTTAATAGTAGGACATTTTTGTAGGGAGGGTGTAATGAAATTTTCATCAGAAATCCTCTACGGGCTCTGGTTTTCGAGATATTAGCGTATTAATAATTCAAGTTATTTTTGCTCAATGGATTCTTAGTGGTGTGGGGTGGGAGGGGGGAACAAAATTTTCATCAGAAATCCTCTTCTTTTTTAGATATTAGCGACATTTGTTCGGGCGCAAGCGCCATTTCTTGAGTAAAGTTCCCTAGCGGCCTTAACCGGAACTACCAGCATGCCTTGGTTTTGCTGTTTTCTTTTATTAGCGGGAGAGTTCAGTATCATTCGAATTTCACAACATGACATCACCATGAACAGATTCTAGAAGAGTAGTTACACTATGTTCATTCTGGCGCACTGTTTTAGCTTCCAAGATTTCGCCACAGATGGCGCCACCGTCGCTAGGTGGTTTGAGCCATTCTAAATGTAGGTTTGTGTCTTGACTGTATTGGTTTGTGTCTTGGATACACCATTTTGTCTTGGGTCCACCATTGAGTCTCGACTGCGCCCTAGCGGGATTAATCGGTACTACCGGGATGTGTCATTTGGTCTTCACTGGACCCTAGCCGCATTAGCCGGTACTACCAGCATGCTCCCGTACTACGGTTTTCTTAGATAGATGTGTGGTCCACCTAAATGTAGGCTTTTTATCATGATTTATCTTGAGCGCCTAAATGTAGGCTTTTTGTTTTGAACTAGTAATTAAAGTTAATAGTAGGAAATTTTTGTTCATGCCAATGGATTCTAGATGGTGGGTATGTGGGGGGATAATAAAGATAGTGAGGGGGGTGTAATGAAATTTTCATCAGAAATCCTCTACGAGCTTTGGTTTTCGAGATATTAGCGTATTAATAATTCGAGTTATTTTTGCTCAATGGATTCTTGGCGGTTTGGGGTGGGAGGGGGGAATAAAATTTCCATCAGAAATCCTCTGGTTTTCGAGATATTAGCGACATTTGTTCGGGCGCAAACGCCATTTCTGGAGTAAGGTTCCCTAGCGGCCTTAGCCGGAACTACCAGCATGCCTTGGTTTTGCTGTTTTCTTTTATTAGCGGGAGAGTTCAGCATCATTCGAATTTCACAACATGACATCACCATGAACAGATTCTAGCGTATTAATATTTCAAGTTATTTTTGCTCATAGAAATGGATTCTGCGCGGTTTGGGGTGGGAGTTGGAATGCAATTTTCATCAGAGATCCTCTACGGGCACGCCATTTCTTGAGTAAGGTTACCTAGCGGCATTAGCCGCAACTATCAGCATGCCTTGGTTTTGCTGTGTTCTTTTATTAGCGCGGAAGTTCTAGATATCAGCATGACCTAGCGGCATTAGCCGGAACTACCAGCATGCCTTGGTTTTGCTCTTTTATTTTATTAGTGGAGAAGTGCTAGATATCACCTTGACGTCATCTTGGTTTTGCTGTTTTCAAGTGCTGCACCTAAATAAGTGTTCTTAGCAGGGAAGTTGTAGATATCAGCATCAATCGAATTTCACAACATAACATCACCATGAACAGATTCTAGTAGATGTCAGTGGGGGTTCTGGGTATGAAAGCTTTTACAGAATTCGAGTGCAAACGCAATTTCTTGAGTAAGGTTACCTATGCCTTGCTTTTGCTGTTTTATTTTATTAGCGGGGAAGTTGTAGATATCAGCATGCGCCTCGGCTTTTATAGGATTCGAGTACAGATGCCATTTTTTAAGTAAGGTTCCCTAGTGGCATTAGTGAGTACTACAGGCAGTTAATGGTAGGTGATATGTTTCCCCATCCAATGCCCTGATACAATTTAGAATATTCCATAATTTGATTCGCGTGCAAACGCCATTTCTGGAGTAAAGTTCTCTAGTGGCATTAGTCGGTACTACCAGCATGCCTTGGTTTTGCTGTTTTCTTTTATTAGCGAGGAAGTTGTAGATAGCACGTATGACATCATCTTGGTTCTTGCTGTTTACAGGTGCTGCGCCTGAATAAGTTTTATTAGCGGGGAAGTTGTGGATATCAGCATCATTTGAATTTCACAACATGACATTACCTTGGTTTGATGTTTTCTTAGCAAATTATTATTTTTATTATTGGGTTTAGGGGGGTACGTGTATTGATCCATCGAGTGCAAACACCACTTCTTGAGTAAGGTTCCCTAGCGGCATTAGCCGGTACTACATATTGCCATTTCTTGAGTAAGGTTCCCTAGTGGCATTAGTGGGTATACTAATGGTACTACTAATGGTAAGTAATATGTTCCCCATCCAATACTCACTACCGTAAAGGATTTGATACCTTCGTTCTACTATAAAAGGATGAAAAATGCGAAATCTTCATAAGTCGAAGCTGTAACTCAGCCGAAAGCACACCGAATCCTGTGGACCTGCTGAGTAGATTAAAGCTGTTCAGCCGTTATCAGACCTGTTTGAAAAGCTATTCAGCTGTAATCAGACTTGTCTGAAAAGCTGTTAAGCTGTTATCAGAGCTGTTTTAGAAGCTGTTAAGCTATTATCAGAGCTGTTTGAAAGCTGTTAAGCTGTTATCAGCCCTGTTTGAAAAGATGTTAAGCTGTTATCAGAGCTGTTTTAAAAGCTGTTTAGCTGTTATCAGAGCTGTTTAAAAGCTATTAAACTGTTATCAGGGCTGTTTGGAAAGCTATTAAGCTGTTACCAGAGCTGTTTAGAAGCTGTTAAGCTGTTATCAGAGCTGTTTAAAAAGTTGTTTACCTGTTATAAGAGCTGTTCGAAAAGCTTTGAAGCTGTTATCAGAGCTGTTTGGACAGCTGTTTACCTGTTATCAGAGCTGTTTGGTTGCCACTTGTTTATGTGATGAAATAGAGTAATGCCCCCATGGTAGAGTATCCGTCGTTCCGCTCATAATATGTCGCTTATTATAATAAGGACTCAATGCAATCTTCTTTTGACTGACAGTGTACACGCTATGGTTATGGGATCGTATGGAGCTCTGAATGACAGTTAATATTCGCTCGTTATTTAAGCATTCGACGTAGTCTTCCAAATTGATATGCTTCTGGACTACATTAGCCTTTACTCCTTTTGCTTTCTTTACAGTTTTACCATCGTTTATACGCAGACAGCACATTTTCGAGCGCAAGCCAACAAATTCGCTTATGATTTTCCCATTCAGCTCATCCTTCATTAGACCAGCAATCTTTTTATTCATGAGGGGTAAATTGAACTGGTTATCTTCTGGGTAATTACTTGTATCAAATTTGTGTATATTTTTAGACATAAACTCATGCATGTTTCTCTTCAAGTTCATATATTAGAGAATCTGTATCTGTATACATGACTTTACATTTATCTCCAAATTCACGCTGCATAAAACTGTAGTGGAAATCCTAGAGGCATATCTATGAAATTTCCATAACTACAAAATCTTATTCAATAAGCCTCTCTATATTGGGCTTATTGAATAAGATTTTGAGTCGCTGCTCACTGAATACAACTCAAGAATACATCGAACTACGAAAATGAGACCACGTGATATTAACGCTTCGAATGAGAAACAACTGCTCTTAACTGTATACAATCATATAAAGATTGTTGTTCCTGCAAAGTATAAAGTTGGAGATTTTGTACGCATCAGCAAATACAAGCATATATTTGAGAAAGGCTATACACCAAACTGGACAGCGGAGATTTTTAAAATTATTAAAGTTCAAAACACAAACCCCATCACATATCGGCTGGAAGATTATCAAGGAAATCCAATCACAGGAGGCTTTTATGAATTGGAGCTGCTGAAAGTTAAACACCCAAACCTATATCTCGTAGAGAAAATCTTAAAGAGGAGTGGAGATAAAGCTTACGTTAAATGGCTCGGATTTTCACCAAAACACAATTCTTGGATTAATAACAAAGATGTTTTATAATTTCTTGAAAAACAACTATAACTATAATACAATTACAATAAATTTATAATTATAATACTTTTTTATTTTACAATTATACATGTTTAAAACAAATTACTTGAATAAATGAAATTAAACTATAATACATTTATTATTTACACTTGACTTAGATACTTTCTGCGGCTGCTACTTGATGATCTGATGTAATAGAGTAATGTCCCCATGGTAGAGTATTCGTCGTTCCGCTCATAATATGACGCTTATTATCATAGGGACTCAATGCAATCTTTTTTTGGCTGATAGTGTATACCTTATGGTGATGAGATCGTATGGAGCTCTGATTATTATTATTCGCTTGTAATTCAAACATTCGACGTAGTCTTCGAAATTGATATGCCTCTGGACTACATTTGTCTTTAATCCTTTCGCTTTTTTTACAGTTTTACCACCGTTTATACGCAGACTGTACATTTTCGAGCGCAAGCCAACAAATTCGGTCATGATTTTCCCATTCAGCTCATCCTTCATTACGCTCTTTCTCTAGGATGAACACGCTTTTTGATAAATCGTTCTGGCCTTCAAATTGCGTTATTTGATTTAGCGTCATGGGAAATGTTATTCCAGTTAAATTTAGCACAGTAGAATAATGTGGATATGATGAGGTCTTATCGGAGCTGACAGTTGTAGGATATAGCGCTGATGTTACTGCCCACGCGAAGCATGTTTCATCATTATTTTGTAAATTAATGCAAGCTTTCTTTGATGCAATCTCCTTTGGCAGAGGTATATAAAATGATCCCCGAACCGGTTCAAACTTGTTGATATGCACCGCTAATTGTATTACAGAATGCAGTGCCCAACCACTATCTTTCTCTTGAAACACTTCTAGTTGAGTGAGTATTGGGTCGTATATATTTAATTTATACCTCTACACTGATTGGGGCAGTTCTTGCTTGGAAGTACTTAATGTATTTAATAACTTCATTGTCACCAGTTTCTTTAATAAACTCACCACAAAACGTTGTAGCAACTTTAATATGATATTGTCGTTGTAATGTATTCTTAATGCGGCGAGCAAGTAATTTGGAGGCATCTTGCATAAATAACTTAAGATCTAGGTGGCTTGTATTCACGATAACACGTGCCCTAATTCTACCTACGAATGCTGTTTTTATTTCTTCCCTACTTAACAAAATCACTTCTTATTACTCGTTGATTAATTCCTCCACCTAGATGGGGAGCTTTAATTAATACTCCCAAACATTTAATTTGAGCAATACAGCTGTCCAAATGTCGTTTCATAGCAGTCTTATTACATTTCCGAAATGCTGCTTGATATTTACGAATGTTTCTATTGCAGTCTTTAATAATATTGTTTTTATTCACAAAATTTGCATCTCTTAAACACTCCAACACATCTTCTCGCAATTTTTTAATTAATGAAAAACTTTCATTTATTACTGTGATAGACATTTTTAATTTTTTTTGTTCAACACTAACACTTTGAATCACTTGGATTGACTGGTGCTCCCCAAGAGTTTGCTTGCTCTTTTATAGCAACGGCTTGTAAACATGAATGATCCTGCTGCTACAATAATCATTGCACAGGATGAATTCCAACGAATTTGCTTACAGGTTGAGATGATATCGAATAACACGATAAACAAAAACATCATTCAAATTAATTTGATTACTTTATTCTGGTGGTCGAATTGGCAAATAAGATTGTTTACATGAATGCATACGTGAAAATGTGAAAATTTGTTTACATTCCAATGAAACGTTTCGATCGGTAAAATTCTTGGAACAATAAACTTTTTGGCTGCCTACAGGAAGTGTGGTATCAAATTATATGAAAAGAATAAACATGAATCATTTGCTGATATTGCTTAAATTTGTTTAAAAACAGGATGTTTACGAATTCCAATGAAACGTTTCGATCAGTAAAATTCTTGGAATTGGGTTGGTTACAGGAAGTGTGGACTCAAATTACATGAATCATTCAGCTTAATGTGCTGATATTGCAAATTTGCTTTAAGCAGGATTAAACTTGTTTTGGAATCATGACTATAAATTGACGAGCTGAATCAGATTTGCAATCAGTTTCATTTTGGAGTTCAAACGATAAACAACCAAGGAGAAAGTAATCTGAAATGGCAAACGCAATGGAGGAACTGAAGAAGCTGGAGCAGTACCCACCTTCTCTAAAGACATCTGAAATGGAATTTAATAAGGAATACAAGATTCTGGGTGCCAGAAGATGTAAGACTGCATTTGGATCTCGTATCATTCTGGACTTTGAGGACTGTCAACTTTTCCTTCCTGCACGGTACAGCACAATTACTGACGATGCTATACTGGAGATAAATACTGCAGGAGATTTTTATCTTATAAATAGAGGTCCTATTGGTCGAACTTTTAAAAGAGAGTTTATTCGCCATGATATTAATCTGTACCCAGTTAATTATTATAATCGTTAAATAAAAAAATCAATAATGTGAATCTAGTATTTTATTATTAATTTTTCTAAATTATTAGTGATAATGAAAGTTACGTTTAGTACTAGTGCTCCACAAGTTTATATAATTGAATATGAGGGCAGAAAAGGACATTGGGAGACATATGCTCTGGATCGCTTTCATTTCCAAGATAGGATTCATAGAACTTCACTTATATTGCTACCAATTTTGAATATAGAACATAGAGAAAAGTTTATAACTTAAGATTTTAGAAATAAATAATTAATTTGATGTCAATAAATATTGATATTTAATTGATATTTAATTTGGTTTGACAACCTTATTTTCAGCGAAAAAAATTGTATCAATACACCTCACAGCAACCATATTTTTACCTTGAATTTGAAGTTTTGTATTAAATATTTACAGCAAGTGTTGATATTACTTAAATTTGTTTATTTTATGAGAATTACGCATCACACCACATTACTAATTACCAATTAGCTAATTGCCAATTAGCTAATTACTAAACAAGCTGCTAATTTCCAATTAGCTAATTAGCAATTAGTAATTATATAATTGCCAATTAGCAAATTGTTTGAACTAATGTCGCTAATATCTCGAAAATCAACGCCCGTATAGGATTTCTGACGAAAATATTGTTCCCCCCTATCACCCCACACCGCCAAGGATCCATTTCCATGAGCAAAAATAACTTGAAATATTAATACGCTAATATCTCGAAAACCAGAGTCCGTAGAGGATTTCTGATGAAAATTTCATTACCCCCCCCCCCCATACCCACCATCTAGAATCCATTGGCATGAACACTAATTTCCTACTATTAACTTTAATTATTGGTTCAAAACCAAAAGCCTACATTTAGGCGCTCAAGAAAAATCAATTATTACTGATATTAATTCAAAACCAGGCGCAACACTTGAAAACAACAAAAGCCTACATGTAGGCGCACCACACATCCAAAAAGAAAACCGTAGCATGCTGCTACGTGTGGGCCCAAAAACCGTAGCATGCTGCCATGTGTGGGCCAAAGTGAAGCAAACAATTTCTCAAAACTGTAGCATGCTGCCACGTGTGGGCGAAAGTGAACCAAAAAGCTTCACATATCCAAGAGAACCGTACCACACATCCAAGAATGCCGTATTACCGGAGCATGCTGGTAGTATCGGCTAATGTCTCACTGACATCTTCCAGAATCTGTTCATGGTGATGTCATGTTGTGAAATTCGAATAATGTTGAACTCTCCCGCTAGAAATAGAAAACAGCAAAATCAAGGCATGCTGTTAGTTCCGGCTAAGGCCGCTAGGGAACCTTACTCAAGAAATGGCGTTTGCGCCCGAACAAATTTCGCTAATATCTCGAAAACCAGAGAATTTGTGATGAAAATTTTGTTCCCCCCTCCCACCCCACACCGCCAAGAATCCATTTCCATGAGCAAAAATAACTTGAATTATTAATACGCTAATATCTCGAAAACCAGAGCCCGCAGAGGATTTCTGATGAAAATTTTATTACCCCCCTCCCTATCTTTACTATCCCCCCATACCCACCATCTAGAATCCATTGGCATGAGCAAAAATTTCCTATTATTATCTTTAATTATTAGTTCAAAACCAAAAGCCTACATTTAGGCGCTCAAGAAAAATCATGATAAAAAGCCTACATTTAGGTGGACCACATATCTATCTAAGTAAACCGTAGTACGGGAGCGTGCTGGTAGTACCGGCTAATGCCGCTATGGTGCAGTCAAGACCAAATGACACATCCCGGTAGTACTAGTTAATCCCGCTAGGGCGCAGTCGAGACTCAATGGTGCACCCAAGACCCAATGCTGTATCCAAGGCGCAATGGTGTATTCAAGACACAAACCAATACAGCCAAGACACAATTCTACATTTAGTATGGGCTCAAACCACCTAGCGACGGTGGCGAAATCCTGGAAGCTAAAACAGTGCGCCAGAATGAACATAGTGTAACTACTAAAGAGATCCAATTAAGGGCAGAATAATTAAACTGCAAAACCTTATCAAATTGGATCACTGTATTCAGAGGAATCTGAGAGTATTCGCAAAATCTGTAGGGAATTCAACGATCTCTTCTTCATAGACGGGGATTTCCTTTCACATACAGATGCGATCATCCACAAAATCGAGCCTTATAGACTTCCTGAAGCAAGCCGAACGGAAATAAACCGGCAAATACAAGAAATGCTTGAGTCAGACATCATCAGACCTTCACATAGGCCCGGGAATTCTCCACTTCTCCTGGTTCCTAAAAAACCAGATGAGAATGGAAACAAAAAGTGGCGAGTAGTGGTAGATTTTCGTCGTATTAACGACATTACTACTAGCGATGCGTACCCACTGCGTAATATCACTGATATATTAGACCAGTTGGGGAAGTCGAAATACTTTACCACACTCCACTTAAACAGTGGATTTAACCAGATAAAAATGGACTCGAAAGACACGGAGAAAACTGACTTAACACACCCTATGGCCACTACGAATACAATCGTATGCCATTTGATTTAAAAGGAGCCCCTGCTACTTTTCAATTCAACGAGCCATGAACAATGTCCTATCTGATCTTAAGGGCGTCTATTGCTTCGTATACATGGACGATATTGTAGTCCATGGATACAAACTCAATGATCATAATATAAGACTCACAGCAGTATTTAGCCGTCTCCGCAATTTCAACCTCAAACTTCAACCCGACAAGTGCCATTTCCTAAGAAAAGAAATTATGTATTTAGGGCACATAATTACAGAAAATGGAGTCAAACCAGACCCTGCAAAAATAAAATCAGTTCAGCTATATCCCAGACCCAAGAAGGAAAAAGATATTAAAGCCTTCCTTGGTTTAGTCGGCCACTATCGCCGCTTCATTCCAAATTTTTCGAAGATAGCCAAACCACTCAAAAATCTTTTGGGAAAGATACGCCCTTCAAGTTCGACGCAATCTGCGACGAAGCATTTTTCGAATTACGAAATAAATTAATTTCAGCACCAATTCTATCTTATCCTGATTTCGGCAAAGAATTTTTTGTCACCTGCGATGCCAGTGACTACGTCATCGGGACTGTCATTTCACAAGTTGATGATCACGGAGATCATCCAATCGCCTATGTGAGTCGAGTTCTCAATGGTGCAGAGACTCGTTACTCAACCATAGAGAAAGAGCTCTTAGATATCGTTTTCGCAGTTGAGAAATTCAGAACATACGTTTATGGCAGACAGTTTACAATTATAACTGACCATAAACCATTAGTATGGCTCATGAATCTTAAAGATCACTCCTCAAGACTGCTGAGATGGAGACTACGTCTTGAGGATTATGACTACAAAATAGTCCATAAATCAGGTAAGCTCAACACAAATGCCGAAGCTCTCACTAGAGCTAACCCAGGATATCCCAAACATTTTGCAGAACCTTCAACCTGCGTGAGTGTTGTAACTAGGAGTCAAGCCAGAGCTCAGGCCAATTCGGATACTCCCAATGCAAGCATTACTCCAAACTCATCTCCATCGTCATCAAACAATTCCTCAGTCTTAATAACTGAGACTAATTTTCCTCTTTTACTGACTAAAAATGCGAATCCTAAATTCTTCTTCTTGCCAATGCAAGATACAGAACTTGAAAGAGTGTTGGCTTCGAAACTATAACATTCAGATAAATCTCCACTTTTAAAAACTGAACTGAACTTCTTCACAAGAAAGGACTACAAAATAATCATACCAAAAATTAATTTACCTTGTCGATCGCAAAGAGATAGATCAGACCTCGAAAAGATTTTAACTGAAATCTGCTCATACACAGAAGCAAATCAGTGAAAACAAATAAATATCTCCTTCCCTTTATTAGATCCACAGAATCTAATAATTATTAAAAACGCTATTACCCAGATCTTCGCTAATAAACAAATAAATATCGAACTATATCAAGATTCGATTAAATACTTATCCGACATTAATGACATCGAACAAGTTTTAAAAGATTTTCATTCACTACCGACGGGACGCCATCAAGGAGTTTCCCGTACTATTAAAAGAATTAAAAAGCAATTCTATTGGCCTGGCATATTAGACGATATTATCAAATACGTAAGGAAAAGTAAACTTTGTTAGGTGAACAAAGTATCCAGAAAGCCTAAAATTCCAATGAAAATCTCGAGCATTAACACCAAACCTTTCGAAAGAGTGTACCTAGATAATGTAGGACCTCTTCCAATTTCTCATTCTGGAAACAAATATCTCCTTACATTCCAAGACGACCTCTCACATTTTTCGGAGGCTATTCCCATAGTCGACACCGAGTCTGAGACATTAGCGGAAGCCTTCACAACAACGATAGTTTGCCGACATGGTATTCCAGAAAGTATCCTCACAGATCAGGGTTCTAACCTCATAAGTGGCATGTTCGCCGAGGTATCTAAATTACTTAGAATACTACGACTTAAAACTACTCCATATCACCCTCAAACGAATCGTGCATTGGAAAAAAGTCACGGAACCTTAGCAGAATATCTCCGATCTTATGTAGCAAAAGATCCACTAGACTGGGATACGTGGATTCCTTATCCCAAGTTTGTCTACAATACCACTCCTCATTCGAGTACTAATTATACTCCACGCGAACTCCTTTACGGATTCCCAGCCGAAATTCCAAACTATCTGAAATCTTCTCCAACCGTTTGCTATAATTACGACAATTATGCAAACGTGTTAAGAGCGCCTCTACAGCATAGCTTCAAAATAGCTAAAGACATGGCCATGGCAAATAAAGAAAAATCGAAACTACAATATAACAAAAATTCCGTCCAAAAATCTTTTATGGTAGGCGATAAAGTCCTACTTAAGAGCAGAGTTCGAGAGAACAAATTCTCAGCACTATGGTCAGGTCCGTATGAGATAATGAAAATAAATTACCCTGAAAATTTCACCATAAAAATTAATAATAAAAACAATAGAGTCCATAACAATGACCTAAGACTGTTCGCAGAGTAAAAACTTCATCATCTTCAAACATCATTCAGAGATATTAACATAGTGTCATCTCCCAGGTTTCCAAAATGATGCATATAGCATTCATTCAACGTTTAACAAATTTAGCTTTAACAATTAAACAGACAAATATGACGAACAGAAAACTGAATAATGGTAACTCCTTCCATCCTTAAATTTTCCTTGTTGACTAGAAAATAACAAAATTTTTTTTAGGTCATACAGCTTATATTTGTACTTTGTTTAAAATAAATAATAAAGTTTAAAAAAAATACTTAAAATAGTAATAAAAAGGGAAAAAGCGTTTTGCCAGAGAATATAATGAGCATTAATTTCAATAAAAATAAATAAGGAAAAAAGCAGAAGGAATAAACTAATCATAATGTATATTAAATTTAATGTTATACTTAATACAATAATGTTTTTTCTCTCAAGTTTTACCCTAACTATCAAATATGTATATATCAATATGTATATTAAATCATTATTGCGAAATGATATTACTAATTAAATCGACAATAACAAATAATTCACAAGAAAATATGTATCTACATATAAATAAAATCTATAACAAAATAATTTAATAATTACGGATAATTAGTAATGGAAATAAATAAACCTTCTCTATTAGAAATTAAAATGTAACATGTATTAGATCTTACTGTATTTTATAATTTTGTAGTTATTTACAGTTATCTAGTTATATACCATTCCCCTTATATATACAAATATTTGTACAAATTCTAGTTTACTTAATTAGAAAGAAAGTTTTTCTTCCAAGGAGGAATAAAACTTTCTTTTCCCCAGGGGGGAGGGACGTGGTGACTCAGATAACCAATGCCTCGAATCACAACCGTAAGGTCCATGCACCAATATATTGCCCTATGCAATATATCGATGCATTGCAAAGTTGACCCTGCAAATTAATTTTAATATAATTCATTCAAAGTTTCATTTAAAATTTGAAATGCATTTAAATTTGCATTTCCATACTGCAACAAAATGCAATTTAGCATAAATTGCATTTTGTTATCAGACTCACATTCCACTCACACGGTATGTACACTTACCTACATACAGTTTCCTCTTTATTTCTATTTTTTTTTATTGTGCAATATACACTTCAAATCTAATTGTATGTACATACATGCATACATACAATTATTCTCGCCCGCTTAAAAGTAATATTTTAAGACGGGCACACAACTGCATATCGGGTTGCATTTTCTACACGATGCATATCCATCTCAACACAGATAATTTGCGTTTTCTCACGTACGAATTTAAAATCGTCATGAGAAATTAATAGGAAGAAAAAAGCTTTAAGAAAAAATGTTCATGGGTACCTGGGTGCAAGATCACCAAACCTCGAGGAGTCGTTTTTTCAACCTTGCCGTGCGTAATTCGGAAAAGTGTATATAAAAAATTTTTAAAGAAAAGAAATTTATAAAGAAAAAGAATAAGTTCAATAGAAGAAGAAGTATATTTTGAACTTTTAATAAACCAAATTTTTCGGAAAACTGTATTTAAAAAATTTATAAAGCAAAGGTAGTTCAATAGGAAAAGTGTATTTAAAAAATTTATAAAGAAAAGTGTATTTAAACATTTATATAGAAAACCAATTAGTTCAATAGAAGAAGAAGTGTATTTCGAGCTTTTAATAAACCAAATTTGTAAAGGAAGAGCTCCGTCTTTTTTTTTGTTGTGTCTCTAAAAAGAGATGTGTGCTCTCTTCCCCGAGCACGGCACACAGTATATGACAACCTGTTCGAAGAGCTGTTTAGCTGTTATCTGACCTGTTTAAAAGTTGTTAAGCTGTTATCAGAGCTCTTTGAAAAGCTGTTAAGCTGTTATCTGACCTGTTTAAGAGCTGTTATCAGAGCTGTTTGGAAAGCTGTTAGGCTGTTATCTGACCTGTTTAAAAGCTGTTAAGCTGTTATCAGACCTGTCCGAAAAGCTGTTTAGCTGTTATCTGAGCTGTTTAGAAGCTGTTAAGCTGTTATCAGAGCTGTTTGAAAAGCTGTTAAGCTGTTATCTGACCTATTTAAAAGCTGTTAAGCTGTTATCAGACCTGTTTGAAAAGCTGCTATGCTGTTATCAGAGCTGTTTGGAAAGCTTTAACGCTGTTATCTAACCTGTTTAAAAACTGTTAAGCTTTTATCAGATCTGAACGAAAAGCTGTTTAGCTTTTATCTGACCTGTTTAGAAGCTGTTAAGCTGTTATCAGAGCTGTTCGAAAAGCTGTTAACCTGTCATCTGACCTATTTAAAAGCTGTTAAGCTGTTATCAGACCTGTTTGAAAAGCTGTTATGCTGTTATCAGAGCTGTTTGGAAAGCTTTAACGCTGTTATCTAACCTGTTTAAAAACTGTTAAGCTTATATCAGAGCTGTTCGAAAAGCTGTTAACCTGTCATCTGACCTATTTAAAAGCTGTTAAGCTGTTATCATACCTGTTTAAAAAGCTGTTAAGCTATTATCTGCCTTGCTTAAAGGCTACTAGGCTGTTATCAGACCTGTTTCAGTATCTGTTAAGCTGGTATCTAACCTGCATAAAAGCTGTTAAGCTGTCATCAGACCTGTTCAAAAAGCTGTTTACTGTTATCTGACCTGTTGAAAAGCTCTTTAGCTGTTATCAAACCTGTTCAAAAAGCTATTTAGCTGTTATCTGACCTGTGTAAAGGCTGTTAAGTTGTCATCAAAGCTGTTTGGTTTCAAAGGTGATGCCAGGGGGGTCAAGGTCGGGCCCACGTATAAATGTTTTTTCTCAAGCCATCCTACCATTCTGGGTTAAAAGCTCAACAGCCCGATTAGGAGCTCGCTGTAGTGGGCAAATATTATTCAGGAGCTCTGGACTTCGTAGATAAATTGAATAAAAAGAATACCGTATATGAAATATCATTATTGATTTATTATAAATTGAAAAATATTAACATTTAATTCATAGGTATCATTCTATATTAACATTTAATTCTTAACGTATCATTCTACATTAGGCTTCCTTAAATCGGTTACCCTATAATTATAATAGTTTCCTTTATTTTACAATAATGTATATCATCTTAGACTATAATACAATTGAAACAAACTATTTCATTAAATGATATTTTAGCTATAATACAATTTTTATTTGAAATACACATCTTAGACTAGCCTTAGATTATATGTTTTCTGCGTTTTTTTTATTCCTGCACCATTTGCACCATAGCGACCTTCCCACTTTACGCAAAGCTTTATATCGCTATACTTGCGAACAATTTCCATGGTGTTACCAAAAGCTGCATTATTCATCTTCTTATATCTATCCTTCTCATGATCGCTTGTAGCCTGCTTCCGTTTGGTAGTATTTAAGTCAATATATGGTTTAAGCCAAGCTGATTGGTTTAATTGAAGAGCCCGGTGCACTTTTTTCAGGATGAGTCCATGTGATAAGCATTGTTTCAAATTTCGGTAGTGTATAACATATTTAGTTTTACGATGTAATGTTGCCAAAAGCTTTTCTAATTTTGCTCAAGGTGGTGCTGCATGCTCAGAGCACAACGGTAAGTCCTTATGCTTAGCATGTAGATGTTGAGGATAGTCTAAATCAACTTCGAATATGTATCCAATTGGAGAATCATCAGGAATTTTGAAAACTTCAATATTGGGAACATCAACCCATTTGAATCCTCCGGTAGGTAAATGCTGTGACATGGCCCATCCATAAAGGTTATTAACATCATAATACATCAGGTATTTCTCTTTCTCGTCAGGCTTAAGATTATACATATATTTATTATTTGCTTTACTATATCTGTTCGAGCATTGACTTATACTACCCCAAATACCTCTCTCTATGATTAGCAGTATATCTACGTCGGTTATCAGCTCTAGCTTCACTTTGGTGTATCCCATGGTGCATCCCATGTTAAGCCTGGCATGTTGTAATAATGCGCTGCATCTAAATTGTGAGTCTTCATGCACACTTCTCGAAAATTCTCAAACACATTAGCCAATAGGAGAACATGAGTCTTAAGGTATAGATCTGAATATTCACCAAGTGTTTGTATTTCAAATGTCTGCTGAAAAGGCCGCAGCATGATTGTAGTCCACAGTAGTTATAGCACTGTGAGTCAGTTTATTGAAGAACGCTGTGCGGGTTAGAGGTAAATTAATAACACCGCACTTATTTAACAACTAAAATCTTTAATTAATTCACTTAATCTATAGTAATTCAGAACAAGCTTCTGAGAGGTGATGTGAGCGGCAAGATTGGTGTGTACATGTCGATCGTAACCGCCTGATTGTCTCGTTATCACTGATACCAAAATCGATTAGAGCAGATTACTCTGATTATTTATGTGCAACTCTGTAGCATGGTATGTGTGGTAACGAAATACTGATTGCCGCTACAGTACTCCCCCTCGATAAAAAAAAATTATACATATATATAGTTACATATTTCGTGCATAATTTGAGAGCCCACGGGCAGATTAGCCAGGTGGGCAATGAAATTACAACAATATGATTTCCATATAATTCACCGGAAAGCCAAAGAACACCTGTTGCCAGACTGTTGTCACGTTCTGTTCCTATCGTAAATTCTATCAAAGAAAATGAAAATACTGGCGATAAGTGGTACGACAGAATGGTGGACAATGTTAATAAGTCTCCTTCAACGTTTCCCGACTGGCGAATTGAAAATGATATCCTATGGCGACATACGCAATCAAAATATCTCTCGTTAGCGATGGAACACGAATTCTGGAAAGAAGTGGTACCCAAAGGACGAAGAAAAGTTCTCATATTTAAGGCGCATGATATTCCCAGCTCGGGCCACTGCGGTGTTCAAAAGACGTATGATCGTATTAGCAATATGTACTATTGGCCGAAAATGAAATGCGGCATTGCTTCTTATATTAAAAATTGTGCAACGTGTCAGGCTGTAAAATCCGAGCGGAAGAAGCAGGCAGGCCTCACGACAGTTCGTAGAGTAGCAGAAAGGCCTTGGGAGTGCATAAGTATCGATCTGATTGGGCCACTTCCTCGATCAAACCGCGGATTTGTTTATATCCTTACTGTAGTGGACCAGTTAAGTAAATTTCCGATGCTTTTTCCACTACGCTCTACGACCTCCGGCCCGATAATTCAGGCACTAGAAGATTACATATTTATGATTTTTGGTGCGCCTGTGTGATCTGTGACAACGGTTCACAATTTAGGAGTCGTGAATTCAGGAAGATCTGCAAAGAATATGGTATAGAAATAAGATCCACGGCTTTGTACCATCCACATGCCAATCCGGCTAAAAGAGTGAACCAGATAGTAAAGTCAATGCTTAGGGCGTATCTTTCAGACAACCATCGGACTTGGGATCAGCACTCGGCGAAAGTCGGGTGCGCTATCCGAACCTCTACGCAAGAAGCAACCAATTCACACCATACTTCATCAACTTTGGCAGGCAAATGATAGTTCATGGTACGTCATATAAGAAAGCAGGGGACAATGAATTGCTTAACCCAGAAATACGATCTTCAGCATTAAAGGGGCTAATTGAAGATGTAAGGAGAAGGCTCATAAAAGCGGCAGAGTCTTCGAAGCAAGAGTATAATTTGCGTAGAAGGGATCAAAGTTTTCTCGCACAAGATATGGTTTGGAGAAAGAATTATGCACTTTCGGATGCAGCGAAGTATTTTAACGCTAAGCTTGCACCTAAATACACCGGACCACTTCGACTAATTAAGAGAGTCTCTCCATGGACATTCGAACTACAGGACTGTAGTGGGAAAAGTGCTGGTGTTTGGAACTCTAAAGACTTGAAACCATATAATACGGCTGGAGAGCGATTTGAATAGAGTCTATACATATTTGATCTTCACGGTAATTCTCCTTGATTGAGTCCTAAGTGATAGTTTTGATAGCATGGGAGTCTGCAGTACAATATGTCACTTTGACTATATAGTGAATACTACCCTTTTCTATGGACACTCGGTTCTTTTTTAATTTCTCATTTAATAGCCATAAATCACAGTCGTAATCAGCGAATTTTTAGTACATTAAGTAAAATTTTCTTATTTTTAGTCACACATGCAAAGCTTGAAAGTATTCGAACCATGGTATTGGGATCGCACGCCAATGCGAAGTCCAGTGGCTCGAGACTTTCCTAAGGAGGAATAGTGTTTCGAGGTGTTCATGTAATAAGTTTGTAAGCATAGGATTGATTTAGTATAGTTTAACTACTATGATTTTCCTTGTTACGAGGAACCCCACAGTAAGCTTTATAATTGAAATATGAAGTGATGATTAGCAACAATGCTTTAGGTTTAACGTTGAATTTTATAGAAAATTGCATTGGTTATTCACGTAATAGATTTCTAAGTCGAAATCTCTAGGAGGAAAGGGAGGGATGTTACATAGCGAATCCAGTCTCAGCTAAAGAAATTGATATCCTAGGAAAGTAAATAAAAATACAATTAGCAAGGATATAATTATAATAACAATGGTCACTTATCTTTATGTGTCGTCCCCTTTGTATTTGTTTCATCCTCTGCATGAGTGTCGTTAGGTCCCTCAGCATCCTATAAAATATTTCTGGAAAGAAATTTAAATTTTCAGATGAAACCGCAAAGAGGCTAGTGAGTTACCTGTGTCGCAGCTGGGAAGAATAGTTCAGATCCGCGTGTAATATTTTCTTCACTCTGGTCATACATTGAGCTTTTACGCCTTTATTCCGGTTTTGCTGGTACCACCATATTATTGTCATGTCAGACTTCGCCTGTAATCGCTAAATTTATATAATGGACCTACAAATTATACCAATATACTCGCCGAACGGATTTGTCGTGTCCCAAAAGCAATCAATCAATAAAACCCAATAATTAACCGCGATAAAACTTTCTTCGAATAAAACAACGCTCGAATTTCGTGCACGTTATAAATCTTTATTTACTAAAACTTGACCTATCTTAACAATTACTATGTACGCCGCACCGAACGGAAACTTGACACCACTATGCAACGCGACGGCTCACTGGAAGAATAGAATATTACAGCCACTCGCCAGTCCAGTCATTGGTCTTTTATGCACCAATAATCGGAAGTAGACTTTACTTAACAACGCGGATGTAAACAAACGACAACAACCTTGCCGTTTGTTCTACCGGTTGCAGCACCTGAGTCGCTCAGTAGTAAACAATCGCTTTACATAATAATTACCATGCGAAGGTTAATTATTATTGTAATCGTCGATTGCTCCACTAAGCGCTCATCGCAGCCAGCTGTTAAGCTAATCAGCAAAATAACCGACAGTTGCAGAACAGTACAATGCGACGTTACTGTTTAGCAATTGCTAATTATTTCACTAAAATGCGCCCTTGGCTGCTGGAAGAATCTTCCGTATATTGGGCCATCACATCCCTCCCCCCTTGGAAAAACTAGTTTCCGCAGGGAACTAGATCTGGAGAGTGAAACAGTCTTAATTAACAACTGAGAATATTTTGTTTCTCGTTCGGTTCAGATTGTTTACATTTTCTTTACATACCTACTATCTAAATTGTCTTATCTTCCTTTTTCATTCCTTACATTTTTTATTTTTACAGCATTTCTCTTTTTATTTTCTTCTTACATTTAACTTCAATACTTCCTTTACATATTTAATTTCTTTCTTACTTTTATCTCATTTCTTTTTTATTGTGTTCTCACAACATCTCTATTTTCTCTTTTAGTTTATTTACTGTTTTTTTTTTTTTACTAATTAACAACAATATAAATAACTGCATACTTGTGTTTTGTTTACATTCTTCTATTATATTTCTTTATTCTATTTTTTTACTTCACATGTCTTTTACTTTGAAACTTTTCCCACTTATCGTAATAAGTTATTTATTTCTATTACATTAAAATTGTTTGTACCTATTGGACAAGAATTCATTAATTCATTTACACGTATTATCCCGTTAGAAAACATTGCTTACTACCTATAGGTATAATGACAAAATAACAAAAATAACAAAAATTACAAGTTTTCTTTTTACAAGTGTTTATAGCACTTATATATAACAAAATTACTTACACAAAAATTCTATCTAAGAGTATACTTTCTACGGGTGCCCAAAACTTCTCTAATTACAATACTATGGCTACTCTAATTGCACCATCTGCTTTCCGACGAGGGTAAATTTACTGTTTGCAGGTTTGGTATTCTTGACATGATGACTATATACTGGCCTCTGCTAGCTTGGGTAACCTCTGATTTATTGACCCTTTTGATGGTTTTCCGATGAACGCTCGCACTTTTCACTTTTCTAACGTTTCAAACGGTACACTCTTTCTGATAATGCTGCTGGCACTTGATCTCCTTTAAATTTCAAATAAGATTTTACGGTGAAATGCTACTTTATCCCATTAATTATTTGGTAAGAGTAATTTCATCTACATTGCATTTCAGGAAACCATTACATCAGTTTGTAGGTTTTAAGATGTGATCATCATTTCAAGAAACATCTCAATGGAAATCGTTGCTCTGAGGGTCGGTGGTAGGACGGACTCATCAAAATGGTTTTTTTCAAAAAAAATTTCTTTTAAGTACGATGGAGTTCTCTCAATTATATTGAGAGTCCACGTGTACTTAAAGATTTGTTTTTTTTTTATATCTCAGGCTGTAGATTAGTAGGTATATATATATTACAGACCTCTCAGTATTAAATTATGCTCTCAGAGTTCCGTCAGGTTTCCTGATTATAGCTTTCCATTAAAAGTTTATCTAAGATGTAGCTATATTTTGGGACTTTTTCACTGCTGCTCCAAATTCGGTATCTATGGAGATAATATATGTGGACTTCACTGTTACAAGAATAGTATATATCTTGTTCATGTTCAAATGAGTATTTCACTCATGTTCCGAGCGTAAATTTTCCGTGGATGTAACTATCCGAAGCTCAAAGACACCAGCGTACATATCCTTATCAGCTGCATCTTACTAATTTCTCGTTCTTCGCTCATACCCTGAGCTGCAGTAATGTTGATCCGTATCTACTATGGTTGATATATTCTTTCACTGATCCTTTCGTTCTGCTACCGCCTATGCTCTGGAAGCGTTGAATATGTAGATTTGACGATCTTACCTATAGTTATTTAAGCTTTGGCAACCACTTTTATTTTTCTCCATTCTACTATATACTATAATATATGTTTTAAATCTTTTCTTATAACTCTTGTTCAATTTAGCATTTTTTTTTAACTCTTATTATATATTTTTTTTTAAACTTCTCCTTAAATCTCTTATTCCTTTTAACTTTTCAATTTTTTCTTGACTCTTATCTTTAAAAATCTCTTCGTTTATTAATCAACATTTTTTAAAATATTCTTTTCCCTTATTTTCATTACTCTTTGGGTTTTTTTTATCTTTCTTATGCCTGATTGTTAGCTTTACATTTCTAAGTTTAAATCTTTATTAATTATCTTCACACGTTTCTTATTCTTCTAACTTTTTCTTTCTTGGTTATTTTTCAAATTTCTCTTTCTTTTACATATCTTATTTATTTTTTTCAAAAAAAAATCTCTATTTCTTCCTTTTTATTCACTTTCATTCTCTTTTAAAATCTCTATTTATTTAAAATTTTCAAATTTCCATTATTCAATTGCTCTCTCTCTTTTTTCTTAAGACATTTCCTTACCTTTGTACCTTTTATTTTATAGATTTACCTTACATTGGATCCACTTGGTTACCTTTTTATATCCTTTCCATATTTTCCGGCTCATTTTAAACTCCGCTCATCGAATTTCTTCTGAAATTGGAGGGAATTTTTTTGACATTTCTGTGGTTAAGCTCCCCGATTCCTGGGTCATAACCGTTACCTACCTTGTATAGACTGGCCAAGCTAGGCGTGATATTCTTCATATCGGTCCTACTTCGCACCGGTGCTATCGTACCCGTTTGCAAGCTATATTTTTGTAGCTTTACTTTACCTTTTTGCGGCAAGATCCACTGAGATCGCCGTCGGCTGTAATTTTTCTTATGATTCCATGCAGGTCGTCTGTAAAATTTGCGCGGTCCTATTTGCCCGTGCGAGGAATCAGGATTTTTTACAAAATAGGCTGTTGCATTGGCGATTCTTACGAATGCATGGTCATCCTCCAGCCTATTTCTACTGTACCCTTTATGTTCCGGTTGTCTCCTCCCCTCACTAAATTCGTCGACACTTACATTATGAAATAACGCACTATCATAAGCTGTGGACAAAGTCTTCTCCCATAATTGTGCCCCGAATGGCTCCTCCAATATGGGTTTACTTTTCTCTCTCTGTCCTAAAGATTTCTTTGCATTGCTTGCCGGACTTTTCGTTTTGAAGTGTCGGTCATCAGCGCAAGATGCGATGCTTTCCGCTATTTTAATGTTATTCTCCTCTATCCTGGCCTGAAACGGACTTCCTTGACTGCTACTTTGCCAAGCTGTGGGTCCCACACGTGCACAAGCTGCAACACTTTTACCAGAGGCACTTGCCTCGTTGCCTTTTCCAGCACCTTGTACCCAAAGTTTCCTATTTACACAGTCAATAATAACTCTGTCACTGAGGAAATCCATTCCAAGGATACCATCAGCTGGAATCGTGTCGGTATCACCAATGACGTTAAAATTGCATTCTTGCTGACCGTTGTCTATGAACAACTTCGCCTCACAGGTGCCTGTGGAACTCCTGGTAAATCCAAAGAGTCCCCCAATTCTTATTTTCTGGTGTGTATTTATAGCTGTATCTCTTTTTATTCTAGCGCCCTTGATTAAGCTACAGGTGTACCCAGTGTCAATGAGAAGTCTAAACTTACCTTCTACCGCTATGTCAGATGGCACTGTGATCACAAATTTACTTCTTGAATTCAATTTTTCACTTTTTTTCTCTGCTAAATATTTCTTAAGGCAGTTCTCCGTGTCGTGGTCCCATGTACGGCAGAATTGGCAATAAAGCCCCTCTCTTCCTGAATGGAGTTCATCTTGAAGGCTAGCTGCACAGTTTGCCACTCTGACGTGATGAATTCGGCAATTGGATTCCTCGTGTCCATATTCCTGACATTCAGTACAGGAGGGTACTTGTTGGCACTCTCCCGCAAAGTGTCCACGCTGTCCGCATTGAAAACACTCAATAGATCTGGGAGGTGTTCTCCTTGTCGAAGATGCTTGGTATCTTCCTGTTCTGTGTAAGAATGGTCTCGAATTCTGTCTAGGCTTTTCGCTGCTATATTTCCCCGTTGCCCATCTGTTTGATGCATTTTCTGTGCTCGGCTGTCGGTTTTCTTGCCATATTCCTGATTCTCTCACTTGAAGCCTTTTGGCATCCTCTTCAAAATAACTGGCTTCCTCTCTCACTTCTTCCAGTGACTGAAATTTACGCCCTGTAAGGTACACTTTGTGAGCTATTTTCATCGTACTCATGCTGAATACCTCCTGCAATCCAAAGCTTCGACATCTGTTTACCGGAATTAAATTTAAATGGTTAGATAAGATAGTCATGTAGAAAATGAATTTGTAAATAGATTAGATAGGTATAGATATTCTTTTTTAGTAAACTAGATAAATTAATGAAGTACCTTTGTCAAGATGATGTACGGCGAACAGTGAAATATGCGATGTGAAGCCAGTATTCTAAAGAAAAAAAAGGGGAAAACAAAAATCAGAAAGAGAATGCAGTACTTATCGCGAATCAAACGAAATGTAGAAATTACATACAATATCTTACCTCCTCGGTTCAACCTCCTCTCGCAAATGGAACCCATAGCCTAAAACTGAAGGAAGAAATTAGAGATCTATATCACATTCGGACTTACAGACCTGTGACATCCGCTATCAATATACTTGAGTTATTCGTAGCCCAAAGCATAACTTTCCAACAGCAAACATAATTTGAAACGACATGAATACTCGCCCGTCACAAGAAGGTGTTAAAATACAAATCCGAAAACTTCGCGTAAATCAAAACATAACTTCCGTATCATCACGCATAAAATCAAGAGGGCGGAACAAATTTCAAAATTCATATCAATTGCCGCCATACGATTCACCAACTGGGAAAAATCCCAATATGAAATACGGGGAATATAAATCGGAAGCCGCAATAATGGGCGATTCGAGAGGGGAAAGGCTTTGGTATGTGAAGCGGACAGCTCAAAGGCAGTCAAAGTTGAGCAGTAAGTGAAGCAAGTGCAATAGTGCGCAGCTGGAAGTTATTTAAAGGAAAAATAAGAAGGGCAATTGGAAGTCGAGAATTTACACAATAACGGCTGAAGAAAGGAAAACGAGCGGAAAAGAAAGAAAAGACGAAAATGATAAGGAAAGAAAGATTTTAAAGTGGAGCTGAACCAAGGAGGAGTGAAATAGGCACGTACATGAAACCCTCCTCGAAAGGATCAAGTTAAGTACTGCATTTTCTTTCTGCTTTTTTTTTATCATTTGGTGTTTAGGTGATTTACCGCCTAGTGGAAATATTTGTCTTATAAATAGCTGGCTATTGAAGCAATTGGTCATATATCGAGTGTGTTAGTTAAGCACACTAGCATACTTCACTGCCCGTCCAGTTTTGCTCGAAGTCCCGGATTTCTTTATGATTAATAAATTAAGTGCTTCGAACTGATTTTGGTTTCTCTAATTTTTCAATTTTTCTTTATTCTGAGTTCGTGTACTCTAAAACTACGTGCCGCCCACAGGTGTTTCAGGACAAATCCTCCTCCACCTCTAGCCGAGGTAACGATTGCGCGCAAAAAGTAGCACGTAACAAATCACTGTACTCAAAACAAGCTCCCAAACGTAGATTCATTAGCACTTTCAGAATTAAATAATTGGATTCATTTCATATTTGAAAAGCAATTTTCTATAAAGATATTCTTATCTCGAATAAATGTAATAACAAATCCAGAGGAACAAAAAACAATCATGGAGACATTTCACCTATCTCTAATAGGAGGACACCAGGGAATCACACTTACCATTAAGAGGATCCAAACAATGTATAATTGGCCCAGACTCAGTCGGTACGTGGAAAATTTCATAAAGAAATGCCCATCCTGTCAGGCCAATAAGCTCTCTATGAATCCGAAAATCCCGATGAAAATAACCACAACCAGTTGCAGACCTTTTGAGAAAGTATGACTAGATATAGTGGGACCACTCCCGGTTAGTCATGGAGACAACAGATTCATTTTAACTTTCCAGGATAATCTTACAAAATATACCGAAGCGATACCTTTGCGCAATGCCGAAGCTCGAACAGTCGCAGAAGCATTCACTATTAAAATAGTCTGTAAACATGGCATAACTGAGTCAATATTAACCGATCAAGGATCTAATTTCTTGAGCGAAATATTTTCTCAAATGTGTAAGCTATTAAAAATTTCCAAACTACAAACTACCCCATATCATCCTCAAACAAACGGAGCCTTAGAGCGAAGTCATAGGACTCTGGCCGAGTACTTACGCCATTACGTTAATCGCGATCCACTTACATGGGATACTTGGATCCCTTATGCAATATTCGTATACAACACTAGCACACTTTCTAGTACTGTACATCCCCCTTACGAACGCCTATACGGATTTCCCCCAAAAATACCTTCTAATATTAAAACTTCTCCAGTCATTAACTATAACTATGACAATTACGCGAATGAACTCAGAACAAGACTTCAACACAGTCACCAAATTGTTCGAGAGAAACGCGAATGAAAAATCCAAACTTACGTATGATAAAAGTACTAAAACCAAATCATATAATATTGGAGACAAAGTACTATTGAAAAATCATGCGAAGAAGAATAAATTATCTCCCTTATTAATTGGACCGTACGAAATAGAAAAATTAAGTAACTGTACAGAAAACGCTCGTATTCTTTGTGATTTAATAGAACGATATCATGATAGGTTACCTCTGCGTGACGATATTATACACCAATTACACACTATCAATAGGGCACTAACACAAAATTCAATCTTATTAAAACCCGAAACTGGACGGTTTAAAAGAGGCTTCTTTAACGCGGTAGGCATGTTGAGCAAAACTTTATTCGGAACACTAGATGCAGATGACGCACTAGAGCTAAACTCACATATTGAGAAATTAAACGATGATCGTGAATACTTATCACATTTAATTAAAAATCAAAGCCTTATAATAGACACTACAGTAAAGATTTTTAACAAAACCCGTTTAGCAATTAAGGAACAGTTTATACACATAGTAGATAAACTGGAGACCTTAAGATCAGCAGTAAACAAAATCAACACACAGATACTCCACGAAACATAACCACGGACTTAGAAACCATGGTCTCTTTAACAGCATTGATGATGTTACGTTTTCAATCTACTAAAAATCTTTTAATCGATCTAGTAACTGACGTACGCCACGGAAAACCCCATCCTTCAATTATCACACCTGACCAAATGAGAATGATTTTAGAAACAATACAGAAAGAAATCCCCGACACCCTGACATTACCCATAAATAAAGATAAAAACAGTTTATTACATTTATATCAAATTAGTTCCGTTCGTACAGCCATAGTCGACAACAGAATAATATTCCACCTCAAAATTCCACTCCCCTTCAAGGAAAAATATCAATTAATAAAAGCATATCTATGCGGTTATCAATTGTACTTAATTCAACCGTGGTTAAGTCAGATATACAATTGATTGTCTATAATCGTAGTTAGTTGTTTCTTTTATTTACCTTACCTTTGGTAGGGGGTGAAATAAAAAAAGATTCTTTAAATAAAGACGAAGTTATAGCTTTGGATTGCTAACGAGAACTTGTTTATTGACAAAAACTCAATCAAGTTATATTGTTATAAAATAAACGTTAAACTATTGCTTCACTGAGTCATTGTTTGGTGAATAAAATAATTGAAATTTGATAGGTTGCATATTTTTAGCGAGGTGTGTTAAGTGCAATAAAAAATAAATACATAAAAAAAATGAGAGCTTGCAAATTGAGTGAGAATAAAAGGATTTAGGTCAGTAAATTTCACTGTGACCAACAAATAATGACTCAATGAACGAAGATATTGCTATGGAATTTGCTTAATTAGTTCAAGTTTTGAAGAAATCATTTTATTTATTACGCAGGCATAAAAAAAATAAAATTGTTATGCTCAGGCCTGAACATGTTGGGGGCCAGTGGATGCCAAGACCTTGTTGAAACTTGTTTGTATTGACATGTTTGGTGTTGACAGTCTTCTTCTATTAGATGGTGGTGCTTGTGCTTTGTCATCAGATGCTGTTATGGCGTTCTTCTACAGGTACAGATTTTGAGGAGCTGCTTGAGCCTTTGCCAGTATTTGTACACAATCAATGCCAAAATGAAAGATACAAGAAGACTTGTGGTTGCCGTCACTGAACGTATTGCTAGTGATCTGTGAAGTTGATCCATCTGCAACAATTCAAGCTGGTAGCTATAGTCCTTTATTTGTTCATTTGGATGAACAAGAAATTCAGTTTGTAGAATGTGAGTGGCTTCACTGTTGCTACAAGTGGGGCTGTTTCCTTGAAGTGACTGTCAATGTCGTCAAAATGCTGATCTATAGTTGCCTTCAGAGTGAGCTCTTTTGTTTTGATGAAGTCTTCATCTTGCAGATGTATGATCTCTGTGTCGTTTAACAGTAGTTCTTCTCTTGCCCCATTACAAATCACTGCTATTACGTTTGGCTCTGTGGTTATGTAAAGCCAGGTAGTCTTCATCATGAGCGTTTTCCAAATAATCCCAATTAATTGGATATGTCGTGTTTCACAGTTACTTGCTGTGTGCTTGTTATATATCTGGTCAACAACACATGATGGGCTACCGTCAATGCTATGAACTATTGTTGGCGTGCAAAGGTGATTGTGGGCTGTAGTGACGTAGCATGCCTTCAAGTCGTCTTCCGTAAGTTGAAGTAGGTTTGTTTGTTATAATTGACGGCAAAGGTAGAATACTTCAACTCAGCTATTACAAAAGAGCTTTTCATTACGATTTGAGGCACTGCAGTAATATGCAACAGGTCGTAGGTACCCCTTTCTATGATGCTCAAGTATCCAAATAACTTTATTGTCCCATTTTCTGTGCTAATTTCTAGCCGAGGTTGCGGTATTCTTGTAACGAAGAGAGTTGTGCCGAGCTTTTCAGAGGCTGATTATTTCGTCAATGTCGTGTGGTGTGATGAAAACTAGGAGGTGTGCATGTGAATGGAGTGCGCTGAGCCATCGGTCGTATTTTTCTTTCATCTCGCGAAGATAGTGCTCAGCACTGATGTATGTGGATATTACCTCAATGCTGATCCTATTGTGATCTGCTGCAGAGTACCATCCGGACATTTGTTTTATGGATGACACTGCCATCGCCAGTCGTGATTCAAAATGTCTAAGCTTCTCCTTGATGACAAAATTTGATTGAGGAAGAGTACTTGCTGGTTTGTGCTTTGAAGAGTATTTTCCTGGTTGCGTTGAAGATGTTCCATATCCGAATATATTTCATCATTAACTCCAAAGATACTTGTTAGCAATTTTCCGAAAATACCTCTTCTTGCTCTGTCTTTACGCTGGGTTAATTGTGAGATCTGCTCCATTGCTTTTAGTAAGTCACGCCTTGTGGTAGAAATGTGTTGAACAAGAATGTCACAGTGTGTTATATCAGTGACCCCTTTATTTGATTTGCATACTTCTTCTATTCGTGTCCAGGTAGTGTCAATCAATTTCTTGTCTTGCAGTATTTCAACCATTGGAATTTCTAATTGCAGCCTTAGATTTCCACGTTTTACCTGAGCACGCCCCAAGTTTTCCACATAGAACCCTGTTTTAAATTGAAATATTTGATATTCTTGGGCGAAAACCATAGCTATCCAATATAGTAGTAAGAGCGTAGTGTGAAGTAATTTTCCAGCCCATGTGCATGGTGTAACCCTGAATTTCTTTCTTCTTGGCGGTTCCTCATCAATGTTATTGGAGTAATCAGTGGAGGACCAAAACTGCTTTTCGTGTTGATCATCGGTAAGGATTATCCTTTTGTTTCTTGACCTTTTCGTTATTGCCAATGTATCTGTAGCTTTTAGTTTTGGGGTGGTGCCTTCAGTGTTATGCATGTCCATAGGAAGCTGACATAGCTTGTTGAGTACTCTTTTCTTTATCCCATCCTTGTGTTGGACCGATACTGTGCGTACAAGGCCATCTTCTCCTGGGTGCATTTGAGTGATCCGACCAAGCAACCATTTTTGTGGAGGGAGCTTCTCATCTTTTATCAAGACTAAGTCGCCAATGCTGGGATTTTGTTGCTTGACCTTCCACTTGCTTCTCTGCTGCAGCATGGTCAAATATTCTTCAGACCATCTTTGCCAGATGTCTTGTTGTTATTTCGCGAGCTGCCTCCATCTGTCATGCACGTTTTGATTAGTACTGTCAGGTTGAGGAGGTGATAAAAGTGCTCTTCCTATTATAAAATGCCATGGAGTTAACGGCTCGAGGTCATTAGGATCGCATGAATTTTGGCCAATTGGTCTGGAATTTAAACATGCCTCCACCTGGTAAATAATCGTAGTGAACCCCTCATATGTTAACAGAGTTTCTCCCAGCACTCTTCTAAGGTGGGTTTTTACTGACTTGATTCCAGCTTCCCGTAAGCCACCAAAGTGAGGTGTGGCCGGTGGAATGAAACTCCAATCTGTGCCTTCATTAGCTGTTACCTCTGGAGCCTGCTTTGTTGATTGAGCAATTTCCATCTGTAATTCCTTTTGTAACTTATTGTTGACTCCAACGAAATTTGTCCCATTATCAGAATACATCTGTTTGGGGTTTTCCCGTCGGGCTATAAATCTTCTATACGCTGCTAAGAAGGCATCCGAAGTGAGGTCGCTGACTAGTTCAAGATGAACTGCCTTAGTTACCATGCAGATGAATAATGCTATGTAACCTTTCAACGTTTTCGTGCTTCTTTCCTTTGATATTTTTGTTATAAAGGGTCCAGCGTAATCAACTCCACAGTGTGAGAATGGCGCAGAGGGTGTTACTCGCACTGCTGGCAGATCGCCCATCATCTGTGGTATTTGTTGACAATACTTTAAACAGGTGATGCATCTATGTATTCTTGATTGAACTACATGTTTTGCACTGATAACCCAGTATTGCAATCTAACGTAGTTCAGTGTGGGCTGTACTCCTCCACGTAGCGTTTGCCTATGTGCAAAGTCAATAATAAGATTAGTTACGTGATGTTTCTGAGGCAGAAGTATTTGATGTCTGGCTTCAACTGATAGTTTTGATTTCTCTATCCTTCCACCAACTCGACCAGAATCGACAAAAGGATGAAGAGAGAGAAGTTTGCTAGAACTTTGCTTCTGTATGAAACGCCTCTTGTTGAACAACTTTATAATGCAAATTTTGGATTCATTTATTTGTTGGGCAGATAAGTATCCAATATCACGTTGATATCTGGCAAATTTACAATTATTGATAAATCTTCTACAGTACGTGATTGTTCTTACTTGACGGGTGAACCTTGAGCAATTGAAGATGTCTGAGCCAGGCACCTGTGCATCTAGAGCTTGAAACACTGGTTTGATTTCGTCCTGCGTGGTGAAATTTTGTTTATTTACAAGCCAGGCTTCCGGTGGCTGGGATACCCAGAGCGGTCCTCTCCACCATATATTATGAGATACTAATTTTTTTAACTAATTCCTCTAGTAGCAGTGTTTGCGGGGTTTTGCAGTGATGGTACATGTCTCCAGATATTGTTTGGTAGGAGCCTTTATATCTCTGAGACCCTATTGGCAACGTATGTATTCCATGAATTTGGATTTTTTGCTATCCAAGCTAGCGTTATTTCTGAATCGCACCGAGCAAATAGCGTTGGAGAGTTCATTTCCAGACTGCTCATAGTTGTTTTCAGTAGATTTGCTAGCATCAGTGCACCACACAGTCCTAAGCGTGGTATTGAATTTTTTTGTTTCAAGGGTACCACCTTGGTCTTGGCTGATAGCAAGGTGGTGTGGACCATTCCGTGAGAATCAATAGTTCTCGAATAAATGACTGCTGCACAGCCATTTTCTGAGGCGTCACAGAAACCATGTAGCTGTAATTCATTGCGCTCATGATGATTTATCCATGGGGGAATTTTGGTGTCCTGAAGCTCACAAAGCTCAGATTCAAGGAATTACCACTCTCTTGTAATTTCTTGCGGCGCTTCTGTATCCCAATCAGTCTGAGTTTTGCATAGTGACTGCATTATTAGTTTTTCCTTTATTGTAATCGGCGCCAGCCATCCTAATGGGACAAAGATGGACGCAATTTTTAACAGGAGTATTCTTTTCGTAATTTTAGTATAGGATGGATCAATTTTTAATTTGAACTGGAACTCATCCTTTTTGGGATTCCAATGTATACCCAAGGCCTTTTCCGAGTCATTTTCCTTAATCTCCAAGAAACCGCGTTCTATCATATTTTCTGGAAAGTCTTTTAGGAGCTCTTCATTATTGGAAGTCCACTTTCGCAAGTTAAATCATCCAGCCTTTAATATGAAAATTATTTGATCTTTTAGGTGTACAGCTTCTAACCTTGTATCGGCGCCTGTCAACATATCATCCACATAAAAATCTCTTGTTAGCACCTAGCGCTAGCGCTAGCTAATGCAGCATCCTTACTGCGAGAAAAGTGGCCGGTCCAGTTCCGTATGTTATGGTGTTTAAGGTGTATTCCCTTATTGGGTCACATGAGTGCTGCCGCCAAAGTATTCTTGGAAATTCCTTAGTGGAACATTTTCTTTTTTTATACCCCAGATTCTTCTTCTAGATTTGGTTTAGCTGGTCATGTGACCTAGGGCAAAATATTCTGCTAAGAATTTATTATATTCTGCCTGAATATCTGGTTTTTTAATTAGTCTCTTCTCTATATGCATGAGACGAGCTATCGCCTGTTTTTTTGGACTGTCCCAATTTTCCGGTTTCAGTTTTGAAAGGTAAGCTGACAACATATCTTTCTTGAGGATCTTTAGTGTGTGTTTCTTTAAAGTGTTGCTCACAATGATCATTTTCTGGGGTAGATTCCTCGATGGTAGTAATGCCCCAGAATTTCTCTAGTGTTTCTTCTATTTCGGCAAGAGACAGAAAACTTGACAGCTTTACAGATCTTCGATTTGTGTTGGGTACATTTCCGAAAATTATCCAGCCTAACTTAGTATTCTAGGCTGCAGGCTGTCCATATTTGAAGCCGTCTATTATGATCTTTGCCTAGACATCAGCTCCTAATAAGAGATAAATAGGGCCAGGCTTATGAAAGCTCGGATCAGCCAAGTTTATATTTTTGTATTTTTCCAGATTAACCCCAGTGGCAGGAACTTCAGACAAAAATGAGTTTTACTTTGATAGTACCAGAGCATCGAGTGAAAGGTATGAATCTGATTCGTGGCTAAGCTGTATGCTTATGTTTACTTTACTATGAGTTTTGGCAGATTCTGATTCTCCAACTCCAAAGATGGTTGCTTTAATTTGATCTTTTCTTAGTTTTAAGATCTGAGCGGCTTCTTCCGTTATAAGTGAGACTTGTGAACCTGGATCGATGAGTGTTCTAAGAGATTCTAACTGGCCATAAATGTTTTTTATTAGAACAATTGCAGTTGGCAGTAGAACGTTGGGAATCTTTAGGTTGGTGGAGTGCCAGTTTACATTGTTATCCCTTATTTCCTCACAAAGGGTTGTGCCTTTTCTGCAGCCTTTTGTAGCTAAACGCGTTGTGATGTTGTTTGCCTCTCCACTTATTACTGTTGCGTCGTGATTTTGATGGTGGAGGAGCGTACGATGCCTTTTGTTACAAAATGTGCAAAGCTTTTTAGACTTACATGGATCGGTTTTAATATGAGTAAGGCAATTGCTGTTCCTAACGAATACTTGCCTTTCATTGGTCTTCATTTTCTTGAATTCGGCACATTGGTAGAGATAATGTTGCTTATTGTACATCACACATGTGCTGTTAATGGTTGCATGGAAAGTCTCCTTTGTGTTTTTAAATGCATTCTGCTTTTGTTGTCTGGAGTTTTTTATACAATCGAGTAGCTGGTAACGTTTTGCCAGAAAACGTAGGAGATCATCAATTGATGGCATCTCTTTAGGATGAGGTAGACTCTCTTCAAAAAGCCGAAGACTTTCTGAATCTAGTTTTCTCATTGCAATACAAACAATCATGGGACTCCAATTGTCTGTATCACAATAAAGATTCTTCAATGCCTCCAAGCATTCTCTTATTGTGTCGTATAAGGCAATAATGTTTTCTTGCGACCTATGCTCAGTGTTTTTAATATCAATTATTGTGTTGATATAGGTGGTCACAATCTTTCTATTGTTGTGATACCTTGCCTTAGTGTGTGTGTAATTTCAGGTGTTGTAATTGCAGCTATTTAGTTGAAGATGGCTGATTAGCCTTCTGGCATCTAGTTCTAGATGATAAAGAAGGTATTGCATCTTCTCCACATTACTTATGGAAAAGTTGTCTTGGATGACGTTAGTAAAAATATCGATGAAAGATCTCCATTCTTTATAATTTCCATCGAACTTAGGAATTTTGATGGGAGGTAGTTTTGGAAAATTGTTTTCCCTGTTAGCTGCATAGTATGGCAATGTCATTCTTTGTTGTTGTTCGGTGTATTGTGCCGTGCCCTCAGATGCAGGAATAGTAGTGGTGGCTGGTAAAGCTGATGCCACATGTCGTTCTACTGGAGTTTCTCGTCGGCTTTAATTTTCACTTGCTCTTGTGATGGGCGTGTTATTGGCTGTTGTGACACGACTTCGTAATTGGAAATCATCTCGATTGCTCCTCTGTTAGGTCAATAGCTTTATCAAACAATTGTTTAGTATTGTACGGATGTTCCTCAGATATTGCTTTATCTATCTGTTTATGTAGCGAAGCGAAGGTGGACCAGTACTCTTCTAATTCTTTAAGCTTATTGCCCAAGTATGACCTCGTTTTTCATGAAGAGCCGTCTGCAGTGCAGTTTCTGATGCTGTCCTCAATCTGTTTTGCTAATCTCTTCTGGGAAGAGATGTAGTCATCAATCGTCTTCATAGTCTCGCACGATTGCTTACAGCTGACTAACTTCAGT
This sequence comes from Dioctria linearis, assembly GCA_963930735.1. Lineage (NCBI taxonomy): Eukaryota > Metazoa > Arthropoda > Insecta > Diptera > Asilidae > Dioctria > Dioctria linearis. The sequence continues at coordinate 54,441,757 of OZ005744.1, forward strand.
AACTGCTTTAGGGGAAGGAGTGGGTTAAAACTTAAACGTGCGTGAGCTTCGTAAAAAATCGACTTCCTTGAATAAAGTCTTTACAGTGTGATAAGACCTTAAAAAGAACAAACCGGTTTTGTTGTTCGATGAGTTGACTGCCAGGCGACTGAATAAGACTTTAACGGCCTGTTAAAACCTTAACATGCGAGATGTTCGCCAGAGCTCAGTTTCCGAAATATGGTTAAGAATAAAATCTCAACAGTGTGTTAAGACTTTAAAACTGTTTTAAACTCCGATGAAATGAACTGCTCAGTGACTGAATAAAATTTTAACGGTGCGTTAAGACTTTAAACTTTTATGTTGACTGATTCTTTGAAGCTCGAAGGACCATGTGCGGTTATTACGCAGGCATAAAAAAAATAAAATTGTTATGTTCTGTCCTGAACAATATGCACTACCCACTTCATACAAAGATCAATTTGCATACATTAAACCTTCCTTAGAATATCTTGTGATTGATTACAACAGAGAACATTGTTACCCCTTGAATACAATAGACCTACAAAATTGTCAGACACATGATCTAGTATCATATCTGTGTCGAATAATCCATCCTATTTTCAATGTTCATTCAAGCAACAACCTGTGTGAAATAGATTTATTAAAACATATCAGCAAAATTCCATCTCACTGTAAAATCTACACAGTACCTCAGTTAGATTTTTGGATTCAACTGTCTCAACCAAACAAATGGCTATTTTCCATGCAAAATCCAGTTATTATTGATACTGTTTGTAGAGATGATTATTAGCTCTAGATTGTTACAAAACACTGGAGTAGCTCAAATGGCATCACACTGTTACTTAAGGACTAGAGATCTAGTCATACAAGCACATAATGTAAAACAAACAGAGCTGAATAATCATTACCTACATACACAATACCACAAATAAAACAAGAAAACCCTAAAGCAAAACAACTACATGTAATTAGATTTCACGACAACCAGGAATTATAAGAACTTAATGCCGCTATAAAACAAGAGGGAAAAGACCTAGAATCACACAGATTAAAAAACTTGTCATTCCATGATATACATCAGTACACCCTATCTTACTCAATAATTATCATTGTAATCATTGTCTTTGGAGCAATACTCTCGTGAAAGAAATTGTTGAAAAAAGGGAAGAAGAAGATAATAATGATCACTTGGAGGAAGTTAAGCCTGACACTTCCAACCAACTGATCATGCAAACCGAACACTTACATACATACAGTAGCTAAAGCCAAAAATGCTCAGAAACCAATTTCCACAAGCTTTAATTAAAATCTTCTTACTTAGATACACATAAAAAGCTTACAAAAAACATATGTAAAAAAAAAGAAGAAGAAAGTAAGCTTAATTAAACTCAAAATTATACATGTAACTCTTAACATTATTGAAAATTTTCTTTTAATAATGATTAACGCCTAATTATATGCAAATATTTTTTAACATTTTAAACTTTTCATGTATTTTTTTAAACATAATATTACTTACCACATAAATAAAGGAAATAAAGGAAGTAATATTAGTAACTTAAAAAAGAAAAAAAACTTTATTCCACACTTTTGTATCCCTTAGATTAGATACAGTTAGATAGGTTAATTATGGCCTAAAAATATGCAATTTTGTTACAATCAACAAGCAAATTAATGTAACTAGAATAACCCTAGCAATATTCAATAAGATGACTGACAACTAACTTAGAAATATAAAACTAAAGAATTAATTAATATAATTATAAAGATTAGCACACTGTATAACCGGACTCCGAACTCACAGCTCTATTTTTCTTACCAAGCAGAAAGTTCACTCCTGAACTTTCTTTTTCTAAGGGAGATGGTGTAATGAGCCTACAGCCTTATCACCTTCTCAATTGCCCCAATAGTCTAAACGCCAAAGCTCCATCAATTATTCATATTTTAACTTGATCATTTATTTCTCAAATATAAATAACATCAATATCTGGAAGTCCAAATTTCAATTCCCACGGAAGAGAATTTCTAAATTCCCAAGGAAGATATTTCAAACAAAGACAGACCTATAACCTTCACAAGTTCATCTTAAAAATCCAAATGTGTGTATCGGCGCCTGTCAACATATCATCCACATAGAAATCTCTTGTTAGCACCTTTTTTCCAACAGAAAATAGCAAGCCTCCATCTTGCGCTAGCTAATGCAGCATCCTTACTGCGAGAAAAGTGGCCGGTCCGGTTCCGTATGTTATGGTGTTTAAGGTGTATTCCCTTATTGGGTCACATGAGTGCTGCCGCCAAAGTATTCTGTTTAAATTCCTTTGTGATTCGTTAATTTTAATTTGTCGGAACATTTTCTTTTTTTATACCCCAGATTCTTCTTCTAGATTTGGTTTAGCTGGGGTCATGTCACCTAGGGCAAGATATTCTGCTAAGAATTTATTATATTCTGCCTGAATATCTGGTTTTTTAATTAGTCTCTTCTCTATATGCATGAGACGAGCTATCGCCTGTTTTTTTGGACTGTCCCAATTTTCCGGTTTCAGTTTTGAAAGGTAAGCTGACAATATATCTTCCTTGAGGATCTTTAGTGTGTGTTTCTTTAAAGTGTTGCTCACAATGATCATTTTCTGGGGTAGATTCCTCGATGGTAGTAGTGCCCCAGAATTTCTCTAGTGTTTCTTCTATTTCGGCAAGAGACAGAAAACTTGACAGCTTGACAAATCTTCGATTTGTGTTGGGTACATTTCCGAAAATTATCCAGCCTAACTTAGTATTCTAGGCTGCAGGCTGTCCATATTTGAAGCCGTCTATTATGATCTTTGCCTAGACATCAGCTCCTAATAAGAGATAAATAGGGCCAGGCTTATGAAAGCTCGGATCAGCCAAGTTTATATTTTTGTATTTTTCCAGATTAACCCCAGTGGCAGGAACTTAAGGCAAAAATGAGTTTAACTTTGATAGTACCAGAGCATCGAGCGAAAGGTATGAATCTGATTCGTGGCTAAGCTGTATGCTTATGTTTACTTTACTATGAGTTTTGGCAGATTCAGATTCTCCAACTCCAAAGATGGTTGCTTTGATTTGATCTTTTCTTAGTTTTAAGATCTGAGCGGCTTCTTCCGTTATAAGTGAGACTTGTGAACCTGGATCGATGAGTGCTCTAAGAGATTCTAACTGGCCATAAATGTTTTTTATTAGAACAATTGCAGTTGGCAGTAGAACGTTGGGAATCTTTAGGTTGGTGGAGTGCCAGTTTACATTGTTATCCCTTATTTCCTCACAAAGGGTAGTGCCTTTTCTGCAGCCTTTTGTAGCTAAACGCGTTGTGATGTTGTTTGCCTCTCCACTTATTACTGTTGCGTCGTGATTTTGATGGTGGAGGAGCGTATGATGCCTTTTGTTACAAAATGTGCAAAGCTTTTTGGACTTACATGGATCGGTTTTAATATGAGTAAGGCAATTGCTGTTCCTAACGAATACTTGCCTTTCATTGGTCTTCATTTTCTTGAATTCGACACATTGGTAGAGATAATGTTGCTTACTGCACATCTCACATGTGCTGTTAATGGTTGCATGGAAAGTCTTCTTTGTGTTTTTAAATGCATTCTGCTTTTGTTGTCTGGAGTTTTTATACAATCGAGTAGCTGGTAACGTTTTGCCAGAAAACGTAGGAGGTCATCAATTGATGGCATCTCTTTAGGATGAGGTAGACTCTCTTCAAAAATCCGAAGACTTTCTGAATCTAGTTTTCTCATTGCAATACAAACAATCATGGGACTCCAATTGTCTGTATCACAATAAAGATTCTTCAATGCCTCCAAGCATTCTCTTATTGTGTCGTATAAGGCAATAATGTCTTCTTGCGACCTATGCTCAGTGTTTTTAATATCAATTATTGTGTTGATATAGGTGGTCACAATCTTTCTATTGTTGTGATACCTTGCCTTGGTGTGTGTGTAATTGCAGGTGTTGTAATTGCAGCTATTTAGTTGAAGATGGCTGATTACCCTTCTGGCATCTAGTTCTAGATGATAAAGAAGGTATTACATCTTCTCCACGTTACTTATGGAAAAGTTGTCTTGGATGAAGTTAGTAAAAATATCGATGAAAGATCTCCATTCTTTATAATTTCCATCGAACTTAGGAATTTTGATGGGAGGTAGTTTTGGAAAATTGTTTTCCCTGTTAGCTGCATAGTATGGCAATGTCATTCTTTGTTGTTGTTCGGTGTATTGTGCCGTGCCCTCAGATGCAGGAATAGTAGTGGTGGCTGGTAAAGCTGATGCCGCATGACGTTCTACTGGAGTTTTCTCGTCGGTTTTAATTTTCACTTGCTCTTGTGTTGGGCGTGTTATTGGCAGTTGTGACACGACTTCGTAATTGGAAATCATCTCGATTGCTCCTCTGTTAGGTCAATAGCTTTGTCAAACAATTGTTTAGTATTGTACGGATGTTCCTCAGATATTGCTTTATCTATCTGTTTATGTAGCGACGCGAAGGTGGACCAGTACTCTTCTAATTCTTTAAGCTTATTGGCCAAGTATGACCTCGTTTTTCTTGAAGAGCCGTCTGCAGTGAAATTTCTGATGCTGTCCGCAATCTGTTTTGCTAATCTCTTCTGGGAAGAGATGTAGTCATCAATCATCTTCATAGTCTCCCACGATTGCTTACAGCTGACTAACTTCAGTAACTGCTTTAGGGGAAGCTGTGGGTTAAAACATAAACGTGCGTGAGTTTCGTAAAATATCGACTTCCTTGAATAAAGTCTTTACAGTGTGATAAGACCTTAAAAAGAACAAACCGGTTTTGTTGTTCGATGAGTTGACTGCCAGGCGACTGAATAAGACTTTAACGGCCTGTTAAAACCTTAACATGCGAGATATTCGCCAGAGCTCCACTTCCGGAATATGGTTAAGAATAAATTCGCAACAGTGTGTTAAGACTTTAAAACTGTTTTAAACTCCGATGAAATGAACTGCTCAGTGCCTGAATAAAATTTTAACGGTGTGTTAAGACTTTAAACTTCTATGTTGACTGATTCTTTCAAGCTCGAAGGACCATGTGCGGTTATTACGCAGGCATAAAAAAAATAAAATTGTTATGCTCTGTCCTGAACAATATCCATTACCCACTTTAAACAAAGATCAATTTGCATACATTAAACCTTCCTTAGAATATCTTGTGATTGATTACAACAGAGAACATTGTTACCCCTTGAATACAATAGACCTACAAAATCGTCAGACACATGATCTAGTATCATATCTGTGTCGAATAATCCATCCTATTTTCAATGTTCATTCAAGCAACAACCTGTGTGAAATAGATTTACTAAAACATATCAGCAAAATTCCAACTCACTGTAAAATCCACACAGTACCTCAGTTAGATTTTTGGATTCAACTGTCTCAACCAAACAAATGGCTATTTTCCATGCAAAATCCAGTTATTATTGATACTGTTTGTAGAGATGATTATTAGCTCTAGATTGCTACAAAACACTGGAGTAGCTCAAATGGCATCACGCTGTTACTTAAGGACTAGAGATCTGGTCATACAACCACATAATGTAAAACAAACAGAGCTCAATAATCATTACCTACCTTCTCTTAACCTCACATACACAATACCATAAATAAAACAAGAAAACCCTATAGCAAAACAACTACATGTAATTAGATTTCACGACAACCAGGAATTATAAGAACTTAATGTCGCTATAAAACAAGAGGGAAAAGACCTAGAATCACATAGATTAAAAAACTTGTCATTCCATGATATACATCAGTACACCCTATCTTACTCAATAATTATCATTGTAATCATTGTCTTTGGAGCAATACTCTCGAGAAATAAATTGTTGAAAAAAGGGAAGAAGAAGATAATAATGATCACTTGGAGGAAGTTAAGCCTGACACTTCCAACCAACTGATCATGCAAACCGAACACTTACATACATACAGTAGCTAAAGCCAAAAATGCTCAGAAACCAATTTCCACAAGCTTTAATTAAAATCTTCTTACTTAGATACACATAAAAAGCTTACAAAAAACATATGTAAAAAAAAAGAAGAAGAAAGTAAGCTTAATTAAACTCAAAATTATACATGTAACTCTTAACATTATTGAAAATTTTCTTTTAATAATGATTAACGCCTAATTATATGCAAATATTTTTTAACATTTTAAACTTTTCATGTATTTTTTTAAACATAATATTACTTACCACATAAATAAAGGAAATAAAGGAAGTAATATTAGTAACTTAAAAAAGAAAAAAAACTTTATTCCACACTTTTGTATCCCTTAGATTAGATACAGTTAGATAGGTTAATTATGGCCTAAAAATATGCAATTTTGTTACAATCAACAAGCAAATTAATGTAACTAGAATAACCCTAGCAATATTCAATAAGATGACTGACAACTAACTTAGAAATATAAAACTAAAGAATTAATTAATATAATTATAAAGATTAGCACACTGTATAACCGGACTCCGAACTCACAGCTCTATTTTTCTTACCAAGCAGAAAGTTCACTCCTGAACTTTCTTTTTCTAAGGGAGATGGTGTAATGAGCCTACAGCCTTATCACCTTCTCAATTGCCCCAATAGTCTAAACGCCAAAGCTCCATCAATTATTCATATTTTAACTTGATCATTTATTTCTCAAATATAAATAACATCAATATCTGGAAGTCCAAATTTCAATTCCCACGGAAGAGAATTTCTAAATTCCCAAGGAAGATATTTCAAACAAAGACAGACCTATAACCTTCACAAGTTCATCTTAAAAATCCAAATGTGTGTATCGGCGCCTGTCAACATATCATCCACATAGAAATCTCTTGTTAGCACCTTTTTTCCAACAGAAAATAGCAAGCCTCCATCTTGCGCTAGCTAATGCAGCATCCTTACTGCGAGAAAAGTGGCCGGTCCGGTTCCGTATGTTATGGTGTTTAAGGTGTATTCCCTTATTGGGTCACATGAGTGCTGCCGCCAAAGTATTCTGTTTAAATTCCTTTGTGATTCGTTAATTTTAATTTGTCGGAACATTTTCTTTTTTTATACCCCAGATTCTTCTTCTAGATTTGGTTTAGCTGGGGTCATGTCACCTAGGGCAAGATATTCTGCTAAGAATTTATTATATTCTGCCTGAATATCTGGTTTTTTAATTAGTCTCTTCTCTATATGCATGAGACGAGCTATCGCCTGTTTTTTTGGACTGTCCCAATTTTCCGGTTTCAGTTTTGAAAGGTAAGCTGACAATATATCTTCCTTGAGGATCTTTAGTGTGTGTTTCTTTAAAGTGTTGCTCACAATGATCATTTTCTGGGGTAGATTCCTCGATGGTAGTAGTGCCCCAGAATTTCTCTAGTGTTTCTTCTATTTCGGCAAGAGACAGAAAACTTGACAGCTTGACAAATCTTCGATTTGTGTTGGGTACATTTCCGAAAATTATCCAGCCTAACTTAGTATTCTAGGCTGCAGGCTGTCCATATTTGAAGCCGTCTATTATGATCTTTGCCTAGACATCAGCTCCTAATAAGAGATAAATAGGGCCAGGCTTATGAAAGCTCGGATCAGCCAAGTTTATATTTTTGTATTTTTCCAGATTAACCCCAGTGGCAGGAACTTAAGGCAAAAATGAGTTTAACTTTGATAGTACCAGAGCATCGAGCGAAAGGTATGAATCTGATTCGTGGCTAAGCTGTATGCTTATGTTTACTTTACTATGAGTTTTGGCAGATTCAGATTCTCCAACTCCAAAGATGGTTGCTTTGATTTGATCTTTTCTTAGTTTTAAGATCTGAGCGGCTTCTTCCGTTATAAGTGAGACTTGTGAACCTGGATCGATGAGTGCTCTAAGAGATTCTAACTGGCCATAAATGTTTTTTATTAGAACAATTGCAGTTGGCAGTAGAACGTTGGGAATCTTTAGGTTGGTGGAGTGCCAGTTTACATTGTTATCCCTTATTTCCTCACAAAGGGTAGTGCCTTTTCTGCAGCCTTTTGTAGCTAAACGCGTTGTGATGTTGTTTGCCTCTCCACTTATTACTGTTGCGTCGTGATTTTGATGGTGGAGGAGCGTATGATGCCTTTTGTTACAAAATGTGCAAAGCTTTTTGGACTTACATGGATCGGTTTTAATATGAGTAAGGCAATTGCTGTTCCTAACGAATACTTGCCTTTCATTGGTCTTCATTTTCTTGAATTCGACACATTGGTAGAGATAATGTTGCTTACTGCACATCTCACATGTGCTGTTAATGGTTGCATGGAAAGTCTTCTTTGTGTTTTTAAATGCATTCTGCTTTTGTTGTCTGGAGTTTTTATACAATCGAGTAGCTGGTAACGTTTTGCCAGAAAACGTAGGAGGTCATCAATTGATGGCATCTCTTTAGGATGAGGTAGACTCTCTTCAAAAATCCGAAGACTTTCTGAATCTAGTTTTCTCATTGCAATACAAACAATCATGGGACTCCAATTGTCTGTATCACAATAAAGATTCTTCAATGCCTCCAAGCATTCTCTTATTGTGTCGTATAAGGCAATAATGTCTTCTTGCGACCTATGCTCAGTGTTTTTAATATCAATTATTGTGTTGATATAGGTGGTCACAATCTTTCTATTGTTGTGATACCTTGCCTTGGTGTGTGTGTAATTGCAGGTGTTGTAATTGCAGCTATTTAGTTGAAGATGGCTGATTACCCTTCTGGCATCTAGTTCTAGATGATAAAGAAGGTATTACATCTTCTCCACGTTACTTATGGAAAAGTTGTCTTGGATGAAGTTAGTAAAAATATCGATGAAAGATCTCCATTCTTTATAATTTCCATCGAACTTAGGAATTTTGATGGGAGGTAGTTTTGGAAAATTGTTTTCCCTGTTAGCTGCATAGTATGGCAATGTCATTCTTTGTTGTTGTTCGGTGTATTGTGCCGTGCCCTCAGATGCAGGAATAGTAGTGGTGGCTGGTAAAGCTGATGCCGCATGACGTTCTACTGGAGTTTTCTCGTCGGTTTTAATTTTCACTTGCTCTTGTGTTGGGCGTGTTATTGGCAGTTGTGACACGACTTCGTAATTGGAAATCATCTCGATTGCTCCTCTGTTAGGTCAATAGCTTTGTCAAACAATTGTTTAGTATTGTACGGATGTTCCTCAGATATTGCTTTATCTATCTGTTTATGTAGCGACGCGAAGGTGGACCAGTACTCTTCTAATTCTTTAAGCTTATTGGCCAAGTATGACCTCGTTTTTCTTGAAGAGCCGTCTGCAGTGAAATTTCTGATGCTGTCCGCAATCTGTTTTGCTAATCTCTTCTGGGAAGAGATGTAGTCATCAATCATCTTCATAGTCTCCCACGATTGCTTACAGCTGACTAACTTCAGTAACTGCTTTAGGGGAAGCTGTGGGTTAAAACATAAACGTGCGTGAGTTTCGTAAAATATCGACTTCCTTGAATAAAGTCTTTACAGTGTGATAAGACCTTAAAAAGAACAAACCGGTTTTGTTGTTCGATGAGTTGACTGCCAGGCGACTGAATAAGACTTTAACGGCCTGTTAAAACCTTAACATGCGAGATATTCGCCAGAGCTCCACTTCCGGAATATGGTTAAGAATAAATTCGCAACAGTGTGTTAAGACTTTAAAACTGTTTTAAACTCCGATGAAATGAACTGCTCAGTGCCTGAATAAAATTTTAACGGTGTGTTAAGACTTTAAACTTCTATGTTGACTGATTCTTTCAAGCTCGAAGGACCATGTGCGGTTATTACGCAGGCATAAAAAAAATAAAATTGTTATGCTCTGTCCTGAACAATATCCATTACCCACTTTAAACAAAGATCAATTTGCATACATTAAACCTTCCTTAGAATATCTTGTGATTGATTACAACAGAGAACATTGTTACCCCTTGAATACAATAGACCTACAAAATCGTCAGACACATGATCTAGTATCATATCTGTGTCGAATAATCCATCCTATTTTCAATGTTCATTCAAGCAACAACCTGTGTGAAATAGATTTACTAAAACATATCAGCAAAATTCCAACTCACTGTAAAATCCACACAGTACCTCAGTTAGATTTTTGGATTCAACTGTCTCAACCAAACAAATGGCTATTTTCCATGCAAAATCCAGTTATTATTGATACTGTTTGTAGAGATGATTATTAGCTCTAGATTGCTACAAAACACTGGAGTAGCTCAAATGGCATCACGCTGTTACTTAAGGACTAGAGATCTGGTCATACAACCACATAATGTAAAACAAACAGAGCTCAATAATCATTACCTACCTTCTCTTAACCTCACATACACAATACCATAAATAAAACAAGAAAACCCTATAGCAAAACAACTACATGTAATTAGATTTCACGACAACCAGGAATTATAAGAACTTAATGTCGCTATAAAACAAGAGGGAAAAGACCTAGAATCACATAGATTAAAAAACTTGTCATTCCATGATATACATCAGTACACCCTATCTTACTCAATAATTATCATTGTAATCATTGTCTTTGGAGCAATACTCTCGAGAAATAAATTGTTGAAAAAAGGGAAGAAGAAGATAATAATGATCACTTGGAGGAAGTTAAGCATGACACTTCCAACCAACTGATCGTGCAAACCGAACACTTACATACATACAGTAGCTAAAGCCGAAAATGCTCAGAAACCAATTTCCACAAGCTTTAATTAAAATCTTCTTACTTAGATACACATAAAAAGCTTACAAAAACCATATGTGAAAAAAAAGAAGAAGAAAGTAAGCTTAATTAAACTCAAAATTATACATGTAACTCCTAACATTAGTGAAAATTTTCTTTTAATAATGATTAACGCCTAATTATATGCAAATCTTTTTTAACATTTGAAAATTTTCATGTATTTTTTTAAACATAATATTATTTACCACATAAATAAAGGAAATAAAGGAAGTAATATTAGTAACTTAAAAAAGAAAAAACTTTATTCCATATTTTTGTATCCCTTAGACTAGATACAGTTAGATATGTTAATTAAGGCCTAAAAATATGCAATTTACATTCAACAAGCAAATTAATGTAACTAGAATAACTCTAGCAATATTCAATAAGATGACTGACAACTAACTTAGAAATATAAAACTAAAGAATTAATTAATATAATTGTAAAGATTAGCACACTGTATAACCGAACTCCGAACTTTCTTATCAAGCAAAAAGATCACTCCTGAACTTTCTTTTTCTAAGGGAGATGGTGTAATGAGCCTACATCCTCATCCCCTTCTCCATTGCACCAATAGTCTAAACGCCAAAGCTCCATCAATTATTCATATTTTAACTTGATCATTTATTTCTCAAATATAAATAACATCAATATCTGGAAGTCCAAATTTCAATTCCTTCGGAAGAGAATTTCTAAATTCCCAAGGAATATATTTCAAACAAAGACAGACCTATAAACCTTCACAAGTTCACCTTAAAAATCCAAATGTATACTTGCATGCATTAGTTTCGCTTTCTAAGAGCAAATATTTCCGCATAAACAATGCGGCATATTTCCACATTAGTGCCGCTTATCCAAAGATTTCCTCATGACTATTTGTTCAAAGAAAAAACATTCCCCATATGTGAAAATGCAGTCGCATCACAATGGCAACAAAGTCGTTTAAGTTATAAAAAGTCGCAACCCATTTTCAAGTACACGACGCTTATGCACTTGAAAAAAGTTGGTCGCCATATACACCTCACAGCGCTGCCCAATAGCAGGTATTTTCTTCATTCTCTTTGCTCACGCTTGAACGGCTAATGCATGTTATGTATAACGTTGCCCAATAGAAGCAATTCAGCTAATTCGGCATATGTTCCTGAACGACGTGCTACTGCAATGCGTGTTTTGAATGGCGAGTACTGAAACTGCCGAAATAAATAGCCGCGTTCTAACCAAAAACGGACCGTCAGTTTTTGCGTCCAGTTATGGAAAGTTGAAAAGAATAAGGTTAACCCCCCATCAGTGTGAACTACAATAGCAAACCTACTCTTCATATAAAGATCCGTTAGTAAATTTAATAAATTCAAGCAAATAAACAGACACGGATGCGCAAAATAAATAACAAACTCCTATAAGAAATTAGTGTTTAATTTAATAAAAAAAATCCAACCAAAAGGGCCAGCGACCTTCTCCCTAGTGGAGAGTACATCGCAGTCGCGACGACAAAAGAAGAGCAACCCGCGACAGAACAATACCCATATTCTCAGACATGTCATCTGTCTATTGAAACGTTTATGCCAGGTGGCCCTTATAAGGCATCCAGCCAGCTTAACTGGTAAATCACAGGACGCCAATGTGCCGCTTAGGACCCTCCCAGCCTACCGGTCGGCATACCTTTTGAACAATAGACACGTTATTCCAATCCCCCGCATGACAATGCGTAAAAACTCCTCCTATATGGTAACCCTACGGCAGAATTTGCTGTGCGAATTCCACTTGCATAACATCTTTATAAGTTTAAGGAAGAAAATCGGCCATGTCACTACCTTGACGACGCCTTGAAGACACACCCCCGGACAAGCGTCGGTCGGAGATCAGAGTGAGATGTCAGGGCGGGGAAAGCGTTGCGATCAGGTGGTTAGGTTACTGACCGTGGGGTTCTCTCGGCATCTCGGTGAAGGAAGGCAAAAGTGGCACTGGCCGGCTGGATTTTTTGGGTTACCAACTTGACAGTGAACCTCTGGCTTCCGACACGGAGAATGATATCAAGGGCTGATCAAAGACTAGCGAAACTTCAGGGATTTGCCTTCGATTCATCAACTCTCGAGCGTATCAGACCAACTTGGACAACCCGTCGTATCCGTCTGGCTTGAGTAATAAGAACTAATTTCGTGGGTCGTGGGAAGAGTCACACATTGGAGCCCGCAGCGATGAGGCCTATGTTTAAGACCGGCTAGCTCAGTCGACCATTTGGGTCGTAGCATACTGCATGTAGCAATATGCTACACTGAGACGAGTTGCACGTATGTGGCAGGCCCGACGAACATAAAAGAAGAGATTATCATTTCGTCTTGCATTCAGGGGACACGGAATTCTTCGTCTCGTGTTCTGACAATTCCAGAAGTAGAAGGACTCTTACCCTTTATTTAAAAAACAAGACAACTAAAAGGAAAAAAAGGAAAAGGAAACTATTGTCTTAAATATTAGCGTTGTCATTCTTCTATTGCTACCCAGCTGCACTTAATAAATTATTAAGGTCCTGATCAGGTTGATAAAATTGGTAAGTGAGGTTAACTTAAATGTGACACGAATGGTGAGCTAAATTTCATTTTGAATTTATAGAGTGGACTGCAGGGAACCAGAGCCCTTTGCAAAGCCTCTGGAATAAGGCTTGAGAGTCTGCTTAGAGAAAAGTGGTTAGGATATTTGGAAGGCATAAGAATCACCCACGCCGCATGGCTTTGGGTAGAGGATATGTACCAGGGACTATAACAGGTACCGTACTTTTGATTTACAGCAAACTGCCCTCAAGGAAAACGTCAGGAAATAGAACCAATCTGATGCTAAAATTTCAATTTATAAGGATTACGATAAAAACATGCTAGCGATAGACAGACAACAAGACGAACTTCAAGTCTATAGAACGGAGACTATGTAGAGTTAATATATTAAGAAAGGAAAGATTTTTAACGATTACTTGAACTAAAGTAAGGAACCTGGAACGTTATTTGAACTAAAGGAGATATTTTTGAACGTTATTCGAACTATAGATAAGATCCACATGACTCCACAGGAGGAGTATATTCTAGTGAGATGCAAAAGCATAATAAAAGAAAAAAATTGTTGGTAGTAATGAAATGCAGGAATTGCATACAAGACGTCAGACTGGAAGTCCGATTTTTCAAGGAACCCATCATACAATTAGATTAAAGTATCAAGTAGATCAGAGTATCATCTAAAAGTTGCGGGAATGATAATCTCCTGGAGGAATTGTTATTAGTTCTTAAGCTTATAAGGGAGGAGATAAATGTGAATATCGTCAAGAATATATGGAAGGCTGAAAAGAAACAAGGGAGTGTCTAGGTATCCAGGATGGCATAATTAAATAATTTGAATTGATGGTCCTCTGCGGCCAATTTTAAAACTTTCCGTGATCATAAAGACACACCACGAATGTGACCTGAAAATCTCTTGTTCTATAGATATTATAACTTCCTCAACTTTTTCAGCATTTAGACATCGTACAGCAACTCCAGGGAGCTCCTTCGAGGGACTGGCGCTATCTAAGTCAAATTTATATGAGATTTTTTATCTTTGTAATAATAGAATGCAGATAATAGTGACTTATCGAACTCCCAGACATTTGTCCATATACGGGTCACTCGTGTGGCACTGTCGCCTTAGAATGTCAGTTTTAAAGTGGACGCGAAACAAAATATTTGGAAAATTATTGTTATTATTTGAGAATTAAAGATTTTTCGGTTTTAAAATCCCCCCTAGCTGAAAAGGCAGTACGAGATTTTTGGGCTATTCCATTTTTGTGCTTAGAATTAAGGACTCCGACTTTCTCATGCCGCCATATGGCTCACCGTGGTAAAAAATTCCGAAGTTAAACGTAGACATCTGTAGATGGCGAAATGCTCATACGTTATATGACCCTTACAAATGTTGTCAATTTTTCCAGTATTTCTATTTATCATAATGCCGATTCTGTTTGAATGTTTGTAAATTTTTCACGGGAATAATGGAACATAGTAGGTACTAAGTGAGCACACTTCTTAAATGTATATCCGAGCATTTAAGTTTTTTTTTTTTTAATTGTTATCTATTTCTCAGAACGGAAATCCTTTTGCTAATGGAATGGAATCCTCTTGGTTTACGCTCCTTTCCACACGTTCTTGTCGCTGGCTTTATTATAAACGATAGCAGTTAATCCAGTTATAATATTCATATGTCAGAGGGTAGCATCCATCACTCAGCTCTAGCTCTTATGTTGTATAAAAGATTGTAAGGATAAAATTCTAATTTATAACGTAATGGAGCTCCAAATCTTTTTCATGTCTCCTTCCACTCTCCTGGGGCCCTCTCAATGTTGGGGTTGACAAAGTCCGCTCTTCTCATCTTCTCTTTTTCAGGTCATCAGGGACGCTGAACAAAATGACTGCTGCCCTTAGTGTCATGGGGTGGATACGGGGCAATGCAGCTGAAGGCCTATCATCTGCGCCTGCACTAAGGTAAGGGTAAGTGGTGTAATGGTCCCTTCAGGACCGGATGTGTGCTTCCTTTTTGGTATGAAGGCACGATTTTTTTTTTGTATATGGCGTGGCACAGCGGCAAGTTTTCGTCTGGACTTCACGTCCAAAGTCAATCACTCGACATACTTCCATAACATCACATGGAAATATAAAATTATCACTGTTGTTCTACAGTTCGGTAAGAAATCTCTATCGTTGGAACCGAATTGAAATATAAATTTTTCGCTATTATCTTACAGTTTCTTAAGAAATTCCTAGTGTTGAAATCACATTGAAATATAAAATTATCACTATTATTCTGCAGTTCCGTAAGAAATATCTATTATTGGAACCAAATTGAAATATAAAATTTTCGCTATTATCTTGCAGTTTCTTGGAAAATTCTTATAGTTGAGGTCGATATTACCCCTGCTGCACTCTATTTTCGTAAGAAGTATTTATGATCGAACTTAAACTAAAACGTAAAACCATTACTATTGTACTACGTTTCTGTAAGCACGAAGTTGCTGCTAGTTACAGGAAGTGGCGGTTGGTACCCGAAAAGGACTTATCACTAAAAGTTTCACGATTGAGCTCCAAGCTCCAACAATAGAAGAACCGAATTCAAATATAAAATGTTCACTATTATCCTACAGTTTCTTAAGAAATTCTTTGTGTTGAAATCACATTGAAATATAAAATTATAACCATTATTCTACAGTTTCTTAAGAAATTCCTATCGTTGGAATTAAATTTAAATATAAAATTATCACCATTATTCTACAGTTTCTTAAGAAATTCCTAGTGTTGAAATCACATGGAAAGAAATATTGAAATATTGAAATATAAAATTATCACCATTATTCTACAGTTTCTTAAGAAATTCCTATCGTTGGAATTAAATTTAAATATAAAATTATCACCATTATTCTACAGTTTCTTAAGAAATTCCTAGTGTTGAAATCACATGGAAAGAAATCTCTATCGTTGGAACCGAATTGAAATATAAAATTTTCGCTATTATCTTACAGTTTCTTAAGAAATTCCTAGTGTTGAAATCACATTGAAATATAAAATTATCACTATTATTCTACAGTTCCGTAAGAAATCTCTATCGTTGGAACCGAATTGAAATATAAAATTTTCGCTATTATCTTACAGTTTCTTAAGAAATTCCTAGTGTTGAAATCACATTGAAATATAAAATTATCACTATTATTCTACAGTTCCGTAAGAAATCTCTATTGTTGGAACCAAATTGAAATATAAAATTTTCGCTATTATTTTGCAGTTTCTTGGAAAATTCTTATAGTTGAGGTCGATATTACCCCTGCTGCACTCTATTTTCGTAAGAAGTATTTATGATCGAACTTAAACTAAAACGTAAAACCATTACTATTGTACTACGTTTCTGTAAGCACGAAGTTGCTGCTAGTTACAGGAAGTGGCGGTTGGTACCCGAAAAGGACTTATCACTAAAAGTTTCACGATTGAGCTCCAAGCTCCAACAATAGAAGAACCGAGCGAGCTCTGCGAATTCGTATAGATAGGAACTCCTATGCACATGTACCAACACATACACTAAATTGCTAGCAGGAGTTCATGCATACTCGCTAGTGATGGGGAAAATTAGTCGTTGATTTTATAACCAATTAGCCGATGTTTTTAGTCGATTATTTTCGTGCGATTTTTTTTAGACATCGATTAATTTTTCTTCGATTGTTGTAAGTGTGTTGCATTTCGATATATTTCAATGTGCATTATTCTCTCTGATGGACCACTAGATGTTCTAGAGTTAGTTAATCATTAGCATCCATACAAGATAGCAGTCAGTCACTTATCAGCAGTCAAGTAATAAACACATTGTTAAGTTACTCGTATTGTGTTTTATTTAAGCATCCCAGCACAATACCACATGGCGCAGTCGGTGAACAAAGAGCTGATTATAGTGATACAGTTGTGAAAAATAACTGAATTTTGCAATTAATTTGAAAATTGCATATAATGAGTTCAATGGATTATAAAAAACCAGGTCCATTAGGCCTAGATGGAAATTTGAAAGAGAGTTTTGCTAAATTTAACCAGTTATACTCGATATATGCCACAGCTACAAAAAGCGACAAACAAGATGAAATAATACAGCTGGCTAGATTTTTAAGTTGTGCTGGGGATGCGGCAATTGAATTATTCAACACTTTCAACCTATCAGAAGATGAAAAGAAGAAAATTACCGACGTTATGAAAGCATTTGAGGATTTTACGAAAGGTACGTCTTCTACACACGTTGCCAGCGAGAGAGAGAGCCCTTTGACCATTTCATGGCCGAAATAATTAAATTAGTAGAAAGCTGTAATTTTGGGGACCAGAAAAATTCTATGCTGCGTGAACGAATTGTGATCGGAATAGCGGATCCGAATGTACAGGCTAAGCTCTTAAAATTGGATGGATTAACGCTGACTAAGGCTAAAGAGTATTGCAGAGTAGCGGAGATAACCAAAACACAAGCGAAGGAAATGCAGGAAAATGGACCCAAAAAAGCTCTAGATTGTGTCTGCAAAAATAACAATGGAAGTAATATGAGGAATAATAAATATTCTAAAAATAGTTTTTGTAATAAAAACCAAACTAATTATTGTAATTCCAGGTCTTTGGGACAGAATAATGCATAGCGGCAAATATCAAATGCTGAGCCATCAATAAGTACATATCGATGCAAGTATTGCAGCAAAGATCACAGCTATGGAAATTGTCCAGCCTATGGCAAACGATGTTCAATTTGTAATACAAAAAATCATTTTGCCATTGTGTGTAGGAAAAATAAAATAAGGTAAGCGACATTGCGTGTTATCAGCTTGAAGAAGATGAGAGTTTGTATATTGATTCCGTACATGAGGTAGATAGCAATGAAATTGGTTGGTATGAACATTTAACAGTAAACAAGATTAAAATAGAATTTAAATTTGATAGTGGTGCCGAAGTAAATATATTACCATTGCACATATTCGAAAAGATTAATCCGCGTCCCAAATTGAATTCAGCTCTGATGAAGTTGGAAGCTTATGGTGGCCATAACTTAAAACCAAAGGGTTCAGTCATTTTGCCCGTCACACACAAGACTGTTACTACTCAAGTGAGTTTTATTGTTATTGACGTGAAAGCTAAGCCTATATTAGGTCTACGTACCTGTGTAGAATTAGGGCTAATAAAACGCGTCCAACAAATAGAAAACGAAACACAGGAAGAATTTATATCAAAAAATAAAGATATATTCACGGGCATAGGCAAATATCCAGAAACGAGTTCACTGCAACTGAGGGTAGGTGTAACACCTGTACATAATCCTCCACGTCGTGTTCCGATAAGTATACGGAAAACTCTTGAGGGTACTCTGGATGAAATGGAAAGCCGCGGGATAATTACTAAAAAAGTAGGACCATCGGAATGGTCACACAATTTAGTTATAGTGGAGAAACCAAATGGGTCTCTACGCTTATGTCTAGATCCAAAGGAGTTTAATAGAAACATGAAGCATGAACATTTTTTAATACCTAAATTAGAAGACTTTCGTTTTGCTATGCGCGATAAAAAGATTTACTCGGTGTTAGACCTGAAACACGGGTTTTGGCAATTAGGTCTCGATGAACAGTCTAAAAAACTAACAGTTTTTAGTACACCCTTCGGTACATACCAATTTAATGTGCTACCATTTGGTGTCAGCATAGCACCGGAGAAATTTCAAAAGCTAAATGAGAAATATTTTGGAAGCTTACCTGGATACTTTACGACATCACCGTAGGTGGTTAAACTATAGAAGAACACAACGCGAATTTGCAAAAAATAATAGATCGGGCAAAAGAGATAAACGCTAAATTTAATTCGAAAAAATTTGAATACAAGGTTACTAAAGTAAAATATTTAGGGCACACATTCTCGAGTGAGGGAATGTCAGCTGATTACGAAAGAATAAGGGCAATACAAAATATAAAAGACCCGGCAAATAGAAAAGATTTGGAAAAAGTGTTAGGAATGTTAAACTATCTACGTGAGTTCATCCCAAAGTTTGCTGAAATTAATGCTCCGTTAAGAGCAATGTTAAGGAAAAATGTGGTATTTCAGTGGACATCAACTCATTCCAAGGTGTTGAACTCCATTAAGGAAATCTTAGGACAAACAACAATCTTGCACTCTTTCACCCCTGATAAGGAAATTGTAATCCAAACCGATGCTTCTAGCAATGGCTTAGAATGTTGTTTGATGCAAGAAAATAAGCCTATTCCTTTTGCTTCAAAAAGTCTTACTGACACAGAATTAAATTACGCCCAAATCGAGAAGGAGATTTGTTATGCGTGCCCAAAATTTCATGATTACATGTACGGACATAGAATTATAGTGCATACAGGCCATAAGCTTTTGCTTGCAATTATGAGAAAGTCGGTTAATCAGATACCCTCCAATAGATTGCAACGGATGAGGATCAAACTATTAAAATATGACATTGAAATGAAGTATATACCCGGAAAAGATTTGCATGTACCAGATGTGCTGTCTAGAAATGCTAGTAATGATCCAGATATTAAAATGCCTGAAGATTTGAAAGATGTAGTTCATAGTGTAAATATGAGTGACTCGAAGAGAAAATTATTTGAGAGGAGAACACAAGAAGATGAGACAATTCAAAGCATAATTCGCCTGTATGAAAACGGATGGCCAAATAACAGAAATAAATTGCCTGAAAATCTTAGGTTTTTCTGGAATATAAAAGATAAAATATTTTTTGAAGATAATTCAGTATTTGTTGAAAATCGAATATTTGTGCCGAGTTCGTTAATTAAACACATGTTGGATTTGTTAGATGAGGCGTATTTAGCGGTAACAAAAACGATATTGGGGGCAAAATCATTGTTTTACTGGCCGTTCATGAACAGAGGCCTCGAAAATATGATTCGGAAATGCCCAGTATGTGAAAAATTTCAACACCGTAATGAAAGACATTCTATGATGCCTTATCAAATTCCCCAACTACCTTTTCAAAAGATTGGTGCAGATATTTGCGAATTTGAAGCAAAACATTAGCTTATTGTTGTGGATTACTTCTCGAAATGGCTGGAAATTCAACCAATTAAAGGGAAGAAGTCGGAAGATGTAATTTTGACTTTTAAAAAGATATTTTCAGTCCATGGAGTACCGCAAGAAGTTGTCGCGGATAACCAACCATTTAATTCGTATTCTTTAAAGCAATTTGCTGAGGAATGGAATTTCATTTTCAAATACTCTAGTCCTAGGTATCCTAAATCTAATGGAATGGCCGAAAAGGCAGTTCATAAAGCAAAAATGATATTGCGTAAGTCAAAAGAACAGGGCAAGGATTTTTATGTAGCTTTGTTAGAACAAAGGAGTACGATAGTACCAAGACTAGCCTTCTCACCATCTGAAACGCTAATGTGTAGGAAACTGAGAACGAAGCTACCCATACTTGATAGTCAACTAACACCAACAATTCCTGCTAAGTTAAATGACAGACATAATTTAGCACAGCATATTCAGAAACAAGACTATGATCATAGGCGCTTACGTAAAGAGATAAGTTTTAATCCTAGTGATAACGTAGTATACCAAGATGGGAAAATATGGAAACCGGCAAAAGTAATCGAAAAGCACGGGGCCCCAAGGTCATATGTTATCAGAAATGAAGAAAATAATTTACTCCGTCGTAACGCATATCATTTAAGAAAGCCGATGAACGAACCCAGATTTATAGATTCGTCTGATGTTGAAGGCGACCAAAACCCTTCAACTTCTCAGAGTGAAATTCAAAAAGAATCACAAAATCGTTAAATAGTTCTTCCATGGCTTTAAATCAAGATACCACCACATCTAATTCAAATTCTGATATTACTGGAGGAAATGAAAAGTCGTCTATTGTAACATCTTCAAGCTATATAACACGTTATGGACGCGAAATTAAAGAGCCTACACGCTATAAAGCTCATCCGGGCAGATGAAAAAAAAACAAAAACTTGGATTTAAAATACGAACTTTGAATTATTATGTACATAATATATATAATTTACACGAAAATGAATTAAACTAAAAGAAGGAGGGAGATGTTGTAAGTGTGTTGCATTTCGATATATTTCAATATGCATTATTCTCTCTCATGGACCACTAGATGTTCTAGAGTTAGTTAATCATTAGCATCCATACAAGATAGCAGTCAGTCACTTATCAGCAGTCAAGTAATAAACACATTGTTAAGTTACTCGTATTGTGTTTTATTTAAGCATCCCAGCACAACACCACACGATTTTTCGATTTTTTTTTAATATTAAAAAAAATCTTCATTCCTATTTCCCAGTTTCATACTTTCATCTTCATGGCAGTACTTATATTTCTGTCATCAAAACGACGGTTGTAGTTTTAGAAGCACTGTACTGTTTGCAGGCAAGCACAAAAAAAACTCTGGAGTTGAAATAGTTTTTGTAATGTCATGTCAAATTGTAATTATAATTGTAACAAGTAAAAAAGTTAGAATTGGTCTAAGACCAATTCTTATGATACCCTAGATGAATGCTCGTATAAAATTTGTGCGATCACCGATCTATGCAAGTTTGATTTTTGAAGTGGCTTTTCGCATATATTTCTAGAACGGTTTGTCGAACAGAAAAAATGATTATAACCAATTTTATAGCATTTCGTATTCTGAAGAAGTTTTTAGTACAATAAAAATGTCTAGGACTGATCGTTTTCACAGTAAACGTTAAAATCCTAAATTTGTATATGGCAACACCAAGAAGGAGTTGCCCGATTTAGTCCATTTTTGAAATTCAATTTGCTCGTACAAAGAGAACACCATGTACAAAATTTCAGCTCTCTATATCGATGCGTTCTCAGGCAGTGTCCAAATATATAGTGGAAAACGAAAGTTTTGTATGGCAACCCCACGAAGGAGTTGCCCGATTTGTCTCATTTTCGAACTTAATGTTACTTTTTTTTTTAAAGTCCGTGTGCAAAAGACAGACAGACAGACAGACAGACGGACGGGCGGTCGGACATGCAAAAATCAAAATAACTTTTAATATTATGCGTGGGTGTCCAATTCATTTTGCTCTACCATCATTATTTCGAGGTGTTACAAACGGAATGACAAACTTAGTATACCCCTATAGATTTCATCTAGGGTATAACAAGCAATGTTTTTCTGCTGTTTGTGCAACTGCAATGTGCATCTACTCTACTAGGAATTGTGAAAAATTGTGTGTTATCGTAGGAGTGTTAAAGGGAAACTTTAATGGAACATTCACCTTATATTCGTGTTTTATTTTCTTTTATATGTATGTAGGTACATATGTGAAGCTGCAGAGCATCCCTGTTTTTGTTCCTTTACTCAGTTCGTTTTGCTTGTGGGAAAAGCATGCATCATATTATACTAACGAACATAAAACGCTTTGAATTTATTATCTTTGCTACAAGTCAAAAATTAATTTAGTTTTGGGGTAATATTTCCTTGTTCCTAGAAAATATGTGGTTGCTACATGAAAATATGGCTTTCATACGAAATCTAAAAATCTATAACAAAAACTGTTTTTATCGTGGTACTTTCTTGTAGGTAAGGGAGAGTGAATCCTACAACAATTCCGGTTCAGTGATTTTCAAGATGCAATTATTTTGTCAAATGCAGGATATATATGTAATTTGAAAGTCGCCCCGTGAATTTTACTGTGAGCTCACATTTAATTTTTTCCTTCACAGTCCGGGAACTCTGAACTCTCTGGAAAGTTGCTGTTCTTCTTCATACTAAGTACGTAAAAATTCGGTTCAGCTTTTATAACCAATTTTAGCTTATTTCTCTTCAGGTGAACGACAGTTTGTATTTTCCATTAAGAAGTTTTGTGGTCTTGACAAAGCAATTTTTTAATTTTTTTTACATCAGTTCGAGAGCAATAAACTTTATGGTTATAGGACCAAAGATAATGAATAATACAAATAAAAACAAAATCAATTAAAATAAACCGCAAGCTATGAACTTTGGGATGTTCATCGAATTCATCATGGATAAGTACAAGACAATAGTCCTGTCCTCTCTTAATGAAATTATACGGGTTTGGTAAAAAATGAATTTTAATTCATTTTCTATAAGAGAAGAACAGATTCAAAAAACGTCCATACTTTTTACAAGTTTGATAAACTTACAGAGCAAGTGTTCTCTTCATCTCGGATTATTCACTTATCATCAAATGGACATAAAATCAAAAATCATCCTAATTTTGATATTTATACGATCGTCACTACATCCATGATAATATAGGTGCGATTATATGGTGACATATAGAACTAACCTTAATGTGGAACTAGCATATGTGGTTTTGTTGCAGAAACTGAAACTTGCTGAATCCATCACCTATACACAAGGTGATACTGAGTGTTTCGGCAACTAGTGCTGCATATATGTAGGATAGACTCTGTAGGTCTTTCAGAAAAGGAGCATGACAAGTGTAAAGTTTTATATAGGAGATGTTGTCGAGGAAATACTTTAGCTTCTACTGGTACCGGATCATATACAAGAAATCCTCTTATCGTTTCGAAAACATATACCCGATCTAAAAAATATTTCAGCCCGTCGAATCTAACGCTCATCTCCAATTCCTATATCAGGCCTTGAATGGAGTACAATTCCCATATCTGGGGCGAGGCTGGTTGCACAGCCTTAGCTTCATTTGATACTGTGCAAAATAGGGGCCTTTAAGCTCATTTGGCGATGTGGAAATAACTTGTTATATCGACTCACTCGAGCACCGCCGTAATGTCGGATGTTCTGATGAAATATCTATTCTGATCTCTTGTAGATTAATTAATAGTAAAATTCCGCGTTGTTTTTTATCCGAGACTGCGAATATGGAACAGCTTACCATCTTTTTATCTTTCCTCAGGCAAAAAATAGTCATCCTTATAGGATGTATAACAACAAAGCTACTGGGTATTTTGTAAAAACCTAGCATATTTTTTTAACAGCTCATAACTCCGAAGCCGATACATCCACCCCTGCCATGTAATTTTTTGTTTGACTAGGTGAGCACTATCACCTCCTTTTCTTTGGACCTCTGAGATGGAAACAGTCTGTACAATAGGTGTCCCGATTAAGCCATCGAAGATTAGCCTTAACGTAGTTAAGTTATGAGAACAAGCATTAACATAATATAATTTCATTTGTAATTTACGTGGATCAATCACTTGGTTGTGGATCCGTCACTATTTCCTAATTTTCGTAATATGCGGATATCCGGATACCCGGGTCTGCGGGCTATCCGATTCCTGAAATCCAAAATCAAATATCAAGATTTGCAATAATAAAAGATCTGTGATAGATCCATTATGAGACTTAAATAAATAAAAGTCCTCTTTATAACTGACTGTAAAATATAAAATTCCCGGTCAGACTTTTATCGAAAAATTGAAAAGATAAAAGTCTTATGAGACTTTTATCATGGGACTTAAACGATTAAAGGTCTTTGGTAATAGTTATGAACTGCATGAAATTTATAAAAGTCTTCTAAGACAGTTATCTTGAGACTAAAAGATTAAACGTTTTATGGGAGATTTATTAAGAGACTTTTATTAATAATAGTCTGTGATAACTCTTACCATTGAACTAAAAGCATAAAAGTCTTTTAAGACTGTTTTTATGAGACTTAAAAAAATAAAAAAGTCTTTTGGGACTCTTCTCATAAGACTTAAGACAATAAATAAAAGTCTTCTGTAACAGTTATAACTGTCTAAAAAAATACATTTAATAAATAACTATTATCTTATGATCTAAAATTTAAAAAATCCTTTATAACAGTTACATAGAACTATAAAAAAGAAGCTTTATTTTTACTATTATTTCAAGATTTTTTCGAAAACTTCCATAACAGTTATAGTCCCAAGATGTGATGTTATCGAGATGTGTTTTGAGAAATAGAACGTTCTAATATGTAACGTTATAACTCTTAGGTAAGCATATTTCTGTAATACAACCAAGGGAATTTGGGTCGTAATTACACTTACAGTGCTAGTTTATGGGTCTAGATCTTTCGCTTATTGTGTGACAATAGGAATACCATATTGAAATTTAAAATTTTTATTGAATTAAAAAGATTGTGTATATAATACGACGTCAAAGTTCATTAGTCAGTTGTTTTTAAATATATAATATGTGAACAAATTTGGAAACGGTAAATATTTTATAATTCATTGTATATATATTTTTTTCAAAATAAAGTCTAATTAGAATAATTGAGGTGGAGGTTATCCCTCGAAGATATGTTATTAGATCCAAATAATAAAAGAAAATGCCTGATAGAATTACGAAGGTCCTATATATGGGCTTCATAGTTGTTACAATTGGCCGACATAGGTCATAGGCAGAGTTGTATGATTTACTCATACTAATAAAGTGTTTAGTCTAAGGGCAAATTTTTTTACTTTTACTCGAAAATTTACCAGTACCAGTAAAAAAATTGGTAATGGCCACTGCCAGTACTTTTCCAGTAATTCCCAGTATCTACCAGCACTTACCAGTACTTTGCTGGTACTTACTTGTAATTACTGGATTTTATAATTGGGTACTAAATTTATAAAAAGCAGTAATTACAAGTAAGTACCAGCAAATTTTCACCCTTTAAGTATTTTCTCGCTTACTAAAATTATTAAGGCGCATAAATATGTACACAAAAAATTTTCAGAGGCTGGCTGATGCCTCTTTTTCGAACAAGCCCGTTGAATTGAGTTTGTACTTAAAAAAAAGTAGGTGCCTATCTATCTGACAACACTTTCATTAAATAAAGAAAATGAAGGTATATACATATATTTTTGGAAACAGATGGAAGAATTATGTTGTAAAAGTGTCCCAAGGATTTCTGAGGAAAACACCTCAATGCTCTAATGTATGCTCACCATTTTACATAAATGCTCATTAAGTACACCACGCTTCTCGGGTCTGAGCTACACATTGTCTTTTCTCACCAATTACCGTTTTACATATTAGAATTTTCCAATAATTTTGAATTACTTTTATTTAAATTATATTAGGTATGTTCGCGTGAAAATATTAAAAACGTCAAATTGTATGATAGACAGAGAAATTGAGAGTGACACTCGCAAAGTATGCGCATGGCTTCGAGTAAAAACGTAAACGGGGTTTTACAAGTTTGTACTTTCAAGCTAGTATGCGAAGATTGATTAACAACTGCCACGATCATTAATTTTATACCGATTTCCATTTATCACGTTTTCTAGCAGAAGTGTTAGTGCTGAATGTCCGGAGCATCACATATCCACTATCAATTATTACTAAACCGAATTCATCCGCAATTACGCCAAAATCTTCCAAGCTATAATTTTCATAATTTTTACTTTATTCGTACTGTATCTGACAAATTACACGTACAAAATCTACTACCACATTCGCTTTAAGAGTTATATTAATTACAATTTCTTAAAGTAAAGTAACAGGAGTAACAAATTTACATAAATTTTTAATATTATTATTAATTTTATTTTATTTTATTAACATTATTTGTCATTTTTTATGCATAATTATACTTTGTTTGTTAGATATTTGGTAGTAGCAGATTTAGCGGCACCTTCATCAATTATACGTATCAAACTTGTAAAAGAAAAATCGCAAAATTTGGAACAACCATCCATTGTTTCCTACTTCGTACGAACCAGGTTCAATTTCAGAGCTTTATTTTTTGTCATCGTTTTTTTTTATCATTATCATGTTCAAAAATCACACTCTCTAGTCCCCTTGCTCGAATTTTTTTGAAAAATTGACAGCAATAGTAGTCAGTGTCCACTATGCCCTACAATTATTCGAACATGTGGAAATACGTCAAATTTAAATAGCCATATCAAACGGAGACATATAAGTCCGGATAATGAATTAGATGCCACCAGAAAGGCAAGAAAATTGACCACCTATCAAACAAAGCATAGACATGAAATTGAACTAGAAGACGGATCCAACATAATATCACTAGTTAGTAGTTACCATAAACCTATTGTTACGAGCGTGGCCTTGGTTCGTTATTTAAACCACAATATTTCAGATATAATTCAAACGTTCTTTCTTTATTTAGCTTTACTGTTTACTCTCACAAATTCACAAATCATTATAGAATCCACTCTTTATTTATCGCTAGTACTGTACTTCTAATTATCACTATCCAAATAGTTTACTTCGTTCACTTCGCTGTCTGAAATAATACTCCGCCTCCTGATGTGAGAAGCGCCGTGTTTATACTCTACGAATTATCCTAGAATTTTCCTGAATATTCAGTTCTCCGAACCCATAGTTTACTAGGATGTCACTAACCTAAAGTTGTTTCCATTTCCAACAGATGTCACTTGTGTCACTTTGTGGCACGTAACACTGCCCCCTTCTTAAAATTTGTTCGTCCCGAACAACACGTGGTCCACGGTCTTGATGCTGTCTGTATTGACCCAAGCGATCTCGATGAACGGTTTTTCTTTTGCATCTTGTACCGCGCTGATTCTTGTATGGCATGTTGTTAATTTTAGTTTTAACTGCATACGGTCCCCCCCAGTGTTGAGATAACTTTGAAGAACGTCTCGTGGCCTTGAGCACATCAGGTAATCGTATACCGAGGTTTGTTAGGTTACGTAGTCTTCTGGTAACTTTTATTCGTCTTTGGGTATACCAAACTTGAGGTCGCTAGGTAAGAGCATTTCCTTTCCGAATATGACCTTAAATGGGCTTTGTCTGGTCATATTGTAAACAGCTGACATATAAGCTATTAGAAATATAGGAATATATCGAACCCAATCGCGCTGATTATAGTTGAAGACCTTCCTGAGATGTTCGATTAATGTTCTGTTGAAACACTCTTCTATGCTTTGATTTTTCTTTCGTCTATTATCTTTGATTCCTTTGTCCTCAAATTTCTTGCCATTTTGATTGCCGTTGTCATTCTTTTCATTGCCGCCTTTGCGCTTCTTATTATCATCATCGTCAGAACCTTTGTGTTTACCTTTTCCGACTTCATTATACCCTTATCATCGGCATTATCTTTAGCCCCTTTACTTTTCGTCTTTTTCTTCCTATCATCATCGTAGTCATCGTCATCTTTTTCTTGCCTCCGTCCGCAATGTTTCCATTCAGGATTCCATGGACGTTGTGAAAAAGCTTCTACATTTCCTTGGATACGTCCTTTGCGGTATGGTATTTCGAAGTCATGAGGTTGCAGTCTAGTCTCTCCACGGAAAGCTGGCTCTCTAGCTCGCCATCTTCTCCCTTCTTCTTCTGTTGTTTGCATTCGTCCTCGTTTCCTACAGTCATTTTGCAGGTGTCCCAGTCTACTACATTTCCAGCATCGAATGACACCACGCGAAGGAGTGGTCTCTGATGACGGTATTCTGCTGTGAGTCTGCTGCCCAGCTCGATATCTTTTCCCAGCTCGATAGCTCTGCCCTTCTTCTAGCGCTTCCATTCGTCGGCGTTTTCTGCAGTCCCTTTGGAGGTGTTCCAGTCTATTACAATTCCAGCAATGAAGAATACCGCGTGAAGGAGTGCTCTGTGATGATTGCATTCTGTTACAAGTACATTCCCTCACCGAAATTTCACTCACTCGCACTGCACTTCGAGAAGCTTGCCTGGCAGGTTCATACGCTAGTGCAAAGGCTAGTGCTTCTGCTGTTGAGATCTTTGTTGCTAGCCTTAACGCTTGTTGTAAATTTTGATCTGCAATAGCGTTGACAAATGCTTCTCTTGCCACTTCATTAAGGAAATCCGCATTTACGCTAGAGTACGAAAGATAAGTTAGTTTGCGTCCCATTACTTTAATACTTCACTCACAGTTTAATATAAAATTATCTTTCTGAATATCTACACACGATTTCACACAATTAATCACTCTTTGAATTTCAAAGTCAAATGCCACCACTTTATTTCGCGATTTTATTTTACTTCTGACACCAGTTGCTACGAGCGTGGCCTTGGTTCGTTATTTAAAACACATTATTTCAGATATAATTCAAAAGTTCTTTCTTTATTTAGCTTTACTGTTTACTCTCCCAAATTCACAAATAATTAGTGAATCAACTCTTTATTTATCGCTAGTACTGTACTTCTAATTATCGCTAAACAAATAGTTTACTTCGTTCACTTCGCTGTCTGAAATAATACTCCGCCTCCTGATGTGAGAAGCGCCGTATTTATACTCTACGAATTATCCTAGAACTTTCCCGAATATTCCGTTCTCCGAACCCACAGTTTACTAGGATGTCACTAACCTAAAGTTATTTCCATTTCCAACAGATGTCGGTTGTGTCACTTCCATAATCCATCAGAAAAAATATTCGTTGTTATCTACCAGCAGTATTAAACTTTAAACTTTTAGGTCGAAGAAAATCAACAACAGAGACGAGCAATCTTTACATATATCAAAATCAAATGCTAAGGAACTGTTATGGTTTTGCTCTTCTGTGCTTGTATCTTATGCTTCTTGTTTTGGGTTGAGGAATGGGAACATTGCGTCCCGTCAGCTGAGCTACGTAGCTCCTCACCCAGTGACAGTTATCGGCAGGCTGGCTTGCTTGCAGCTAGCTTTACGGAGATAAGTAGGGGGTTCGAAAAAAGATTAAACCCGCCTCCTGCCACAGCACCACAACAAAAAAAATCTCATGACAGGGTAGGTAAACATAAAGATGAAATGAGGAAAGTATGCCAGGGAACTCGGAAGAAGGGATAGTCAACACTGATTCCACCCTGCCGTCAGTCTAACTTACTGGTGATGGTCCCCACTATTGGCCGTGCCCCGTCCATCCCATGGAGAGTCAGGCCATGTTGTTTGAATATCCCCTTTTCTTGCACTACAATGCCCCGGCCAGCGACTGGGAGAAATGCCTCAAGAGATAGCGGGGACTGAAGGATTATCAGTTCATGGTTTATTACTGTTGACTGTTAAAAAAAGGAAAAATCCATTTATAATATCCTCAAGGTAAATTCAAAATTGTTTTTATTACAATCCCAGACTTACGAGCGATTATCCTAAAGCTATACGGTTGTAGTAACCCTGACAATACCTACGCTGAGTATAATCCTATCTACAAAAGTTTGGTAATAGATTTAATACTACTATCACCTTTACTGGCTCTGTCTATGTGTTGCTGCCCCAAATATATAGATGAATATAACCGTAGATGTGTTTCTTACAAACTTAAGAATGTATAATTGACAATAATTCTAGCACAGACCTTCATTGGACCAATGTGATACTACTTAAGTATTTATTTTGATATACATGTAAATAGGTTGAGGATAAACTTCAAGCTCGCGGAAAGGCATGAATCCTATCATATCACAGCCTTTTTTGGCAATATATATGTAATATTACTGTAGATTTCTCTCTTAATTTATTTCTACAAATTTCATCAAATAGCTGATTACTACAAAATTAAAACAAAAAGAAAATGTACAGCATAGAATGATCTCATTTAAATAAATTAAAAATAGGCAAATATATAAAAAAAAAAAGAGAAAAAGCATTAGATTAAAGAGAACATAATACAAAAATACAGACTATAAATCAAATTGAACAGAAAAAGAGAAACGAAAAAGAAGAGAAAAAAGAAAAAAGCTACATTAGGTAAGCTGACCATTCAAGAAACGCTTTACTTGGGCTTTAGTTAGATGTAGGTCCAGTACGTGCCAATGAGCATTAAACAGACGAGACATCGACGTAATAGGCTCATTAAAACTGTAATTTGCATCACAAAATGGCAAACAAAAAAAGTCATGGTTTCTCAAGGAACGACAAGGAGCAGAGAAATTTAGGAGCCCAAGAAGCTCAGGGGAATTAAATGTACCATGCAAGCAATCAAAAATAAAAAGGATCCTAGAAATATCACGCCTCTTCTCAAGGGTGTCGATAGAGAGCAACTTGAGTCGATCAGCATAAGGAGGCAAGGGTAAAGGAACGTTCCAGAGAAGGCCACGAAGAGCAAATTTAATAAATCTGCGTTGGACTGCTTCAATCCGATTAATATGGACAGAATAAAATGGTGCCCAAACAGGACTGGCATACTCCAAGATCGGCCTAACAAAAGCGAAATAGAGGGTCTTGGTTACAAAAGGGTCATTAAACTCCGGGGATCACCTCTTAACAAAGCCCAAAGCAGTGTTAGCCCTATTGACAATGTTTGAAATATGGTTTTCAAATGAGAGCCCGGAATCAAAAATAACTCCCAAATCCTTGGTGCTGTGAAGTCTGGACAATAAACTTCCATTGGTGAAGTAATTCAGATACAAAGGACTACGCTTACGATAATAAGACAAAACAAAACACTTATCAATATTCAAAGAAAGAAAATTCTTAGAACACTAAGAGTAGAAGGTGTTCAAGTCAGAATTAATTAGAGCATAGTCATCGGCATTCGAGATAGTTCGGAAAAGCTTGATATCGTCAGCATAACAAAGAATTTTGATATGAGGTAGTAACAAGTGCAAGTCAATAATATAAATGACAAACAAAAGAGGACCAAGATGGCTACCCTGGGGCACTCCAGAGGTATTAAGGATGATCCTGGATAGAATACCACGAAAAGAGACTTGCTGGGTACGATTAGACAGATAGGAGCTTAACCATAGAAGAAACCGACAAGGGAAACCCAGCAAAGTAAGCTTATGTAAAAGTATCTTGTGGCTAATCCTGTCGAATGCTTTACTAAAGTCAGTATAGATGCAGTCAACTTGTTTTCCTGTATTAATGGCAGACATACAATGATTATAAAACTCCAATAGGTTGGTAGTTGTTGACTTCCCCTTAGTAAAACCATGCTGGAATCTACCTATGAACGGTTTAGAGTGGAAATAGAGAATATCACAGACAATAGCCTGAAATATTTTGGGAATAGCTGAAAGATGAGCAACTGGTCTATAATTAGATATGTCAATTCTGTTCCCCTTTTTATGATGTGGAAAAATTAAGGAGTGTTTCCATAACTTAGGAAAGACGCCTGATCGACAGGACAACTTAAATAAGTGAGATAAGATGGGGATAAGCGGAATGCTGCATTTCTTCAACAAAGAAGATGGGATGCTATCAGGGCCAGTCAAAAAGCTATCTGCCAAATTCGAAATATGTTTCGAAATTATGGCATCGTCAAAAACAAGATCCTTTAACTCAAAAGAAGTCGAAGGAAGCATCGTCAAGAGAGTAAAATCGCTACAACTAATATCACAGTTGGAATCACTAAAGGCAGATTAAAAAAAATCGGCAAACAGATTGGCAATAAATGTCGAATCAGCATACTCCGCATCACCAAAAGATAAGGATGAGGGGAATCCATCAGACTTGCGTTTAGAATTAACAAAGGACCAGAACTGTTTAGGTCTATCGAGCAAAGAAGTCTTCAATTTGGATATGTATAACTTATAAGAAGCCTCAGAAGCAGCCATGAACCTTCCGCGATGATACGAGTAAACCAGATAATCCTCGTCGCTCCTCGAAAAACAAAATCTTTTCCATGCTTTAGTTTTCAAATTCTTGAAATGGCGTATTGAACCAATAAGCCATGCCTAATTCAGACTTTTATTCCTAGATCTAGAAATTGGTACATTCTGAACAAAACAAAGAAATGTAGAGTCGGAAAATAGCTTAATAGCATTATCGATAACTCGTTCGTGAAATATATTACTCCAGTCACGACTAGACAGCCAAAAGTCGATTCTAGAATAGTCAGCCTTAACAAAATTAAAATAGTAATCGTCAGAATAAGATACATTCAAAGATATTCGATCAAAACAAAATATAACATGAACTGCTGGATGGTTAATAGACTCTGGAAGCAAAGGCGTTAAACATCTCCTAGCCGTAGTACCATAACAATCCGAAGAGAACACCAAGTCAAGGAATCTCCCTGAGTAATTTGAAATGCCACTGCACTGGAAGAGCCCTGCATAAATAATGCTGTCAATAAAGCGGGGAAAATGCTGAGGAGCAGACAGATAGGCTGGACGAAAGCTTTCCATATCAGAGTCGTATTGCCATGAGACAGTCGGCATATTAAAGTCCCCGAAAACCAGAAGATCATCAGAAGGCAGTATGGTATCAGTAATCCTGTCGATAGATGAAGCCAATGAATCGTAAGTAGAAGGAGGCGAACCTGGAGGAATGTACACGTTGACGACAAATACATTCTTAAGCCGAAGTCTCAGAACCACCACCAGAAGCTCAAGATCATCCACCCCGTCCAAATCTACCAGTGAACACGGAATACCTCGCTGAACCGCGCACAGAACACCCCCACCAACAGGAGCATTCAGCAGGTCCAAGTGACGATCCCGACGAAAGACCTGAAACTCAGGACCAAAAATCTCAGCATCGACAATTTTTCCACATAGCCATGTTTCGAATAAGCACACCACGTCAAAGCTTGAACTCGTAGATGACACAAATAGCTGGGTAGTCTTAGATCGGAGTCCAGTTACGTTCGCATAGTAGAACGAAATCTCCTTGAGTAGTTTTTTGACGACGAAAGTGTCCTAGCTCGAGCTCTAGGAACAAATTCTCGCACAATCGAGTTAGGCGGCCATATATCGGGAGACATCACAACTGTAAAAGAATCCTCAGGAATCAAGACCCTAAATGATGCAGAAAAAGTGCGCTCATAAGCACCGTTTTTCGAGTTAATCTTCCTACAAGAGATCTCGCTCCGTTGAATGCCCAAACACGATGAAATATGAAAAACAATGTCATCCTCAGTAGTGTCCGGATGCACCCTAGAAATGAAAACGCTCTTCGGTAGTCTTACAGGTCTCAGGGCACTAACCCCAGCAGGAATCCCGCCGATGCCGACATCTCTCACAGAAGAAACGCCATCCGATACAGGGCCGGGGTCATCATGAACCAGAGCAATCGAGCCATGAGCAGAAACAGGTGCAGAACAGGAAAGAACAGAGCAGACACCACTAGTTTCAGCATTAGCTTCAGACACAGCATTGGAATCCTCCATAGTAGGCTGATCATGACTTTTTTCCCCACATCGTGCTGCGCCGCGACCTTCATTAGAGTGAGCTATAGGGGGATGTTGTGTGTGTTGTTCAACACGGGATTGTGATTCAACGGAGGAACCATCAGCAACAAGCTCAGGAACAGCCACCAAATCCTCAATATTATGTTCACTTTTCTCTTCCACGCAGGACTGGGACCCCTCAAGTCCAGTGATAACAGCAGGAGCCCGAGTATTTGCCAAAAGTCTGACATCAGATGCAACCGAACTATATAAGTCGGCTCAGAACCAGCTATAATACCATGCATATCTACGATGGAGTTAGAGATGGAAGCTAATTTCAGGGAGAGTTCATGAGATCTGCTCAGCATCAAGTCACAGCCAGCGCTGAGCTTGGTTACAAGGGAAGTAAGATCCTCCATTTTCCGGTTAAAAACTCCGAAATCATCCGACAAAGCGTAAAGGCCAGATAAATTAGACGTAATGGCCTTCATCCCATCTGCAACATAATTCTGTTCAGTAGTAATGCTGTCAGCCATACTTTTCATCAACCTAAGTACATGGCACGGTTTGATGTTTGAACATTCAGTGCACGTATAATTCGTAGAGGAAGACGATTTAAGGCTCCGTTTTAAGCAGGAGGAGTGAAAAGAATTACCACAAATGCCATCACACACGATGGCGTTGTCAATGATACCATTTGAACAAACCTTGCAGAAGCTCATAGTTATTCCAATGCAAATATGCAAGTCGAAAAATTCGAAAAATGAAATAAAAAAAAAAAAAAAAACAAGATATTTAACAAAAAATTGATCTGGATTAATTATATTCACCACCAAGACGTGACGTGATGTACAAGCGCTCCTAATCTTCGTGTAGATCAAGAAACCCTCAATAAAATAACATATAAGTCACTGATCAACTTGAGCAAAAATGTGCTCTTGCTGAAGGTACTAAATTGTGCATTCACTAACCGAACTTTGCAAAGTGATCCAAAAGTATTTATAGGTGAAAAACTGCTAGAAAAAGTCAAATCAGATTTGAGTCTGTGTTACGCAATGTAATGTGTGATCGCTACAATATCATAAGAAAAATCATATATAGAGAAGGCGTAAATAACCTAACCTCACACTTCAAAGTTGATGATGTTGTTACACAAAATAAATTGTTTTTAGCTGCACCATTCACCAAGAGGTATCCGAAATAAACAAACAATAAATTTCACCAAGATATGCTACTCCAGGGTTACAGCCAATCATAAGATGTAAAAGTCCAACGATGTCGCATCACCAAACTTAGCCAGCAATTTTCGAGATATTTAAAATCAGGATAAGATGAAGCGTAAACTCCAACTTCCAGCCACAGGCCTCAATTATCAAAGACAGAATAAATGATGAAATATGTAGAAAATGCAAACTAATTCGAAAACTTTAAAATTAATATTCAAGCAAAAATTTTTGATAACTATATGACAGTTTTCTTGTTCTTCTATACATGTAATTGTACTTATGTCGCTTATAAATGTTAAAATCCTATCATATCAGCCTTCGTGGCACTACCAATGTAATATTACTTTAAATTTTCTCTTAATATACATGTACTTGTATTTATGTCGCTTATAAAAGTTAAAATCCTGTCATATTAGCCTTCATTGGCACTATCTATGTAATGTTATTTGAATTTTCTCTTAATGTCCATGTTATTGTAATTAAGTCGCTTATAAAAGTTAAAATACTATCATATCAGCCTTCATTGGCACTAACTATGTAACATTTCTTGAATTCTACCGACTTTCCCTCGATCCATACGAATTCCTACCCCTCCGCTCTGGCTTGCCTTATCGAAACGACAAATCTTAATAAGGAACTAGCAGCTTATGAAAGTGCCATATATATAAAAAAAAAATTATAGACGATCGAATAGTTTTCTTTTTCCTCTTTTATACAAGTTCATTACTCCAAGTTGGCTCTTGGACAATTCAAATCTTGATAAGATTTTTTATATTATTAGCATTCCAAATGGCCCCTTTATGGCCCAAATATTTATAAAAATGAAAATCTATGTGCAAAGTACTTACAGTAGAGTCGGATCCATCGTAGAGGCGCCTCCTGCTGGATGTCGACGAATTCTCTGCAAAGCATGAGCGTATATATATAATTAAGCAACATGGCAGCCAAATGCCCTTGTCTGAAGGACGAAGGAAAACCTCGTCTGGACCGATCACAGCCAACGCCGGTGCACACTATTATCTAGCACTTATCTATCACATGAGTTGCTTTCTCCGAAGAAAAAAAAACTTGGCCTAAACCTAAAGTACTAATCTGCGGTAAACGGAATATATATATATATGTATTGGAGGTTGTCTCGATCTTCCCTTTTTTGGTTTCCTCGTTTTGCTTTTCCTTTCACGCCGAGGTCCGAGCGTGAATCATCGGCCGGCTATCCCCCCGGTGAATTGGTTCAGGAGGCGGCACTTAGGGAATTAAACATCGGTGCCACTTATGCTGGCTTGCATATAATTATGTGGTGTGCACCACGATGTATGCGGAGCCCTTCTAGCTATCTTGTTATTTGGGGCGTGGAATTGCGATATTCGTGACTGTGACTTCTGGTACGTGATAGTTATTCGACAGTTGTGCATAGCATATAGCCTCAACAGTGTATATAGCCTGGTCTAAAATCGTAATAGTTCCACCTCGTGAGTTCCGGTCGTACCGTGCGGTTCCTTTAATATTCCGCGGTTTGTGGAGAAGTATAATTAATTCCCTTTCTTTTGTTTCTTTCTATTTTTTTTTGTTTTATTTTAAAGAGGACAGGGAGGGAGCTCACTTCCTACCCTCCCAGCCTACTATGGTATATAGGTCACGTCCCCACAAGATTCACCCTTTGTTTTCACATAATCAAAAGCACGCAGACTCAGCTAAATTATTCCTCCACCGGAAAATACTTTTGTGAAAAACAAAAGCATCAAATAACGTTTTAAATTATTCCTCCACCGGAAAATACTTTTGTGAAAAACAAAAGTATCAAATAACATTTTTAAATCATTTTCTCACACGCGCATTTTGTAATTTTGTAGAAGCAAGCATTTTTGCTTACTCGATTAAGAACCTAATGAAAAGTTCAAGCTAAGAAGAAACTCAGTCTGTTTTAAATTTACTTATGAGTCGGTCGTAGTGGTAAAAGTTTTATTTTTTATTCTTATTAAACGTTTAAAAATCAAAGTTGTGTTTTTTTTCTCTCTTATCATATTTTTTTATTTATCTTGTAAAAAAAGGTAAAATTACAAAAGTGGCGCAGTCGGTAGGATGTTCGCGAAAGGACATCCAGTGAAAAAAATATAATTATAGCAAATTTGTTATTCAGTGCAAATGCTTTCAAAATAATTCTGTGCGAAACAAGTTTTTGTGAAACAACATTTTTCATTTCCGAAGTACGGGAACCATCTGAAAATTGTTATTAAAATTTGTTAGTACTTGCCATCCTTTCGGAGTACGTGTAAAGTGGAAGTGAAAATTCCTATAATAAAACCCAGTTAATTTTAATTATTTAACTCCACGAACCTGAAAGAAAAGAAAGAAAAACGTTTTCTAATAACACAAAATAAATCTATTAATCAATTAAACAAATAAATAAAGTAAATTAATTGATTGCGAAACTCTGAAGTAAATTCTCAAAAATTTACAAAAGTGGAGAATAAAATCAGGAAAAATAAAACAAAATACCAGCGACATCGACTAATGAACAACAACAGGCCCTTGTCGCCAGTGGAAGAGAATTCACAGGACCAAATAAAACCAGAAGAAGTACAATCAGACGACAGCTGCAATATCATCATCAATAATCAACAACAACCAAGCATTAATTCCCAAATCAGCAGCAACCTACTAAAAAACGGTAAATTAAATCTCAACGTACACGAAGGAGGAATCAAAACAATAAACACGATGACACAAGTAAGCCTAGAACCAATAAAATATTTGAGTCAATTGCCTACTTTCAATGGTGATAGAGATGACCTTTATAATTTTACAAGTTTAGTAGATAGGGTTTTTCCTTTATTAGCTAAGTATGATGATCTGAGTGAAAAAATATTCTTTGATATAATTAAAAGGAGATTAATTGTAAAAGCTCGCGAAGTGATTGAAATAAATAACGGTATTACAAAGTGGCAAGAGGTGAAAACTCTTTTTGTTCAACATTTCGGTGATAGGTTAAGCGTCGATCAACTTTTCGATGAACTTAGATTCATAACATTTAAAACGAATTGTGTAGATTTTTATAATGAAATAAATGCTATGCTACGCAGGTTAAATAATAAAACAAAATTGGAAAATAGTGCCGAAACTGAAACAAAAAATAATTGCAAAACAGCTCTTAGAATTTTTCAAATCAAGTTACCAGAGCCAATGAAGGGTCTGTTATATTGCAGGCAACCAGATAGTTTAGAAGCCGCTATGCAAATTTTATACGAAACTGGCTATGCTTTCACTAGGGTTAATGTAGGTCGAAATAGTAACTTCAATAAAAATACAAATAATAAAAACAATCGAAATAACTATAGTAACAATCGAAACGATAACTCAAATTACGACAGAAATAAAAAGAATCCGAATACAAATAATAACAATAGTTACTGGAAGTATCAGAATCAATCAAATCAAAGATTTGAACTTCCTAGATCCGACAGGTACAGACAAAATTATCAAAGTCAAACCAACAACAATACGAATATTAACAGAAACGACACCGTAGAACCGATGGACGTTGACACATCCACAATCAACAGACGTAATTATAACTTCGAAGAAAATCAACACGATAGAAACGAAAATTTTCAATTAATAGCCTCCAATATCCGGTCCTACCCTATATAATAATTAACACAGCTGTTAGAAAGTTAAGATTTTTAATAGACACCGGCGCTACATCTAGCATCGTGAACCCAGGCGTATGCAGTCCTAAATGGCAAATCCCCATGCAAAAACCCATTGAGCTAAAAACGATAAACCAAAATGTAAAAATATTTAATAAAGTTAAAATACCATTATTCAAAGAGTTCAATAGAACTAGCGAAATGGCAGAATTTTTAGAATTTAATTTTCACTCTGAATACGACGGTTTAATAGGAAACAATATTTTAAAACCCTTGAATATTAATTTAAGTTATAAAAATAGAACCTTAGAAACGGAAGATGCTAAAATAAAAATATATTTTGATAAATCTGAAGAGGATTATGAAACCTTGATAAACTCTTTAGATACAGAAACAATTTATAATTTTGATCTTCAGAAAAATATTTGCCCACTTGATCAAATTAGAATTGAGCATTTGAATAGCTAAGAGAAACAAG
The DNA here is from genome assembly GCA_963930735.1 of Dioctria linearis. Lineage (NCBI taxonomy): Eukaryota > Metazoa > Arthropoda > Insecta > Diptera > Asilidae > Dioctria > Dioctria linearis. The sequence continues at coordinate 54,481,352 of OZ005744.1, forward strand.
CTCTTACGAAACTAGTATAAGAATTTACATCCATATTTTTCCAAGAAGGAACTGATTTGTCTTTCACGCATGTGATAAAACATTCTATTAAGACGCGAAACGAAGTTCCAATCTATAACAAAAGTTACAGGTACCCTGAGGTACATAAAACAGAAGTACGGGAACAAATACAAGAAATGCAAAAACAAAACATTATACGCCTTAGTAATTCACCATATTCTCCTCCAATATGGGTGGTACCCAAAGAACTGGATGCATCGGGCAAGCAAAAATGGCGTATAGTGATTGATTATAGAAAATTAAATGAAGTCACGATAGATGACAAATTCCCGATACCGAACATAGATGATATTTTCGACAAATTAGGGAGGGCACAATATTTTACGACCCTCGATCTAGCAAAGGGATTCCACCAAGTCGAGATAGAGGAAGAAGATATCAAGAAGACTGCTTTTTCTACTAATGAAGGGCATTTTGAATTCACGCGTATCCCTTTCGGCCTTAAAAATGCGCCAGCCACCTTCCAACGGCTGATGAATTCAGTACTTTCAGAATATTTAGGAAAAGTCTGTCTAGTGTACTTAGACGACATTATCATATTTTCCACTAGCCTAGAAGAACATGTTGATTCTATAAGGAAAATATTTTCAAAATTAAAAGAGGTCAATTTAAAAGTACAACTAGATAAGAGTGAATTTTTAAGAAAAGAAACGGAATTCTTAGGTCATGTAATATCCACTGAAGGTATAAAGCCAAATCCCAAAAAGATAGAAACAATAATAAAATACGAAATCCCAAAAACCACCAAGCAAATAAAATCAGTTTTAGGAATTTCGGGCTATTACCGGAAATTTATAAAAGACTATTCCAAGATAGCAAAACCCATGACGATTTATTTAAAAAAGGGTAAGAAAATTAATATCAAAGATCCGGAATATGTTAGAGGTTTCGAAACTTTAAAAACTCTAATTACATCTGAACCAATTCTCAGGTTCCCGGATTTCAATAAAAAATTCACTTTAATAACAGATGCGTCAAACTACGCGTTAGGGGCAGTATTGTTACAAGAAGGGCATCCCATTAGCTACGCAAGTAGGACGCTTAATGACAACGAAATCAACTATTCGACAATAGAAAAAGAATTACTTGCCATCATATGGGCAGTAAAATATTTCAGACCGTACCTTTACGGCAGGAAGTTTTCTATTCAGACTGACCACAGACCTTTGGTATGGTTAAGTTCGCTCAAAGAACCAAATAATAAGTTACAAAGATGGAAAATAAAATTAGGAGAATATAATTACGATATTGAATATGTTAAAAGTAAGGATAACAATGTAGCAGACGGTCTTTCCAGAATAGAAATCCATAATAATGAAATAAACGAGGACGAGAATGAAGGCAACGAAGTAGAAAGTAATAGTAATTCTTCGACGGGAGCAACAATTCACAGTGCGAGAGAAGATAGCTCAAATCATACCCCAATCGTTTATAGTCCGGTGAATATCTTCAAAACCCAAATTATATTAAACAAAACCGACAGAATTAGCTGTCACAATTTACGGAAAACATTCGGTAAAAGAAAACTTCTCATCGAATTAAAAATATTCAATGAAGAAAGTGTAACTGATCTCTTGAAAAAATACTTGCCATCCAAGGGTATCGTCGTAGTATACTCAAACGATGACCATTTATTTGCAAAATTTCAAGAAACTTATTTGAAATATTTCAGTAGTAATAAACTACTAAAATTCGTCAAGAGTAGCAAACTCTTAGAAGATATTGAAGACGAAGAAAGGGCATTAGAAATAATATCCAATACGCATGAAGAATTTAATCACAGGGGAATAAATGAAACATATGAAGAAATCAAGGACGGTTACTACATTCCCAAATTAAAAGAAAAGATAGGTAGAGTTTTAAATAATTGCGAAATTTGAAAGAAGTCCGTATAAACCCTTGTATAAAGTAACTGAGACACCAACTAAACCTAACGAAATTTGACATATTGACGTTTGGATTGCAAATAGGCAAACCATGTACTTAACAGTAATTGATAAATTTACAAAACACGTTACAATGCATAAATTAAGAAGTAGGTCTTGGGTAGATTTATTAGAAGCAATGAAATCGAGAATAGCAATGATGGGAGTACCGAGAAAAATCGTAATAGATGGAGAGCCTGGTTTCACAGTACAAAAATTAAAACAATATTTCGCGGAAAATAAAATAGAAGTTCACACCACAACCGCGCAAAGACACACAGGTAATTCAGACATCGAACGATATCATTCGACTTTAAATGAACATATTAGAATATTAAAGACTAGCACCAAAAATACAGACAATAAAAATTTAGATAACTTAGTTTTAAAAGCATTAGAAACTTATAATAAAACCATTCACTCTACCACGAAAAAGAAACCTTTAGATTTTATTAACGGAAAAATTAAAGCAGAAGAGTATGAGGAAATTGCTAAAAAGGTTCAGAAAAATAAAGAAAGGTATATTGATAAAATAAATAAGAATAGGGAAAATGTAATTTTAACTGATAATAATCATCAGTATGTAAAATCAAGAAACGTAATATCAAAGACATTTAAATTACAGCCAAAGTACAAAAAGTTAAAAGATAAAACAACAAGCGGTGACTATTACAAGGACAAGAACGGAATTAAATACTATAAAGACCAAGTTAAACGTAAATACAAATACGAAACTATTACTATTACAGGTGACAGTGTTGGCAATAATAATAATACTGACGGCAACAAGAGTACAGACGCAAAAAATTGAAGTACTGAACTTAAACGAAGGGCAAGGATACGTGATGATTCAAGATCAAGAAGTACAGGTTATAACAGGTTATAAGAAAATATTACATAGCATTAACTTAAACTCATGGTCAAAAACGTTAGTTATTATTGAGAATAATATAGAAAAATTAAAAAAACGGAAGCGGATATTTAGCGATGAAGCATAATTTTATGTCTCTAGCCCAGGAAATAGAAAATTTAGTCCCACATAATAAAAATAGGAGAGGTTTAATAAAGGATTAAAATACATAGCAGGAGTAATGGATTCAGACGACGAAAAGAAAATAAAAGAAAAATTAAATGCAATAGACAAAGATAACAACGAACTCATACAAAACTTAAATAATCAAGTCCATATCAACGAAAATTTTAACGAAGCCATAACAAACATAACGAAACATATTAACATACAGCAAACGCAAATAAATCATCAATTATCATACTTAGTTAATAAAATAAATAAGGAAACAATAGAAATAGAAAATATGCAACACGCATTTCAAATTCAATACGATATTCAATTGCTAAGAGAGCAAGTCAGGAAAGTCAAAGAAAATCTAATGTTAAGCAGGCTAGGAGTTATAGGTAGAGATATTTTGAGTACAGAGGAAATTGAAAAATACAACATTACAATTAAAGATATGATGTACGTAAAAACTTCAGTAATCTTGTATAACGACCATATTGTTTTCATATTAATGTTACCAATTTATTCTGATAGTAAGTTTCATAGAGTTTTCATTGAACCAATACCAAATAAAAATAATCTTGAAGTAGACTTAGAAAACAAAGTATATTTAATGAATGAAAAGGAATTGTTTGAAAATGAAGAAAATGTCATATTAAAGAAAAATCTAAAAATCGCAGAAAACTCATGTCAGGTCCTTTTGGATAATGCCAAATGCAATTTCATAATAAATAACAATACCGAAATAAAACAGATAAGTAATAATATTATAGTTACAAAAAATATGCCAAATACAAGGATAATGTATAACTGTAATACATTTGAAATAAACATATCAAAAAACAATTTAATAAAATTCGAAAACTGCGAACTTCAAATTAACAATGTATCATACGAAAATTATGTATTTAACGAAAATTTCATAATACCAAATTTCAATAATTTAACTATCAAAAATATTGTAATGAACTTTTCATTAGAAGATTTGCACATTAAACATTTGAATAATAGAAAAGTAATCGAAATCTTAAAACACAGAGGCATCTTTCATGAACGAATTACGTTCTGCACGATTCCCGTAATAATAATAATTTCAATCATAATAATTATAATTTTCCTAATTAAACAATATCGTAAAAAGGGATCAAATGTTAAAATCGATATAAAATCATTCAATTCTTCGGAGAAGAATCTTAAGGAAGGGCGGGTCACGTCCCCACAAGATTCACCCTTTGTTTTCACATAATCAAAAGCACGCAGACTCAGCTAAATTATTCCTCCACCTGAAAATACTTTTGTGAAAAACAAAAGCATCAAATAACGTTTTAAATTATTCCTCCACCAGAAAATACTTTTGTGAAAACAAAAGTATCAAATAACATTTTTAAATCATTTTCTCACACGCGCATTTTGTAATTTTGTAGAAGCAAGCATTTTTGCTTACTCGATTAAGAACCTAATGAAAAGTTCAAGCTAAGAAGAAAATCAGTCTGTTTTAAATTTACTTATGAGTCGGTCGTAGTCGTAAAAGTTTTATTTTTTATTCTTATTAAACGTTTAAAAATCAAAGTTGTGTTTTTTTTCTCTCTTATCGTATTTTTTTATTTATCTTGTAAAAAAAGGTAAAATTACAAAAGTTATATATGTACATTTCACTTTTGAAAATTAACTTTAGAAAACGCTCTCACGTGTTGCCCTTCTACACTTTTCCAGACCACACCATAGTTGCAGCGAAGCCCACACCATAGTTGCAGCGAAGCCCACTTCATGCTGCATCGATGAGAATTGAAGCGACATAGCTTCAAAACACTTTCATACTATCACTCGTATCAGCTGTGGGTGAAGACATTTATCGCTGCGTGACATTTCTGAGACGTCTGATTATATCCGACCATAACAGGGCAGAGTCTTATTCTTCACCTGTGAGTCAGACGACACTGAGTGATGGTCGCTGAGCTAGCCGGTCTTAACACATAGGCCTCATCGTTGTGGGCTCCCAATGTTTGACATGACCCATGATCACTTGTACTTGTGCCACATTTGTTGATTTATGCCATCCTGTGAATATACGGACGTCTATCAACGTAAGTACTCTTCGTCATCTAAAGATCGTAGGATATGAATACTAGGGCCTGATGTCCTTGGCATGGAAGACTCCGATAAATTTTCCTTGTAGGGCCTCCAATTCGTGTAACGAGCTACCTTTTTGAGATCGGATCCTACACTTTAAGAACCTCTTCCTGAGCTTGGCACTACGCTGATGTTTAAAACTACCCTGTTGGAAGTTTTTGCTAAAAACTTCCTGACCGACTGACAAGGTTCTCTTGGGCCTTAGCAAGTGGGAGCTGAAGCGTGTCAGAGACATCTATGTTTAAGGGTTCATTGAGCCCTTCTGGATTTCGCAGGAGGTTGTAAGTGGAAGCATGCTCTATCATTTGGAGCCCGAACAGCTTCCTGTAAGGTGAGAATCCTGTGGCTTGGTGAATTGAGCTCCGAAGAGAGCTCGCGACACAACTTAGCTTTTCGTCCCATTTTGTGTGCTCGTTATTAATATATGTTCTTCTGACACCAGCCAAAATTGATCTGTTAACTCGCTCCGAAGCGTTAGACTGCGGGGTGTACAGCGCGGTTCGTAAGTGTGTAATGGCATATTTTTTTACAAGTTCAGCGAATTGAACTGGCCGAAATTGAATGCCATTGTCCGTTATAATAATTTCATGGACTACAAACATATGAAAAAGTTTTCCTTCAACGAATTTATAGATTTGAGAGGTACTTGCCTGCTTGAGTGGCTCTAGGATTGGGTATTTGGAAAGATGGTCGAGAGCGATTAGAATATAAAACATTTCCCGCTTTAGTACGTGGATATGGGCATAACAGATCTAGGTAGAGACGTTGCCAAGGTTGTTCTGTTTAGACTGGCTCTCCCATAGGTGGTCGCAGTGGTAACATTTGGTGCCTTAATTGCTTTGCAGATATCGCAGGAAGCTATGTAAGACCTGACATCTACCGGCATGCGCGGCCAGTAGAAGTGTCGTCTTATTTTGTCAAGTGTCTTCCCTATTCCGCCGTGAGCAGATAGCGGCGGGTCATGCGATCCTGAAATGACGTCCATTACGAGATCTCGTGGTACCCCAGAGCCTCCAGGCTTCTTCTTCTTGCACTGGATCCGCTGTCCTAGGAGCGGTTCGGATGTACACGAAATCCTCTAGAATGCACAAGTCCGGTAAATTCGACTGATTCGACTCGATTTTCTGCTTCAACTCAGTATATTCAGGGGAAATGAAGGCAGGAGAATTGAGATCTATTTTCGGGCCCGGGTCTTCAGCCGCTGACAGCTGCTCTCAAAGGACTCGCCACAGTGCATCCCCAACCACTCGAAGACTTCCTTTTCTATGTTCTATCGTAAATTGAAGCTCTGAAGTTTCAGGCTCCATCTGGCTAACCTCCCACAGAAATCCTTCTGTGACATCAACCACTTCAAGCTCGCGTGATCCGTCACGACTTTGAATGGTAATACCTCGACGTAAGGACGAAATTTTTTTACACAAGTACCGCAGCTAGACACTCTAACTCTGTCACTCAATAGTTCCGTTGAGCAGAATTTAATTTTTGGGAAATGTATGCAATGGGCCTTTCATCGCCTTGATCATCTACTTGGAGTAGGACTCCTCCCACTCCTTGTTGACTTGCGTCACACTGGATGATGAAAGGTTTTGAAAAGTTTGGATTTACTAACAGCGGAGCGGATGTGAGCTTTATCTTTAGTCGATCAAACGCAGTTTGTGCCTCGGAAGGCCATTCGAACTTATTGGCTTTCTTCAATACATCGGTGATGGGTGCTGCCAACTCAGCATAATTTAAAATGAATCGCCTGTACCATCCAGCGTACCTGGAAGGCGTCGAACTTGTCTAACAATTTTCGGAGGTGGATATTCAGTAATGGCTGCGACCTTATCGGGGTCGGTCCTAATTCCTCCATTGCCAAATATGAAGCCGAGATACTTGGTTTCCCTTAAACAAAATCGGCTCTTCTCTATGTTAGTCGTGTGTCCAGCCTGCCTCAAGCACTCCGCTACTCGTAATAGCAAGGCTAGATACGTATTGAAATCTTGGAATAAAGCTAACAAATCGTCTAGATAAACAAGCACATTTTCGCGCAAATCAAAGGGTATAACTTTGTCCATCAGACGATACATTGTCTGTGGTGCGTTACACAGTCCAAATGGCATCACTTTGTAGTGGTATAGAGGATGTCCTGGAACGGTGAAAGCGGTTTTCTCGCGTGATGCTAATGCAAGAGGTATTTGCCAAAAGGCGTCTTTTACTTGACCGCCGGCATACGATTAAGCATGCCATCAATTTGTAGAAGAGGATTTTCATCCTTCTTAGTTATGGAATTCACTTTTCGCGCATCAAAACACAGCAGATTCTTCGTTGGCTTCCTGACCAGAACCACGGGTGAACTGCACGGGCTTTGACTCTCTCCTATAACACCCACCGACAACATTCGCTTTATTTCAGCATCAATTAACAATTGCACCGCTGGTGAGACAGGGTAAAATCGTTGTTTGATGGGAGTAGCATCTCCTACTATAATCCTATGATTAAATACATTTGTTTTTCCCAGACCTTTGACTGTATACGATGGAAACCATGCTTTGTTAAGGTTCAGTCGGAATGTCACTTCCACTGAGAGATCGTGTGCATTTGTGTCTGATGTAGCTAGTGAGTTGAATGTTTGGACTTCCGCAATTGTGCCTAAGACATCAGGAGCTAACCCAAAGAATCTCCAGAAGTCAATGCCTATGTACAGTTCCTGGGTGAGAATAGGAACCACGTAGAAACGCATTGTTTTCGTCCCACCACGGAAGTATACGCCCAACTCGGCATGACCAAGCACTTCTGGCATGGCACCATTTGCTACCTCTAATTGGCTGCGATATTGAGACCATTTGACATTAGCCCTAGCTAACCTCTCTAGTGCTCCCTTCCCCAGGATGGTAACAGTGGCACGACTGTCTAATAATGCTGCTATAGTTTGCTCGAGCAGATATACTTCGGCCTAAGGTCTGACATCATTCAACTTATTTAATGTAATGACCGAGATTTTTTTCCAATCGTATTTGATCTTTTTCCAATCCGTTTTTATTCGTTTCCAGTAATTTCGCATTCTTATACTCGAACGCTTTAGTCTAGGAAGAAGGGACATGACTGAGAAGTTTGTATCGGATTGCTCAATTGCCGAGGAGAAGATTCTTTCTCTCGCAGATTGATATTTCTGAAACCGTATATGATAGGGTTGGAGTAGTGACAGTTTGGGGACATCGCTGCTCGTCATCACAGTATGTGATGGCCGCTACATTATCGAGACCGTGGTCGCTTGTATATCTTCTTGATGGGAGCTATCTATGGGTATTTTATCAGGTATTAGGGATGCCTCCATGGACATGGGACAAGTCCAGATTCATGTCTGATACGTTAAGGTTTGAATCGATTGGTATATTCATCGGAGAGGAGTAATTTGTTTTACTAGAATCGATCACATTCTTGCCATCATCAGGGACGACTGTGGTCTGAGATGAGGGAGAATTTTGTGCTTGTTTTGCCCTTCTACTGTGGTCTGGACGTTGGTGACTGAAATGGTGCTCAGGTTTTCCTTTAATGCCTGCGTGTGCTGTTGGCGAGATACTAAATTCGGTCGAGACCTGGTATTGTCGGCCCCGACCAATTTCGAGTTTTTCTGTAGGCAGATTGAGCACTTTGGTTTCACGGTGTCTTCCTTACCACATCCGTAGCAAAAAACCCTTGTCCGGCGACTCCTCACATTCCTGATACCAATGACCTATCTTATTGCAGTTCCAACATCTATTATTATTGCTTGAGTTTGTCCTTCTAGTGGCTGCGATTTCGTCAGTGTATATTGACTCGTCAGCATCTTCGTGAAGTTGCAATTTCAGGGAGACTGACTTTTGCTAGTCGACTTCTGTTCTGTGACTGTCATGCAGTCCGCAAGACTGTATCGAGCTCTAGTTGCTTGCACTTGAATAACAATTGAGCGAAGTTGGCCGCACCGAAGTTGTATGGTGAAGACAGACCTGTTGCTGGATGCTTGGAAGAAGATTGGCTCTCACAAGTTCTATAAATTCGGACTCCCCCATTACGTTGTGCAATCGACTGACCGCAGCTCGATCAGGTCTTGATAATACGTTGCAAAAGGTTCCTTTGCATATTGGGCGTCTAATGGATATTTGGCGCCTTATATCAACATCACATCTATTTCCCCCAGTCGGTGATTAACGCTGATTTAACATGTTCCCAAGGCTGGGTTGGGATTGGATCTGAAACAATGTCCACAACAATTGTCACCTATTCTATTTTTTTTTTGTTTTATTTGAAAGAGGACAGGGAGGGAGCTCACTTCCTACCCTCCGCTACTATGCTATACTTACTTTTCACTTTTGAAAATTAACTTTAGGAAACGCTCTCACGTGTTGCCCTTCTATACTTTTCCCAGACCACACCTTTCAATCGTAAACGCAACAATCTGACGTTCGCGGCTTTCTCTTCTTCCGGCATCCTCGCATTCGACACTTATATTATTTCTCTACAGGTGGAATTTCACACGTCTCTTGCCTATCCACATAGTTGCAGTGAAGCCCACTTCATGCTGCATCAATGAAAATTGAAGCGGCATAGCTTCAGAACACTTTCATACTGTCACTCGTATCAGCTGTGGGTGAAGACATTTATAAATGTCACACGTCAAATCGCTGCGACATTTCTGAGACGTCCTGATTATATCCGACCATAAACAGAACCTGGATTATCAATTAAGGATTAGAATAATAACATGGATAGTGAAAGCAATTATCTTATTGGTATGTGCATAAAGTGTTATATGGTAACAATGAGTATGTTCTAAACAAGGTATAAAGATATTTAAAAGAGATTAGGATAGCCCTTTCTATCCTGAATTAAAGTAAGGATATTAAGATATTTTTACTTATTGTCAATGAAAATGTATGACAGTATAACTTTTAAATTTTGTTTATAAGCAACATTAGGATATAAGCCACCAATATCGTATTTTATTCTTAGTATGGAAAAGAATGAGTTATAGAAGAAATATAAAATCAAAACAAATCTAATACAAATTATATCTCTATACAAACAGAAATTCCATACGAAAACGATCAAAATTATCAATTTTCGGACCCAATTAATTAAGTATTAAAAAATATTTGATCCGTATTTTTTTGTTTAGCCTGACAACTTGAGGTCTTGGATACAGTGTGACTCAAAATTTAAGGTTTTCACTGTTGTCGTGTTTTTTTAATTTGCTGATTAGTTGGGATCGGTTATTCAATTATTTTGTGATATGTTAAATTATTAGTATTAAACTCAATTTTTATTTATATGGATTTTAGCCCCCTCCGAAAAGAAACCCCCTAAAAAATATTAATTTTGATATGCTCTAACATTAATACTTATCATATTAAAAATTTTGCGGATGTTCACTTCTTAGTTTACGAGATAATTTTTTTTTATTCGCGTCTATTAATGAAAACTGTGTGCCCGCTATACAAAATACCTAGCCGGGATAAACTTACTGAATTATTAGATACGAAGTATGATCTCATATCCAAAAAATTTAAAGCCAGTATTAAAGATAAGAGGGTGACATTATTAACAGACATATGGACTGATACCATTAACACTCGCAGCTACATAGGACTAACCTTACACTATCTTCAGCATACCGAAATGAAAGCTGTTAATGCCAGGCTGTTTCAGTTGGATGAACCTCATACAAGTGCGTATATATAGTAGTGATGGAGAAAATTAGTCAAGTTACTAAAAACATCGATGATTTTAGAACCAATTAACCGATGTTGTAGTCGATTATTTTCGTGCGATTTTTTAAACATCGATTAATTTATATTCGATTTTTCGATTTTTTTTAAAAAAATTGTCATTTCTGTTTCCCAGTTTCATACTATCATCTTCATGGCTGCACTTATATTTCTGTAATCAAAACGACGGTTGTAGTTTTAGAAGCACTGTATTGTTTGCAGGCAAGCATAAAAAAACTCTGCAGTCGAAATAGTCTTTGTAATGTCTTGTCAAATTGTACTTGTAACACGCTATGTTTTTCTGCTGTTTGTGCAACTGCAGTGTCGCATCTACTCTACTAGGAATTGTGAAAAATTGTCGTGTTATCGTCAGTGAGTGTTAAAGGGAAACTTTAATGGAACATTCACCTTATATTCGTGATTTATTTTCTTTTATATGTGCGTAGGTATGTGAAGCTGCAGAGGATCCCTCTTTCTGTTCCTTTACTCAGTTCGTTTTTGCTTGTGAGAAAAGCATGCATCATATTATACTAACGAACATAAAACGCTTTGAATTTATTATCTTTGCTACAAGTCTATGTTATGTAACTATGTCAGAGTGATTGGACTTGGACGTGAAGTCCAGACTGCCAGCATTAGCTGACAGATCACTCGGTGGACAGCGTTAACTGCAGGGCGGCACGCTAGCTAGCGCGCCGCGGCTATTGGCGGAGAGTGAGAGGTGGTTCCACTTAAACTTGCCGCTGTGCCACCAGCCATATACAAAAAAAAATCGTGCCTACAAGCCAACGGTCGTTGCACGCACTCAGTCCTGAAGGGACCTTTAAACTACTTAAGACTTATTCAATTGGAAGCGCAGGTGTTCGGCTTCCAAAGCCATTTCCCCAACCACCCTGCGACAGTGCGGGCTATATACTACAGTATCCCTGTGATGACCTGTAAAGAGAGAAGTAGCAGTCCTAGGTCGACCCGCCATGCTAAGAGGGCTCCAGGAGAGTGAGAGGGAAAATAATATCTAAGACTTCATCTTGTTATATCATGTTAATAAAATTTATTCAAATGGGAGACCGTAGTCATCACTAATAGCTACAGTACCTTCAGATATAGAATTCATCTAGTTAGGTTCGAGATTACAATCACGCCGGTTGGCATCTTAATGTGGATAACGAATCATTTCAAAAGAAAGCATAACCGCTTTTCCGTTATGGGGCAACAACAAAGTACTTTTACCTTGCTTACTTATTAACAAATCAGCTAAAAAAAAAACTTAACGCCTTACCGGGACGTAATCTTTCAAAAATAAGCTTAATTAGTTCATATTAACGAGTTATTACTTTCCATTTCCGTTTGAGCCTTATATAAGTACTATTAATAAAAAAAATCAATTCAGATTACCATCAGAAGGACGGAGGTAAACACCAGACATAGATGTCGATAAACTACCTGTCTACAGTCATCCACGAAAGCCTTCTGGAGCAGTTGTGTTCCTAAAAATGAAATAGAAGAACAAGAAAAAAACAAACATCAACAATATTCTGCCCGGGATCTCCTTTACAACGTTGTACAACATTTCATTTCACTGGACCGGAACTATACTAGTATTACTATTGTTCGGGTCTAATTCCATAGGGGTGCATATCAGCACTGCTGTATACTCTTCACTTCAATTGCATAATATATAATATTTTCTTTTCACGAACCAATTATAAACGAATGACATATGGTTATTTTCGCAAAGACGCATCAGACGACAAGCTTCTAAAATGGGATAGCCGTTCTTTCTAATGGTTAATTGATCAGAATAGAATCTAATTTAGTATGTTCGCTTTAATTCTATTTTCTGTCTATTTATCGGAATATAGACGAATAATATAATCTTATTCATCCCGCTTGCGTTAGCCCCGCATAGTGATAGCAATATATGTATATGCTCGAGTCCAAAGTTTCTCTTAACGAGATAGAAGCGTATGATTTATTCTAAAAATTTATGTTCCAAATATGCAATAGCCGAAATCTAATCCTAAGATAATTTAGTTTTTCTATTTTTTATGTTAAAATAAAAGATCATGAAATACTTTGATTTGTTTAAAAAAAATGCATTGGCTGCGATACAATACTAACATACTATAATTCTCCTGAAGTGTTATATATGTATATTCTAACAATTGTTCCAGAAATGCATTAGCCGAGATACATTACGCAGCTAGTAGCTCTTCCGAATACGCTGTCAATATACTATGATTTGTTACTAGTGTTTCAATTTGGTATGAATATTCCTTGCCCAGAGCGTAGACTGTACTTAGCTCAGTGTAGCATATTGCTAAATGCCATACGCTACGACCATAACATCTAAAACTAATTTAGTTTTGGAGTACTATTTCCTTGTTCCTAGAAAATATGTGGTTGCTACATGAAAATGTGGCTTTCATACGAAATCTAAAAATCTATAACAAAAACTGTTTTTATCGTGGTACTTTCATGTACGTAAGGCAGGGAGAGTCCTACAGCAATTCCGGTTCAGTGATTTTCAAGATGCAATTATTTTGTCAAATACACGATATATATGTAATTTGAAAGTCGCCCCGTGAATTTTACTGTGAGCTCACATTTAATTTTTTCCTTCACAGTCCGGGAACTCTGAACTCTCTGGAAAGTTGCTGTTCTTCTTCATACGAAGTACATAAAAATTCGGTTCAGCTTTTATGAACAATTTTAGGTTAATTCTCTTCAGGTGACAGTTTGTATTTTCCATTAAGAAGTTTTGTGGTCTTGACAAAGCAATTTTTTTAATTTTTTTTACATCAGTTCGAGAGCAATAAACTTTATGGTTATAGGACCAAACGAAATGAATAATACAAATAAAAACAAATCCAATTGAAATAAACCGCAAGCTATGAACTTTGGGATGTTCATAGAATTCATCATGGATAAGTACAAGACAATAGTTATGTCCTCTCTTAATGAAATTATACGGGTTTGGTAAAAAATGAATTTTAATTCATTTTCTATATGAGAAGAACAGATTCAAAAAACGGTCATACTTTTTACAAGTCTGATAAACTTACAGAGCAAGTGTTCTCTTCATCTCGGATTATTCACTTATCATCAAATGGACATAAAATCAAAAATCATCCTAATTTTGATATTTATACGGTCGTCACAACATCCATGATAATTTAGGTGCGATTATATGGTGACATATAGAACGAACTTTAATGTGGAGCTAGCATATACAGAGAATGTGGTTTGGTTTCAGAAACTGAAACTCTGCTGAATCCGTCACCTACACACAAGGTGGTAGTGAGTGTTTCGGCAACTAGTGCTGCATATATGAAGGATAGACTCGGTAGGTCTTTCAGAGAAGGAGCATGACAAATGTAAAGATTTATATATGAGAAGTTGTCGAGGAAATACTTTAGCTTCTACTGTTACCGGATCGTATACAAGAAATCCTCTTATCGTTTCGAAAACATATACCCGATCTAAAAAATATTTCAGCCCGTCGAATCTAACGCTCCTCTCCAATTGCTATATCAGGCCTTGAATGGAGTACAATTCCCATATCTGGGGCGAGGCTGGCTGTACAGCCTTAGCTTCATTTGATACTGTGCAAAGTAGGGGCCTTGAAGCTCATTTGGCGATGTGGAAATAACTTGTTATATCGACTCACTCGAGCACCGCCGTAATGTCGGATGTTCTGATGAAATATCTATTCTGATCTCTTGTAGATTAATTAATAGTAAAATTCCGTGTTATTTTTTATCCGAGACTGCGAATGTGGAACAGCTGACCATCTTTTTATCTTTCCTCAGGCAAAAAATAGTCATCTTTATAGGATGTATAACCACTAAGCTACGGGGTATTTTGTAAAAACCTAGCATATTTTTTTAACAGCTCATAACTACGAAACGGTTACGATACATCCTCCCCCTGCCATGTAATTTTTTGTTTGACTAGGTGAGCACTATCACATCCTTTTCTTTGGACCTCTGAGATGGAAACAGTCTGTATAATAGGTGTCCCGATTGACAAATCGATGATAAGCCTTAACGTAGTTAAGGTATGAGAACAAGCGTTAACTTAATATCATTTCATTTCTAATTTACGTGGATCAATCACTTGGTTGTCAATCCGTCACTATTTCCTAATTTTCCTAATATGCGGGTATCCGGATACCCAGGTCTGCGGGCTAGCCGATTCCTGAAATCCAAAATCAAATACCACGATTTGCAATAATAAAAGATCTGTGATAGATCCATTATGAGACTTAAATAAATAAAAGTCTTCTTTATAACTTACTGTAAAATATAAAATTCCCGGTCAGACTGTTATCGAAATATGAGACTTAAGAGACTTTTATTAATAAAAATCTGTGATAACTCTTACCATTGAGCTAAAAGTATAAAAGTCTTTTAAGACTGTTCTTATGAGACTTAAAAAAATAAAAGAGTCTTTTGGGACTCTTCTCATAAGACTTAAAGCAATAAAAGGCTTCGGTAACAGTTATAACTGTCTAAGAAAATACAGTATTTCTTTGTGGCATTCACAAATTAATTTCCGGAAAGCTTTTGCCGGTTTGTTGTTTTTACATCACGGCATTCATCGCTTTCATATGTACATACATAAATACTTCCGTAGACCGTTCGGAGCTTTGCTGCTATTATTATGACATCATCATTAACCATTGTTTCGTTCACCTAAGTTCTTCCGCTGGCGCAAGGTTATCAAATTGCATCGTGCGAATTCTTGCGCGCAGGGTATTTTGTCACTGCCTTCACTTTATGTGATTAAGAAATTTGTGTAGGTCAGTAGCGAGTGACTTTACTGAACTTTGCAAATATGTTTGTAGATATGTTTATACTTGCAGCTGGGAATTATAATTCTGCATGCAATGAGAATGCTGTAGGTATGTACGTATCTACATGTTTGCATTTCTTTATTGATGCATGAATTTTATAGTTCAGCGTAAAGCGAAATCGATTCAGAGATATATGTATGTATGTATATACATGTTTAACTGATGCCAATGGATGCCCTGTATGTAACAGCTTTGTGCATCGATTTTTGACAAGGAACTTTTTTCTGATGAATTTAGTGTTTTTCGTCGCGATAGGCATCAGGACCAGCTACAGCGCCCGGTTGGGGGTGGTGTTTTGATTGCAACCAACAAAGATTTGCTGGTTGAAACTATTGATGGGAATGGTTCTAGCTCCTTGGAATTCTTATGTGTCCGGATTAAATCTTATGCTTGCTGATTTTATATAATTGTTCTGTATATACCTCCGGGATCCAATTCTTCTGTTTACAAGGACTATCTTAGCTGCGTCAATTCGGTTTTTGACATGTTGAGATCAGATGATGGTATGGTTGTTCTTGGCGAGTTTAACTTGCCTTCTATATGTTGGACTCCATCGCTTGAGGAAAGCTCTTTTATTCCAACAGAGCTTACGTTTGTGCTAGAATACGATACTCTGGACGTGCTATCTTCTTGTGGGCTTAAGGAAATAAATGGCATTCGTAATGTTCGCAACAGGATTTTGGATCTTGGTTTTTTAATGATGACTCCAATGCTTGTGTTACTCGTTCATTGGATCCTTTGCTGGGTGAGGTTCCTGATCATCCGGCTCTTGTCCTTTATGTCGACGATGTTTATAGTGATACCCCTACTTATTTTTTAGATTTAGATTTTGATTTTTCTAGAGCAGATTTTGAAAAATTGTAGTTGATACTTAGCAATATTGATTGGTCTACCTTGTTTAATGTTTCAGATGTTGAATCTTGTTTGTTAATTTTTTATAATTTAATTTTTAAAAGTTTCGTTGACGCTGTACCTATTCGTAAAGCTAAGAACTATAGTTCTACTCCTAATTGGTTCGTAGACTGTCACGTAATTTGCGTAATGCGCGTAATAAGGCGTGGAGAATCTATAGTAATTCTAAATCTATGAGTGATTACCGTAATTATTCTTGTCTTAGAAAACAGTTTAAGGAGGAGGCTCAAATAACGTCCAACATTATATTAAATATGATCCTAAGCGTTTTTGGAACTTTGTTAATGCTAAGCGTAAATACGATGGTTATCCCAACAGCCCTTTTTGAACATTTCCAGTCATGATCCGTCTCTTATATCTAATTATTTTGCGGATTATTTCTCCAAATCTTTCTGTGTTGACAATGGCAATGCAAATGATTTTTCTTATGTGTCGCCTTACATGTCTAATTGATCTAGCCTAGATGTTAATATTCGGTGTATTAGTGAACATATGTTATGTGAGCATGTTCTTGAGTTGGATTCTTCTTGTTCTGTTGGACCGGATGGTATTCCTAGCATTGTTCTCAAACAATGTTTTGATAGTCTTTCGTGTCCGCTTCTTTATTTACTTAATTTATCTTTGTCAACGGGTGTATTTCCTGATGCTTGGAAATCGTCATTTGTTATTCCTGTTTTTGAAAATGGAAAGAGAGACTTGGTTAGTAATTATAGACCTCTTGCTAAATTGTCTGTTATACCCAAGCTTTTTGAAAGCATGGTTTGTGAACTGCTGAAGTTCGAATGTAAGCCATTAATTAGCTCAAAACAGCACGGCTTCATTAAGGGTAGATCAACATCAACCAACTTGACATTTTTAGCATCTTCCATTGCTAATACCCTTGAGAAGCGGTTGCAGATTGACTGTGTCTATACTGACTTCTCTAAAGCCTTCGACAAGCTTTCCCACAAAGTACTGCTGTATAAGGTGTGAAAAATAGGTTTTTCTCCATTGTTGATTGATTGGATCTCATCCTATTTAAGTGGTAGATATTTTAAAGTGCTCTTCAGAAACGCGCTTTCAAATGTTGTTTGTACGCAGTCTGGAGTTCCAGAGGGAAGCCATCTGGGTCCCTTATTGTTTGTCTTATTTATTAATGATCTTGTATCTGTGATAAAATTCTCTGAAATTTTAATATATGCTGACGATGGTAAGATCTTCAAACAGATTCATTCACCGAATGATTGTGTACTGTTGCAGAATGATGTATGTGCTTTAAATTTGTGGTGTAAGCATAATAATTTATTTCTTAATATTCTCAAATGTAATGTTATTGTCTTTAGCCGTAAGTTTTCTCCTTTTGCGTAACACTATCACATAGACAATGTTTCTATAAATGTATTAGATCACATTAAGGATCTGGGCATTATCTTTAACTCAAAGCTTACTTTTTCTCGCCATCTTGATTTTATTATTGTCAGAGCCTTTTCAATGCTTGGGTTTGTTAGACACTGGGGTAAGGAACTTAATGACCCGTACGCATTGCGTTCCTTGAATGATTCATTCGTGGGGTCTATACTGGAATACGACTGTCAAGTGTGGAGTCCTTATTACAGTGATTAGGATTGAATCTGTACAGAAAAAGTTTCTACGTTTTGCCCTTCGTCACCTTCCGTGGATTGATAGGTTTGAGCTTCCAACATATTCTGATCGTCTGGTTTTAATTAATTTGACGTCGCTCCATAAGAGGCGCGAGTCCTTATTGTGTATTTTTATTCACAGAGCTTTGACTGGATTAATAGATTCTCCTGAAATTCTTGAATCAATTTCGTTGAATGCTCCTGGTAGAATTTTAAGGTACCGCGATATTCTTTTCATTAAGAGTCATCGAAAGAATTATGGATTTTATGAGCCACTCAGTAATATGTGTAGAATTTATAACAAATATTCAAATATTTTAGATTTTAATATTGATTCAAGATCAATTAGAAATTTGATTCTTTGAAGGGGTTGTGATTTTATTTATTTTTTATTGATTTATCGCAAAAAATTTATTTTTTATTTTATAACCTATGGTACTTATATATAAGTCAGATTATATTTATATATGTTGGCTAAATAAATAAATAAAAATGATGTAATTTGATATCACCGCGGAAAAGAATTCGCAATTAAGCTGAATGGTTCATATACACCTCTGTAAATTTCCTGTTTACAAATTCGCATTTTAGCTGAATGAGTTATGCACATCTGTGTAAATAAATTTAAGCTATATCAGCACATTTATTCTTTTCATCTAATTACACTTCCTGTAGGCAGCCAAAAATTTTATTTTTCCAAGAATTTTACCGATCGAAACGTTTCATTGGAATTCGCATAAAGTAAACAAATTTTCACATTTTCTTGTATGCATTCATGTAAACAATCTCATTTGCAAATTCGGCCAGAAGAATAAAGTAGTCAAATTAATTTGAATGATTATTTTGTTTATCGTGTAATTTGATATCACCTCAGCATGTAAGCAAATTCGTTGGAATTCATCCTGTGCAATGCTTATTGTAGCAGCAGGATCATTCATGCTTACAAACCGGTCCTATAAAAGCCCAAACAAACTCTTGGGGAGCATCAGTCAGTTTCAGTGAGTCTCAGTTATAGTTTAAAAACATAAAAAATAAAAATGACAACCGCGCTAGTAAATAAAAGTTTTTCAGTAATTAAAAACTTGCGGAAGGATGTGTCGAAGTGTTTAACAAATTCAGAGAATAAGGACTAAATTGTTAAAAAGTGCAACAGAAACATGCATAACTTTCAAGTTGCATTTCGGAAGTGCAATAAGAGTGCTAGAAAACGACATTTAAAGAGCTGTCTGGAGCAAATTAAAGCATTGAGAGCGCTATTGAGAGCTCCCCGCCGAGGTGGAGGATCCAATACACACTCAGCTAGAAGAATTCCAGGAAAAAGACAGCGGCTGGGCACTGCACTCTATAATACATCTAGCAGTACATATCAACAATTTTGTTCGTACATACCCCTACGAAAGGAGATTGGTTTAAAGTAAGCTTGCGTTAATGTAAAGAATAATGATGTAGCTTACTTCGCGTGGGCCATAACATCAGCGCTTTATCCTTCAAATGTTCACACCGATAGGAGCTCATTATATATGAATTATTCAACTGTGCTGAATTTAACTGGAATAACATTTCCCATGACGCTTAAGCAAATTAAACAATTTGAAGACCAGAGCGATATATCAATAAACGTATTCATCCTGGAGAAAGAGCGTTCCTTCACCACAGTTCCAGTTAGACATACAGAGCACAAGATGGAGCAACATGTAAATATACTTATGATACAAGATAACTATGATAATACAAAGGATGAAAATCATATGGATGACGATGATTTTGATGATTCTGGCAGATATCATTTCTGCTGGATTAAAGATCTTTCGCGACTTGTATCGGAACAAACTTCAAAATATAATGGTAGACGGTACATATGTGATAGATGTTTGTTCTACTTTCGCTCTGCTGAAAAATTAGCATCACACACTCCTCAATGCGAGAACCAAAACGACTGTAGGATTATATTTCCATCAGAAGAAAAGAAATGGTTCAAATATAAGAATTATAGCCATAAGAATCCCAACCCGTTTTGTGTGTATGCCGATCTTGAGTCAATATTGAATATTCAGGGAAACGATCAAAATATACAGCGAATCCAGGAGCATAAAGTTCACAGCATATGATTCTATTTCCACTGCAATAATGATGCTAAGCTCTCATATTACAGAGCATATCGAGGCAAAGACGGTCAAAAATGGTTTGTATTAGAATTGCAAAAAATTGCATCCATAGCTGTACAGGAAAAGCTGAACATCAGGCCAAGGCAGCCCCTGACTAAAGAGGAATGGTGATCACATATGGAAAACAATTGAAAAAACGTTTGCAGCCGATGAGGAACGATTCCGGGATCATTGCCACTTAACGGGTAAATACTGAGAATCATAATTCAATTCATTTTTTCATAATTCCTTTTAACAGGAAAATACAGAGGGCCAGCACACAATTCATGCAATCTCATGTATCAAGATTGCTCCATTGTTCCAGTAATTTTTCGTAATTTATCCGGATATGATGTCCGCTTCAATATTAAGGATATAGCTACATCTTTCCAGGAAAAGTTGATCTTTTACCAATAAACAAAGAAAGATGTATCTCGTTCACCAAGCACATGGAAGGCAGCAACATAAAATTCAGATTCATCGATTCGTTCCACTTTATGGCTGAATCTTTAGATAAGCTATCATCATTGCTGGCAAGGGATAAATTAAACACTACAGGATCATTATGGCAGGGATTGGACCATGGCACTATCAAACTTCTTACACGCAAAGGTGTCTTCCCATATGATTTTATTGATGAATGGGATAAATTGAATTTCCGGAACTTGCCAACACAGGAAACGTTCTTCAATAAACTGACTGACAGTGCTATATCCCCTGAGGACTACAATCATGCTGAAAAGGTCGGGCAGACATTTGAAATACAACACTTGGTGAATATTCAGATCTATACCTTAAGACTGATGTTATCCTACTGGTTGATGTGTTTGAGAATTTTAGAGAAGTGTGCATGAAGACTTACAATTTAGATCCAGCGCATTACACCATGCCAGGCTTAACATGGGATGCTATGCTTAAATAAACCAAAGTGAAACTAGAGCTGTTAACCGACGTACCGGAGGATTCAAATGGGTTGATGTTCCCAATATTAAAGTTTTCAAAATTCCTGATTATTCTCCAATTAGATCCGAAGTTGATTTAGACTATCCTCAACATCTACATAATAAGCATATGGACTTACCGTTGTGCTCTGAGCATGCAGCACCACTTGGAGCAAAATTAGAAAAGCTTTTGACAACATTACATCCTAAAACTAAATATGTTATACACTACCGAAATTTGAAGCAATGCTTATCACATGGACTCATCCTGATAAAAAGTGCACCGGGTTCTTCAATTCAGACAATCAGCTTGGCTTAAACCATATATTGACTTAAATACCACCAAACGGATGCAGGCTACAAGCGATCATGAGGACAGATTTAAGGAGATGAATAATGCAGCTTTTGGTAAGACCATGGAAAATGTTCGCAAGTATAGCGATATGAAGCTTTGAGTAAAGTGGGAAGGTCGCTATGGCGCAAAAGCTCGAATAGCGGCACCCAACTTCCACAGTGCAACGATATTTGATGAGAATTTAATTGCTGTGGAATTAAGGCGACTCAAAATCTTATTCAATAAGCCCCTCTATATTGGAATGGCAGTTTTGGAAATTTCAAAGATATGCCTCTATGATTTCCACTACCGTTTTTTGCAGCGTGAATTTGGAGATAAATGTAAAGTCATGTATATTGATACAGATTCTCTAATATATGAACTAGTAATAGAGCTATGCGGATTCTGGGCCACTTTTTCCATACAAAAAGTATCCGGAAAATTCCAACCATTTTGTTGGTTCTGTGCCACTGGGGGGATTCCGTCTAGTGGCCTACGTCACAGGGCCAGCCTGGGGGAATTCCTTTCCTACCGGCTGGCTGACCAGGGGATGACGTCATCTGGTTGGCTGATCCCCGTCAGCTGTTCAAGCTCTTGTCTTAGCTGATTTCTTAATAAAATAATCTTGGATTTTTTTGCTGGAATCGAAACGCGAACGCTTGGTTTTGTAATATCCGAGGTGCTCTACCATGAGACCATAGAGGTGTTTTGTGAATATTCTTTAAAGTTGCTATATATGGGTAGAGTTCCGGACCAGAGGTTTTTTTTATCTAGAACTCTCACCTGCGAGTGGCGCCACCATCGCTAGGTAGTTTGAGTACACACTAAATGTAGGTTTGTGTCTTGGTTTACTGGTTAATGTCTTGGATGCACCATTGAGTGTTGACTGGCTTATGTGTTGGATACACTATTTAGTCTTGACTTCCTTAATCTTGGATGTGTCATTTGGCCTTGACTGCGCCCTAGCGCCATTCGCTGATACTACCAGCATGCTCCGGTACTACGGCTTTCTTGGATGTGTGGTACGGTTTTCTTAGATGTGTGAAGTTTTTTGCTTCACTTTTGTCCCACACGTAGCAGCATGCTACGGTTTGGGAATTTTTTTGCATCACCTTTGCCCACACGTGGCAGCATGCTCCTGTTTTCTCTGCCCACACGCAGCAACATGCTACGGTTTTTTTGGATGTGTGTAGTTTTTTGCTTCACTTGTGCCCACACGAAGCACCAAAATGCTGCGGGTTTCTTGGATGTGTGGTGCGCCTAAATGTAGGCTTATGTTGTTTTCAAGTGCTGCGCCTAAATGTAGGCTTTGGTTTTGAATTAATATTAGTAATAATTAAAGTTAATAGTAGGACATTTTTGTTCATGCCAATGGATTCTAGATGGGGGGTATGTGAAGGATAATAAGGATAGGGAGGGGAGGGGGGTAATGAAATTTTCATCTAAAATCCTCTACGGGCTTTGGTTTTCGAGATATTAGCGTATTAATAATTCAAGTTATTTTTGTTCAAGGAAATGGATTCTGGGTAGTGTGGGGTGGGAGGGGGAACGAAATTTTCATCAGAGATCCTCTACGAGTTTTGGTTTTCGAGATATTAGCGACAGTTTTCAAGTGTTGCGCCTGGTTTTGAATTAATATTAGTTATAATTAAAGTTAACAATAGGAAACTTTTGTTCATGCCAGTGGATTCTAGATAGTGGGTCAGTGGGGGGTATTTTAATCTAGGATAGGGAGGGGGTAATGAAATTTTCATCAGAAATCCTCTACGGGGTTTGGTTTTCGAGATATTAGCGTATTACTCATTCAAGTTATTTTTGTTCATGCCAATGGATTCTAGGTGGTGTGGGATGGGAGGGGGAACGGAATTTTCATCAGAAATCTTCTACGGGCTTTGGTTTTCGAGATACTAGCGATCTTACCTTTTCAGGTGTAATCAATATTACTAATAATTCAAGCTAAGATATCAGCATGACGTCATCTTGGATTTGCTGTTTTCTTACTTGAATATTTCTTAGCGAGGAATTTGTAGATATCAGAAATAACTCGTTCGCCAAGCACATGGATGGCAGCCACATAAAATTCAGCTTAATCGATTCCTTCCGTTTTATGGCAGAATCTTTAGATAAGCCATCATTGTTGCCAATGGATAAATTAAACACTATAAGATCAGTATTGCAGTGATTGGATAATGACACTATCAAACTTCTTACATACAAAGGTGTCTTCGCATATGATTATTAAAGTTAACAATAGGAAACTTTTGTTCATGCCAGTGGATTCTAGATAGTGGGTCAGTGGGGGGTATTTTAATCTAGCATAGGGAGGGGGTAATGAAATTTTCATCAGAAATCCTCTACGGGGTTTGGTTTTCGAGATATTAGCGTATTACTCATTCAAGTTATTTTTGTTCATGCCAATGGATTCTAGGTGGTGTGGGATGGGAGGGGGACGGTATTTTCATCAGAAATCTTCTACGGGCTTTGGTTTTCGAGATATTAGCGATCTTACCTTTTCAGGTGTAATCAATATTACTAATAATTCAAGCTAAGATATCAGCATGACGTCATCTTGGATTTGCTGTTTTCTTACTTGAATATTTCTTAGCGAGGAATTTGTAGATATCAGAAATAACTCGTTCGCCAAGCACATGGATGGCAGCCACATAAAATTCAGGTTAATCGATTCCTTCCGTTTTATGGCAGAATCTTTAGATAAGCCATCATTGTTGCCAATGGATAAATTAAACACTATAAGATCAGTATGGCAGTGATTGGATAATGACACTATCAAACTTCTTACATACAAAGGTGTCTTCGCATATGATTATTTTGATGACTGGTATAAATTGGATTTCCGGAACTTGTCAACACAGGGAGCGTTCTACAATAAACTGACTGGCAGCGCTATATCCCCTGATGACTAAAATCATGCTGAAAAGGTCTGGCAGACATTTGAAATACAAACACTTGGTGAATATTCAGATCTATACCTTAAGAGTGATGTTCTCCTCATCGCCGATGTGTTTAAGAACTTTCGAGAAGTGTGCATGAAGACTTATAATTTAGATCCAGCACATTATTACACCATGCCAGGCCTAACATGGGATGATATGCTAAAATACACTAAATGATGAAAATTTCATTACCATCCTCCCTATACTAGATTATAATAACCCCACCGACCCACCAACTAGAATCCATTGGCAAGAACAAAAGTTTCCTACTGTTAACTTTAATTATTGCTAATATTAATTCAAAACCGGGCGCAACAATTGAAAACCGTCGCTAATATCTCGAAAACCAAAGCTCGTAGAGGATTTCTGATGAAAATTTAATTACCACCCCCCCCCCCTACCTATACTTATTATCCCCCCACCTACCCACCATCTAGAATCCATTGGCATGAACAAATATTTCCTACTATTAACTTTAACTACATGTGGGCACAACTGAAGCAAAAAACTTCACACATCTATTAAAGAACTTAATTTTATTTAATAAAAACGAAGAATTGCCACGAACATCAACTCGCTTCCGAGCCCACAGGTAATCTGAATCTCCTTCCTCATCAAAACTAAGTATAAACGTTCATCTTCCTCATCTAAGAATCTTGGCGCCCTCCTAATCATCTAAATGCCCTGTCTCGAGATAAGGTGTAGGCTGTATTCCGCAAACTATCCTTACTCGCCGGTCGATATGCTAAACTATGCTGTCGCTTCCTAATTGCGCTGCTATAAAATAATTAACATAACCTCTCTTCGTATTACCCTCAGAAGCGAGAAGAATGGGCGCATTCTTAGAAAAATTAACCGACTAGGATTTTGTCGGTATGATCACAACAGTTCGGCCAACCTACCCCGCGATGTCCTCATAGCGGCTCAGGATAGGATGACTACTGTCTATTAATTTTCACTCTTTTGACTTATTTTTTTTCATATCACCACTGCCAATGCAGCTAGCAAATTCTCATGTACATATACATCATCTCTCTTATTTCACTCACGCCTCCACTTGACTAACTCGTTTTCTCGATGTTATAAATGGTCGCCAATTCGCATTCTCAATTCTCCTTACCTTACTGGCACTCTCACCTACTCATTGTTTGCCACTAATTCCTATCTTACTTCGTCCTTTATAGGCCTCCTGCAAGAAATTTGGACTAATCATTTTCTTTTATAATTTTAATTTACGAATAATTTTTCTAGGTACACACATTTTTCATTGTTATCATATGTTATATTATACCTTCCCTTACAAACGTATACCTATACACATGATATACACATCTACATATATAAGTATGTATACTATTATTTTTTTAATAGACTCATTATTGTATTAATCTACTACGACCATTCCTTCGTACCCTTCTTCACATTCAGTGTCTTCATCGAAAGATATATCGCTTAAAGTGCGCCACGGCTTCATTCGTTCAGCGGAATGAACCGACTCATAGGGTTTTCGAGTTATTTGTATAGTTGGTGGGTCAGTTATCATGTAACGATCCCTGGGAAGTACTGGTTTAACTTGATATGGCCCCTTATACCTTGGCAAAACTTTCTTCGGTTGACCTCTTGAAGCTGGTTCTTGTCGAATTAAAACTAAGTCCTCTTCTGAATAAGTCCGTGGTGCGCAGTGACTCTCATTGAACTTTTCTGCTTGCTGGCGCTGCCTTTTAACCATTATCTCTTGAGCCTTCCCTCTTAGTTCTGAAAGCGGTGTACTGTCCTCTACTTCTTCTTTCGCCCATTCTTGTAGCGCTAGTCTAAGTTTATTTTTAAGAATACTTCGTGGCTGGAAACCCATTAACAACTGCTGTGGGGAAGCTCCACTAACAGAGTGTTTCATACTGTTAAAGGCCCACTGTATATTACTTAAATTTTTGTCCCATGCTCGCCCGGTTTCATCTTGTGTCATAGAAGCTATCATCGTTTTCAGAGTCCGAAAGTATCTCTCTACTTGACCATTGGCACGCGGTGTCCTAACAGCATTTAAAATGTGATTTACGTCGTTCTCCTCGTGAAATTTCTCAAACTCCTTCGAAGTAAACGCGGTACCTCGATCACTTATTATTCGTGTTGGTATTCCGAAATACTGAGAGACTTCGTCTAGCATTTTGATCACGCTTCTGGTATTGGTAGTGCGGACTGGTTTAAAAACTGCAAATTTTGTGAAAGCGTCGACTCATCCTATAACATATGAATTCCCACCTTTACTTTTTGGGAAAGGGCCGAGATGATCTGTGTGTACAGTATGGAAGGGTATGGGTATTTTTTCTGGAATATGCACTAAATACTTCATCTCATCGGCGCCACGTTTGTTATATAAGCATTCTATGCAGGAATTAACGTACTTCGTCACTGTTGGTTTCATATTTGCAAACCAAAATGTATTTCGCAAATTTTCATACGTTCTAACGACGCCACAATGTCCCATATCATCGTGAGCAGCTTTGATAACTCTCCATCTAATTCCTTTAGGTACTACGAATTTATCTCCACTCGTTGTCTTTTTATATATACGTCCATCTTTAAGTTTGTAGTTGCCCCTAATCCCATGCAGATCTCCGTGTTGTGTAATTGTACCGTCTAGTATTTTCCTTATCTCAACTATCCAGGGGTCCTGTTGTTGAAGAGTTATGACCCAATCTTCTAACTGTACTCCGACAAGCCGCATTTTGTTGGATACTGGTTCCGCATCTGCTCCTTCTTCGTATGGCATTCGACTTAATGCATCAGCATGCCCCATTTTGCTTCCAGGCCGAAAAACTATTTCGAAATCGAATTCGGCTATCTATAACCACCATCGAGCAATTCGGGGAATTAAATTTTTCTTTTCCTGTGTCATTCTTAGGGAGTTGCAATCGGTGACTATCTTAAAATGCTTGTTTAAGAGATAGTATTTGAACCGCTCCAGACTTTCTACCAATATTAAGGCCTCCAGCTCATAACTGTGATATTTTCCTTCACCTGGAGTAGTGGCTCGACTAAAATACGCGACTGGCCTTAAAAGATCATCCAAACACCTCTATATTAGGATTCCGGCGATTTTATGAGAGCTAGCATCCGTGTGTAGTTCGTGTTCTGCTTCCGCTTCATAAATAACCAATAACGGCTTTGTTCCTAGTACCTCACGAAGAATACTGAAGGCATTTTCCGTTTCTTCGGTCCATTCAAATTATGCTAATCACTAATATTTTTATCCAAAATCGATCTCAGCCTGTAAGGAACTTTGTATGGATGATAGTTAATTATTTCTTTGCTTTTTAATTCTATCTGCATTTGTACCAGATTTGTCTTTCCGATATCTCTAAGGTTTTCCGCGAAGCAATCTTTAAATTTGTTCACCAAATTGTGGAGCCTTTCTTGATATTGTTTTGTCTGTTTCTGGTAGGACGATAATTCCTTGAATTGATTTTTGGGTTTCTAGTCACGACGTTTGGGAATTATTTTCTTGAACTGTTTCCTTCACTATATGTAAAGATTTCCAAGTCTTAATTAATTTGATTTCTGGTCTATCTAATATATTTTTACCGATAATCATTGGAGTTTCCTGTACTCTATCGCCCACTATTATAATTTCTGTCTCTAGAGTAATGTTTGAAATCGCTATTGTCTTACGTATTTTACCGATTGCGCGCGTTTGTTGTCCACCAAAACCTCTGAGTACATTTTCACATGGCATAGGCTGCCAATTATAAGAAATCGCGACACTATGTTTGAGAGTAGTGCAATCACAACCCAGATCGAAAAATGCTAATATTTGTTGTCCGCCGACCTGCACCAATTTATGATATTCAACACTTGCAGTTGATGAAAATCCTCTCATTCTAACTTGTCTCATTCTTTTATAATTATTACAGTCACGAGCGAAATGTCCCGTCTGGTGACACTGAAAACATTTGCGTGCATCTGCTCGTTCCGGTATACAATTATCTGCTAAGTGACTAGTACTATTACACCTATAACAATGTTTAAGAGCTTTTGACTGAGTCTGTTATCATCAAGGCGAAGATTAGATCGGTAATTTCTGATGTTTACGTCTTTCTGCTGCAACGGGTGATATCTTCCACTATATCTTCGAGGCGTCTCTAATCTTTTCTCCTGTTTAAGGAAATTGCGTTGCAATTCTTGTTTTTCGATTTCTTCATATTGCTTCATTTGTTGGAGTAAATCGGTTAAAGTCTGGCACCTTGAAGCCATAAGCATATTTTTAAAATGTTTATCGCGTACACCGGAGATCACATAATCTATTATAGTCTTATCATTTAAATTAATTTTTTTTTCTAAGTCTACTACTTGGTAAAAATAATCCTCAATCGACTCACCTTCTTTCCTGTTTTTGGAGATTATTTGCAATAAAATAGATGAATTATCCTTACTGTTGGGAAAATCTTCAATAATTTCCTTTTTGATTTGTTGCCAAGAAGTTATGGTACCAGTTTTACTATTAAACCAGTTCCTGGCTGCACCTTCCAGTCTCAGTGAAGCGTAAGACATAGTCGATTCTTCAGACCAACTATATGTTCTTTAAGGCCATCCATCGTTTTTACCCACTGTTCTGCCTTTCGTTCTGGGTATATAGTTGGATTGAACTCGGGCACCAATTTGCTGAGCTCATCAACACCAACTCTTATGTTTCCATTAGCACTTGCACTAGTTTCACCTTGTATTTGTTGTCGAGCACTCAATTGAGACTCCCTTTTCAATAAGTCATTCTCCCATCGGAGTAATCTTAGTTCTTCTAAGATACTTTCCTGATTGGTCAGACTTGGAGTTGTAATTAAGTCGGGAATTATTTTCTCACCCGTTACACCGGGATCAACACTGTTGTTCATACTTTCACTTACAACACTTTTTTTCTTGCGCTTTATCCATTTTTAGAGTAAAGAAATAAGGAAACAAACACTCACTTCGCAATATAATAGTATGTATGCAATAAAGTGTAATTACAATATCGTTAATTTGTCACTTCCCGATGTATATCTATCCCGAGTGAACCGCACTTCCGTGTCTTAACACAGTTATCAGACTTTATAATAATTATTTTTTTTCACGTGCACTAATATTTACTATTCTTATTCTTTCAAACTTTCACAGCAAAGAATAAATTTTTGGTTTTGACTCCACACTTCATCTATTAAAGAACTTAATTTTTTTAATAAAAACGAAGAATTCCCACGAACATCAACTCGCTTCCGAGCCCACAGGTAATCTGAATCTCCTTCCTCATCAAAACTAAGCATAAACATTCATCTACCTCATCTAAGAATCTTGGCGCCCTGCTAATCATCTAAATGCCCTGTCTCG